>JAYKYS010000036.1:0-341726 GCA_036924285.1 Asterella californica | reverse complement strand
CTAACCCTAACCCTAACCCTAACCCCTAACCCTAACCCTAACCCTAACCCTAACCCTAACCCTAACCCTAACCCTAACCCTAACCCTAACCCTAACCCTAACCCTAACCCTAACCCTAACCCTAACCCTAACCCTAACCCTAACCCTAACCCTAACCCTAACCCTAACCCTAACCCTAACCCTAACCCTAACCCTAACCCTAACCCTAACCCTAACCCTAACCCTAACCCTAACCCTAACCCTAACCCTAACCCTAACCCTAACCCTAACCCGCAGATGTCTTCATTGCAGAACCAGAATGAGACAGTGGAGCCGATCGGACCAATGATAGGCGGGAAATATTGCGATGCCATTGGTGAGGTGGCACAATTGAAAGGGATGAACGGGCCAGCACAATCCCGATAAAACCAAGCTATTACGTATGGATTGAACTGGTAAGTATTGGTGATAGTAAGGAAGGCATTATAGGGCGCGCCGTCCGAGCCCACACATTCAAGGCATGAGCCACCGCCCGGTGGGATGTCTGCTACGACGCATGAACTCCATACCGGAGGGTCAAATAAATACTGGTCAGAGAACACGACGGTAAGCGGAGCAGCCGTCACGGTAAGGAAGAGACAAACAGCAAAAAGAAACCCGCCCAAGACACCGCGAGCGCGCATCGCCGGCAAGTGACAATAATCAAGGATCTTATAGTCGGTTAACCGATAGTAACCGACCGAGGGGAGGGGTAACCGAACCGAGGAACAGCCGCCGCCTCGGTTAACAGAAAAGTGCAGAACGAGTCATTATTTTTCCGAGTCATGGCTCGGTTACAGCACACTCGGGTCTGAAGTGGCCAACCGCTTTCGAGTTTTTTGCAGCACTAGGCCCGCAGTGTCAAGGTTAAGTGCTCCTAGAAGTAGCACGCGATAAATGCGAAGCGGTGGGGAGCGGTGGTAAAGTTAAGTTAAAGTTCATTCTCCTCATTTAAAGTCCGTCAGCTCCCGTGAAGTTTCGGCCACCTACGCTCAGACAAAAGTCTGCAGGGGAAAAATACTAAGAGACCCAAGGTAACTATGTAGGCGAGAAGCCGAGCAATAGTACCGGAGGGCCCCATAGTGTGCTTTACTGAGATACAAGCACAAGAGAAATCAAAGTGGAGGGGAGGGCGGGATCTTATAAGAAGTAAGGAGCGGGCGGGGCACGAAATTTCGCTAAGCCTCCGCAGCATTAACTGCTATTCGATTGCTTCGAATTACATTTTTCCAAGTCCGTGGTGCGAGGCGTCTTGAGGGACCCGCAGCGAGCGCCTCCGAGGTGCGCGACCTTGCGTTACAGTCCGACCAGGTGCCATACTGCTCTCGCTATCAGTTTCTGCTGCCGCGAGCTCTTGGTGCGCCAGAGCGATGGCCTCATCGATGTGTTTGTACATCTCTCTGCTAATTGAGACCTGACGATGTGCGCTTTCTTCGCGATACTCTTCCCGCAGTGGTTGCTTTGGCGTGGTGGGTGTCTCAATGTCAGGCAGCACTGCCTCCTCGATCTGGTCGGATGTGCAAGGTGCATCTTCAGGTACTACACCTTTCTCCTCCTCGTCGAGTATACACTCTAGATCCGCCCATAGCTGCGCATCAATCGGAGCCGCGTTGCTCTGCAGTGGCATGTGAAGTCGCAGCAAGCGTCGATGCTTGCTCATCTTCTGAACCCAGGCCTTCGCAGCAGTGCCGTTTTCCATGCCCGCCTTGTACGCATCGCGGTGCGCCTTGACGTGGTCGAAGAGCATGAGTACAACACTCTCATGCAAAAGACCAAGTGCCTCTGGAATTGTCTCTCGTAACTTGACGATTGAGTAGCCACAGTTGCGACGTGTGTGTCGCTTGCAGATCGCCCAGGCTTAACTCGATGGGGTTGAACTCGGGGTGGTACTTTGGAGAAATGAGCAGCTCTCCTCCGTGTTTCTCAACCAAGTGTTCCAATTCAGATCTTTCAGTGCGAAAGTCCATTTCTTTCGCCATGCATTCTTGTGCAGGATCGCGGTACCATCGAGTGCCATCTGTTGGTTGGATGCATCTCTCTTTAAGGAGTGTCTTTAGACCCTTACGGCGGCCATCAGGAAAAGTGAATTTCTGTACGTGTCTCTCGCCGTCTAGCATGTACCAGCCATCTGACATCACAATCACAGTGTCACCTCCAGCGCAGCGAGTCTGAAAGTCTTTTTCTGCCTCATCGTTGAGATTGAGTCGTGAGGCACGGCGTGCATTCTCTGCATACTGGCCGCAAGCCCAACCGCAACTGGACTGCTGATGAGTATCTCCACCTCATCAAGGTCATGGGCCCGCCTCAGTACATGACTCCGACCGTGCATTGTGGTATGAAGTGGAATTCTGCACTTTTCTGCGCTTTCAGGTTTTGTGATGGACGTGCGCTAAGAACAAAGTCGCAGCACTTACATGAATACGAAGGTCGTCACTGCTCGCATAAGCGAGCTGCGACAAAATTAATTTAAATTTAACTTTAACCGCGCATCATGGCTAGCTGTTTGACGAGGTCTCCGAACTGCCAGTTATCCTTAAACTAGGTGCGAGACTGGTGCGAGAACGTACACATCATCGAATGGTCGCAATCGATGAGCCAAAGATGAGATGAACATGGTGGTGAGTGATGTCCTTCCGCATAGTCCTCTGATCAAGGCCGTATATGTGTATCTTTGCGGTACCCGCATCCCTGACGTTCTGCCTGCACACTGCGTGGAGATCGATTTCATGAAAAAAGCCGATCCATAATCTCAGAAGGGGCTATCCCTATGTTCGACGCCCGTTTTGCTGCGACTGCGCCACCTTGTATTGAGTAGATCCAGATATACAGCATTGCCCAAAGTCCTCACCGTTTTCGAAGTCTGCTACTGACTCCTCCGAGTCCGAAGTGGAGAAGTTCTCACGGTACTCCTGGTCCTCATCATACGCTACCTCCTTACTAGTGCAAGACCCACGCCTTATGACTACAATCTCCGCGAGTATCGCCGCCTAAATCGTCAGCGGTGAAATAAGATCGCTGATGAAGCTCATCGGCAGAGATTACTCGATCGGGACCTTCGGAGCTGAGTAAGAGTGGAAGCGTATTCTATACGGCCCCTCATCTGTTCTTGGACCTTGAGCAGCTCTGCCTGAGCATCAGATAGAACCTTCTTCACATCTCTTTGCTCCGATGAAAGCTCCTTTTAATACTTTGCTCCTCGCAACCTTCAGTTTATCCCAAGCTTTCAAAACGAAACCGCACAACACCTTGTCACCTCTTTCCTTCGCAGTAGTCCTTCTGTGCGCGCCAATGCCAAGATCCTAGCATCATCGATAGAAAATGGCAAAAAGCGACGGACTTCAAAAATTTTTGCACTTTCTACGCATTTCGCGTCTCTGGTGCGGAACGTCGCGGGACCCTTTTCCCTGTCATACACAGAGGTCAGGTACCCTGAAACTGCAGGAAGTCCATTTCACATAGCGATGCACTGTAGCAGCAGCAGCCAGGCCGGAACTCAATAATAAATAAACCTTGTTGAACTGCACAAGAAACTACTTGCGCCTGAACAGTATGTCCTACAGCACACTACTTGCTACTGAGAATCAATTTCACTCGAGTTTGAAAAGCGACACACAAAATGCGAAACGCGAATACACGGAGCTTTTTGCATTTAAAGCTCGGCTTGAAAGTAGCTCCCGACGGGAAATCAGCAACAGCAAGGGAAAAACGACGGGGAATATACGGGAATTGGATTTTTTTTTCACTTTCTACACACTCCAACTCTAGTGCTCGGATTGTCCTCGGACTCGAATCCCTGTCATTTGTATGGATCAGGTACCCTAAAACTGCAGGAAGTCCATTTCACACCAGGCGCTCTCTTAGACTCGCCTCGCCTCGCCTCTCGCCTCGCCTGCTCGCCCCGGAAAACAAGCGCACGCGTAGCTTCGTCACGGAAAATCAGGTTTTGGGACTTCGCGGTCGAGAATCAGGTTTAAACCGTAATTTTCCATCTGTGTTCGCGAGATGCACACGGAGATTATGTCCGGACATTTACAAATATCTCCTGCTAATCCCCGACTTATCGCCAAGCGAGTGCTTAATAAGGAGTGAGCGACTGGAGGTGCGCATTTGCCACTAGCTTGCTTGTATCAAGTGTTATATCGATGAACGCGATTACCGCGGTTAGTGGCTCGCTCGATTCTGTGAATCTCACTCAGGAGCGCAGCGTTAGCCTTAATTCAAGCGCGGCTACAGCAACCATTAGCGTAGCCACTCCCAATGAGATCGATGAGCTGCGTGAGGCAGCCGCCGGATCCGTGCATCGCGAAGCGCTTGCAGCCTTGGACGCGCATCGCGCCGTGCAGGCGTCTTCGAGCGCTGCCCTACCTACGGCTGCATCAGTGCGTGCTTTGTCATCATCTGATGAAGAGGAGGAAGCAGAGGAGGACCTTCAGCGCCTCTCGAACGAGCCTGCACGATGGAACTGGTACATGTGTGGCGGATCCAAGCGCTTGAACGATGGAAGCACACGTCAGCACTATGCCTGCTCATCTCGCAAGAAGAACTTGGCCTGCCCTGCGACTAAGACTGTGACAGAGACGATCAGTCTCACGCAGGCGAACGGACGGGTGGTGTCTACGCACACGGTGAGCAACAATGTACACAACCATCGCCCTCCCACTAAGCTTCACATTCATCGAGCAACGATGGAGAAGGTTCGTGCCGATGTGAGCCAGCCTGCCGTGAAGCCTGCTGCCGTGCGACGCGGCCTACTTCTTGCGCAGCGCCACATCCCTCCCGATCAGGTCGACACTGCCGCCATTCCATCTCTTCGACAAATCTCAAATCAAAAGTATCAAGCGAACAACAAGTGGCGTCTTGGAAGGACCGAGGACGAGTCACTAGCGAAGCTCTTTGCGCAGCGCGGTGTGGTTCGTGCTAGACTTAAAATCCCAACAAAAGAACTAACTAGTTTGCAGCCTGCCGATCAGCACACTGTGCAGTCCCTTCCACAGCGCCTGATTGTGTGGATGACGAAGGCGCAAGCCGACATGTTTGTGCAGCAGACGAGGTGGATAATGCTCGACACTACGTACAAGGTGCTCCGCGAAGGCCTGGTCTTGACAACTCTGCTTGTGGTAGCTGAGGACGCCGATTTTGCGGTACCAGCGGGCTATGCGATCCACGAGCACGAGGATGCTGAGACTTACTTGCAAATCCTACGGCTTTGGGGCATGTTCTCGAAAGGGGTGCGATACCTAACCTCATTAGTGTGTGATTTACTTACTTTTGCAGCGCCTGCACCCCGAGGGCTGTTTGCGCGACTTTAGCATTCCTATTCGCAATGCGCTTCGACAACTGTCAACAAGTATTCGGCAATTTGGCGATTCGTTTCACTTTGTGCAAAATAATGTGAAGCACATGAGAAGTCTCGGCCGTGCCTGCTACGTCGAGTTACTGGTGCAGCATCTGCGCACACTGGCCTACGCACCAACATATCCACGATTCTCAGCACTGCTCACCGACTTTAAGAACTTTTGGGCAAAGGAATTTCCTCCATACATTGAGTATGCCTCTCTCCTCTCTTTGTGCTGACAGTGCCTAGATACTTTGAACGGCAGTGGCTTACATCAACATCGTATACAGACTGGGCGATTCACGCGCGCCCTGCTGATGCTCCTTCTGGCGATCAAGCACAGGAGAATTGGCATGGGCGGATAAAGCCGCCAGGAGGCGCAATTCCGCATCTACGTTCGCCAGTTGATACAGTGCGCCCTCAGCGATCTTGCTCGTCTAATCACTTGTTCAGGTTGCGCGAGCATTACTCGACGACTTTGATGCCTTGAATGTTGAGTTGCAGCAACCCACTCTGCTGCTCGCAAAGAAGGAGCAGCACAAGATCTTTAAGAACAAGTGGCAGCGTGCAAAGCTCGACACTACCATTGAGCCTGATCTGCTCTTCGGCCACGCTGCAACTCCTGTGCCTCCCACCTCTGCGCTCGCTTCGTTCTTTCCTGAAGCCACGACCCCTCCTGCACCAATGCCGCCTACGCCGACTCCTCCTTCTGCTATTGTTCCGCCCTCGCGTGCACCAGATCTCAATCCAACTCCCGTGTCGCCTGGATTCGGAAAGTGCGGGAAGTGTTGCACCAATGATGAGTGTCGCTCCTGCACTCTACTACTCTGTCAGAATTGCTGCTCCCGCGACACACGAATGTGCAACCAGTTTGCACATCGCAAGGCTCGCGCACTTCTCTCACCTTACTTCAAGCTCATTGACGATCAGATCAATGCTGCGAGTGCAGGCCGCCCGGTGAAGCCTCTTTGGGTGAGCTACGAGCCTGGCAGCAAATCGAAGCGTGTCTGCACCGATCCGAACATCAAGACGCATCAGATTCTTCCTCAGTACTGGCGCATCAAGCCGACTACTTTTTCTGCTTATATTGTCGGCGGAGGCGGCCATGGTAACAGCAGCAAGTGCGTCGACTTTTGTGTGGAGCGCTGTCATGTGGTAGCTGATCACGAATTCTAGTGCAGTGATTTGCAAAGTAAAGATCTGATGTAGAAATCTCTTATCTTAGCTCGCCTCGCCTCGCCCAGGCGAGATTACCCTTTTTCGGACTTGCAGAAAACGGCGGAATTTAGGCTTAGGCGAGGCGAGAGGCGAGGCGAGGCGAGTCCAAGTAAGCGCCTCACACCACAGCCTTGCTGCGGAAAAATGCAGAATTCCGCTTCACATAGCAGTGCACTATAAGTGATCGTACCATGCGCATCAATCCAATCCTACTACATGGAATTGGAAGTGATACTGCACTTGGAGGAATAATTCGCAACGGACCCACAGCTAGCACCGACGGACCGACGGCTGTAAGACAGAGTTAAATCAGGTAGGCTTTGCAGTTTGGTTCAGTGAAAACGATCAATTTAACTACCATCAACGCCTCCCAGACGGCACCTCAGTGTTCATTGCTGAACTGTTAGCCAGTCCACATCAATGCCATCCAGTCACGCATTAGGACGACATCCTTTTTGCAATCCTTGTTCGTGCGGAGGTAGCGGGTGTCCACCTATTTCTTTTCGGTGGAGTTACTATTCTGCAAGCTTACTGCCCGCGACCTTTCATCCCAGTTCAACTTTAATGGTTCGTCTTTTTTAAGGATTGCTTACATATTGAGTGTGAAGCTAACCGCTGACGGTTGTGGGGAGACCATGCTGTCTCCTTGGACCTCAGCAAGAGGGTAAGAAGATGAATGCGTTTGCGACGCAGCTATGAACCAGTGCGGCTGGCCACCCATGATAAAGGTGCACGCAAAGGATATCTACATAACAGTGTTACGGAAAGAAATGAGTGACAGATGTACATCGTAAACTGCCTGGACGGTCGGGTTCTCCAGGATAACGGTGATAGAATGGCCAGGCGCAATGGAAGACGCAAGCTTGCCAGATGTAATGTTGGCACCGAAAAGGGCGCCACAGCCAAAAGGGGCCGGGGTCACCACCGAGGAAGCGTTGTTTGCGATTGTGATCTTAAGCTGCAGAGGCGGGACAGCGGTAGCAGTACCCGCGAGAACCACAGCGGCAAGGAACGGGAGGATGAGCATGGCGTGCATCGGATCAACTACTACTAAGGCAACCAACCAACGCTGGCCAACGGCTAATTTTTGACATTTAAATGGCTTCTCTTTTTTCCCTAGAAAGTTCCGATGACAAATATGTAATAATAACAACCGATCCGACTTTTGCGCGTCTCGATGCCTCACAATCGCACTGGGATGCTGCGACGGATCACGTCGTCGCTGGTCAAGCTGGGAGGCGACCTACCGGGCCGTGATCTGCTCAGTGCGCAGCCGCTAGGGGCGACCTTAATCTGCACGGAGCTCAAGGCATCTCTGCCACACTGGTGCCACGAAATGTCCTAGTTTTGTTGGGGCATTGCGATGCCAATCTGGGTCCTCCTGTCATCGTCATCTGGCATGCAGACCTCAAGATTGTGCAGATGTTGTTGCCGATCCAAAAGTAAGGCGATTGATGGATTGTCTGCGCTGTGCGCTGCTAGTGTAACGTGGGGTCAAGCGGCGTGGCGAGGTCCGTTCTTGACTCAAGCAGCTAGGACACGCTCTCAGCCGGAGGCTGGCCCTTCTGCCGTGGAGGATCGCCACCAGCAGCACGTACAGTTTCGCTGGCGGCAACTCCACCGCTCGGTTCGCCAGCAGGGCCCTGTTCGCCAGTAACGCCTCCTTGCTCACAGCAGAAGCTCGTGCCGTAAGCGCCAGCGACACAGCGGCTCGCCTTGACACCTTAAAGAGGTTACCCGCGATCTAGCGCTGACCATGGTGTTTCCTGGCAATCCCAACGACTATAACTTACCATCAAGTGGCGCGACGACTAAGGCGTTCGTTGCTCCCTGGCCGGCGTCAGCTCACAATCGCTCTCAACGATACTGGCACCCATCATTGGACAACAGTGCCGCACTCAGATAATCCAACCAAGCTAAGAAGGAAGGCTATGCTGCTGTGGCATGTGGTGCTAAGCCATCACGTATTGCGCGCGCTCTACACGAGGATGCACTGCCGAGCCGAGTTTCAGTACTACATTGACGCCACGACCTGGTTGAGTTGGCAATTTACGTTACTCCGCTCCTCCTCTCTGTCCATTGAGGCGCCTAATGGTGCTCGGATCGGTCCTATGCGCCTGCTATCTTCACTGTGAACTCTGAAAAGCTTTGGTGGTCGTCTTGCGGAAGTGTGAGTGGCGCTGTTCCCACGCCGAGATGGGCACAGCAAAACGAAAATAGTTGCTGACGAAGTGCGAGTGCTGATGAGGCTCGTCGCCTGTCGTCACTCCAAATGAAATGGCTGGTCCATCAGGCCCTCAGCACGCAACTCTCGGCGTGGGGACAGCGCCACTCACACTTCCACAAGTATTTTGCTAGTGGCAGCATTGGGCACCATGCACGCAGTATTGAGGCTGATTCTGGTGACCAGAAGGGCGAGGCATAAAATTATCGTACCTTCAGAACGCCATCTTCAATGGCTTAAGTGCCCACTGCATGTCGTGCTCGATCTCCTTCACCGCGAGCTGCAACTAGTTCAGTCGACTCTGAACTCGCCCGAACGTCTCTCGCAGCACCTCGCCACCTATGAGACGTCTCAGCGTCGCCGAGAAGCGCCTCAAATCAGGCCTTGAGGCACTCACTGCAGAGACAGACTCGAATTTGCTTTCGCTTTCGGCTGTCTTTTCGCATGCGCCTGCGCCTGCACCTGCACCTGCACCTGCGGCTGCATCTGCGCCTACGCCCTCGCCTGCACCTGCAGGTGCGCTTGGACCATCCAGCTCTGATTCCTGTCGCAGCTTCCACAATCAATGCTTCCCTTGCCGAAGTCGGTGAACTGAGTCTGTCGATCTGGAGATGATCGATCCCGATCTCCTGCAGGAAGTCTTGGGTTGGCCTCCTGAAGGTACGATCAGCTGTTCTCATCTTTGCAAATGCCTTTGCCAATCGCATGCCACCCTGGACTGGTCGAAAGGTTGCGGTCTAGGTCTGTGAACCCTGGACAAGCGGCACGCAGCGTTTGGTCTGATAGATTCAGTGACGTAAGCACTAGACAACCCCATAGCTTTCGGCAAAGTACACGACTCCTGAACTGCTGGACTCTTTTCCTCTCTGTTTTCTTCTATCGACGTCCTCTTTGCGTTGCGACTCTCACCTGCGCAACCACCGTACAAGCAGAAAAGTTGAATTATAATTCACATGGAATTCCAACAGCAACGATCTGGCCAGGGTCAATAGATACCACTGAGGATACGCCTGGGAACAGCTGCTTCATGCTTCCGTACAGATAGAGGAACCAGCGCTTATACCACACCCTAATTTGAAGATAGTTATCGCAATCCAAACTCAGGCACGGGACATACCCAGAAGGAATGATACTTGCTGACGTCACAAAAACGCTAAGTGATGTATCGTCTATAAGAGGCCAGTCCTTGTGCCCCGACAGTGCCTGCAGCTCTCTAATGACGTCGTTCATTGGAACCTGCACAAACAAAGTGTCATTACTGAGCTAACAAGTGATCTATAGAACCTTTTTATCCGCAAAGCCTTTGCGCACCGATGCTGCGTAAATGCCGGAGCCATGCGATTGAATCTGTTTGCTTAGTGATAAACTGAGAAAATGCTAGTACAGTGAAGGAATCTACAACCGAAACTGTCGCCTGGTCCTCTTGCTCAATGTGCAAAAATATTAACACTTGCGAAATGCCATGGATACGAGACATCACTTTCTCGAAGGCAGGTGACGTAACACCTGCAGCACAATTAAAAATAGGGAGCGACACACGTCATACCTGGCGCAGGCGTGATGAATACGCCGACACCAGGCACTCGCGCCACTGAAAACGTCTGCAATAAATAAGAACAGTGGTGGCCAACAAACAAGAACGCAAAAATGGAAAAATTATTACGGATACCTTATCGGCTGTTATATCTACATCAATGAGAGCGCCAGCAGTGGGCTCCAGACTCAAGCGGGGGAGGCTGCGGTTAGTGATGGCACTGCTCGTTGAAGTGGCGTCGGAACTTATGACACGAGTCACAGGGAGGGTTGTAGCAGCTGCTTCCGAAATAGGTTTTGCAACAGGAGCCGAAGCGCTAGGGACGCTTGCCGCCAGCAGTGGGGGCGTGGGAGACGTGACGTTATTGCCCTTCACGAGGTGCAACCGCGCCTAAGTAGTTGAGAAATCACTGCATAAAGCTTCATATCGAGCTTATGCGCGCGACGTAGTCCAACCGTACATGCAATTGCCGTAACGGAGTAGTGGAGACCTTACGCTTCAGTACGGACTTGAGCCTACGCTGTCCGAGCCACCAGACGAGCATGAGCACGAAGAACACTGCTGCTATCAGTAGCGTGATCCACCCTGCTCCGTCGATGTCACTTGTAGCTAAGAATGCACGAAAGCACACAATAATAACAATGAGAGAAATTATAGTATAAGGCGCACCGCCAGAGGGAACCTTTCGCAAGATTGCACCAAGGAATAGTGCAGTGAGACCAATGAACACCGTGCCGAATAGACCCGCCAGTGGAATAGGAAGGCGCCAGTAATAGACCATGACAAAGCTGTACAGGACCGTCTGAACAGAAGTTAGTGAAGACGAAGGCATACTACACTTCCCTACTCGAAAATAATAGAAATATGAGCGAACAACGCACAATCAGTACGGTCATGAGGCACACAGCAACGCCGTAAGCGTGCGTCATGTTGGCGCTGCTTTTGAAGCCCACCACTAATGCTATCGACTGTCGACAAACTCACTAGCCATACGGCAATTGAATCGCCAAGAAATGGTGACGTACGAGGAGCATGAGCACGATGTTCATGAACGGGACGAACACCTGGCCCGCCACGACAGATGACGTGTGTCTAACGGTCATTGGAGGCGCAAGATTGAGTGCAATGGCCTGCGACGCCAGCGAAAAGGCACCGGTGATAATCGCTAAGCGTAAGAATAAGCAGGGTGGCACGTCATCGCGACGTGTATGGGGTATGTACCTTGAGAGGCAATAGTAGCAGCGGCGGTAGCGAGGACAAGCATCGGCCAGTAGGCCCAGTTAGGCACCGAGCGGTAGAAAGGATTATCAACAAACGTGGGATTCTGCGCCAAGTTCGCGGCCTGCCCGAGATAATTGAGCACGACAGAAGGAAAGACCACCAGCATCCAAGAGATGCGAATCGGCCATGGGCCAAAGTGCCCCATGTCGGCGTACAGAGCCTCGAGACCTGCACACCCATCAACGACATAACGATGTGAATGCGAGAATTTGTGTCTTGTAATACAAGTTGTATAGGTGGGACAGGGGAACCAGTAAAAACGGACCTGTGACGGATAGAAATACAGCTCCGAGGGAGAAGTAGCCCGCGGAACCGTGATGCGTGGCAAACTTGATTGCCTCGAAGGGGTTGAAGGCGTGCAGTACGGCGGGGTACTGCGTTACGCGCCACACGCCGATCGAAAAGATAGAAAAGAACCACAGGAGCATGATGGGGCTGAAGGTGTAGCCGACCTTCTCAAAAAGTGAGTTGCAATACCGTCACTTTCCGAATGAATCGCAGATTACACACTTGTACTCGATGATACTCAGACGCACCTTCTCAGTTCCGAAAGGCTGGACGCAGAAGAGCAACACTATGATCACGATGGTGATGGGCACGACTGCAGAGTGCAGACTGGGAAGCCGGACGGTCAGGCCCTCTATTGCCGACAGCACCGAAATTGCAGGCGTTAAGGCACCATCGCCGACCAGCAGCGCAGCACCAAAAATGCAAGAGATGATAACGATCTACGCAAGCTTAATATGGTATGCAAACATCAAAGGGCTCGTACGCGCTTACCCCACTTCTTGACCGTGCTCTGGGGTGACAGCAATAGGCCAGCGAGCGCGAACACGCCTCCCTCGCCGTTGTGATCGGCGATCAGCAAAAAAACGGCTGCGAGGAGGCAGACAAAGAGGACCATGGACCAAATCACGAGACTGCACGCGCCAATGAAGTCCTCAGGCCGACGTGGGAGCCCCTTCTCTGCGAAGATGGAACTCATCACATATAGAGGCGAGGTGCCAATATCACCGTAGATGACACCGACGGCCTGCAACGAGAGCAATAAGAGAGCGCGCAGATCCTTGTGAGCATGGCCGGAGACATTAACACTCTTCTGCGACGAGTCAGAAGTCGATGGATGAACAGCCGTGCGATGCAGGGAACCAGCAGCAACGGTAGAGTTTGGCTGTGACATTGAGGTGGAAGGCGGCTCCTTTGCGGGAGTTTGCATCAGGATCTGCTGCGGAGCGTTGGGTCTACAATGCCCGAAAGTCTTCATCTCGGTATTTTGGATTATGGTATTACAACTCCGCATTTCTGACTAAGCTAAGTCTCCGCAACAAGATCAAGGGACCTGCTGCCTGGCCACGTGGAACCCCATGGAGAACTCAATTTGTTGCACGATCTATATTTGCACTTATTTTCGCTTAAGAGGAGCCGCTGCTGCTCTTTGACGAAGTGCTGCTCTTGGAGCTAGAACTCTTGGAGGAGGAGGTGCTACCGAAACCTGAGCTCTTTGCATTGCCAGTTGCCGAGCCTGCGGTACGTCCGCTTGCGTCGCGAAACACAGTCTTGCCACCTGCGCATGCATCAGGTTAAAAGGCGAATCAGGGTTATTACAGCATAATTCGAGGTAATAATCCATGTGCATGAAAATTGGACAAAAACAGTACCACTGACAGTGGCAGTTCCAGTGGTGCGCCCAGACGAGTCCCTAAAGACGGTCTTGCTTCCTGACGTGACCGAAGTGCCTTGGAACTTAAGAAACGAAAGATCTTTCTTGTACCGGTAGTACGGCCACTCGAGTCGCGAGTGACAGTCCTGTTTCCCGATGTAACTGCTGTGCCTGGGCGACAGGTCAGCTGCGTAGCAGGCAAGGGAGAATGATCATCAACAATAATAACTCATGGGCAGTGAAGGATACCAGTAGTGCGGCCCTGTGCGTCGCGAGAGACAGTTCTATTGCCTGAAGTGACAGACGTTCCTAGACCTTCATCAACATTAAGGCCGAGCTTAACCATACCTGACGTCATGCCACGAGAATCGCGGGTAACAGTGCGATTGCCTGCGGTGACCGAGGTGCCTGCAAATGCAAAATTCAGCAACTCTGCGATTACAATCAATAAACTGCACACCGGTTGTGCGACCCTGAGCGTCGCGCATCACTACACGATCGGGGCCACTGCGGCAAAAGAAGGTTAGACGCAAGGCGTAAATTTCTCGGAAATGATATTATGCAAGCAAGGAGCATACCGAGACACGGCGGACGATGGTGCGCGCGAAGCAGAGCTATGGCTGCTGCTGGAGTGGCTTGAAGAGAATGAAGACGAAGGACGACTTCCACTTGCCGGATAGCTGCTGTAACTGGAGCTACTGTGACTGGGGCCAGAGTGAGAGTAGCTTCCACCGATGCTGTGGTGTGGGGGGCTATGCGGATCGGCGCTGCTATCGTGAGGAGGACTGTAGGGCTGATTGCTGACGTGATTGCTGCTGTAGTGCACACCTACAAAATTATCTCAACTGATGGGAGGCAACAAGGAGATTTCAAGTAGAGGCTCGTAGAAAATCGTACGCGCATAAACTGGAGCGCGAGGTGGTGCAGAGGGTCTGGCGGCAGGTGTCACAGTTGGCGTCAGGAACAGGCGAGATGAGAAGGTGGACGGATCTGGATTCTTCTTAATGGCCAGTTTGGGTGGAGGAGGAGGAGGAGGGGGAGGACCACTATAGAAATTCTCAGTAAACTGGACCTGCTATGCTCGCAAAGGACAAAAATGTGGTTCATATTCAAAAAAAAAAAAAAAAAAAAAAAAAAAAAAAAAAAAAAAAAAAAACTTCCATAAACGTACCCAACGCCGGCGGCAGCAGGAGCAGGAACGTCGAGTTTAGGACCGCCTGGGTTAGGAGGAGGAGGGGGAGCAGTGGTAGTAATTACTGGTTCCGGAACGCTAATGAAAGGACAATCATATGAGTAAGTCACTTCCGCCAAACGCAAAAGTGAATCAAAGTCCGTTATGAAGAAAAAAAAAATAGAAATGCGAAACTCTGAGTCAGGAGTTGGCGGACCTTCGAATTAGCACAGGTGCAGCATGACTCGAGAGGGCCGATGGCGAAGGTGCGCTCATGCACCGGTTACATACGTCGTAGCGGCACTCCTTGCACAGCCAGCGAGCTGTAGTGCTGGACAAAGCATATGAATTGTCATTGCGCTTTCCAATACAAATCGAGGAGACAGGAGCTTTGGAACGTACCTCTCAGCGGAAATGCCGCACTTGTCGCAGCGGAAACTGCTCCAGTACTTGTTAATCGCCCACTCCAGCGTGTGGTTCTCGTCGCACACTTCGCCTCCTGTAGCTTCAATCTATTGCAGAGGCTACAGTTAAAACGGGATTCAGGAAAAAAAACAAGCAAATTACCGACTATATCTCTCTTTAAGCTACGAGACCGAATGTCAGGA
Organism: Asterella californica; assembly: GCA_036924285.1. Taxonomy (NCBI): domain Eukaryota; kingdom Viridiplantae; phylum Streptophyta; class Marchantiopsida; order Marchantiales; family Aytoniaceae; genus Asterella; species Asterella californica. The sequence continues at coordinate 326,677 of JAYKYS010000036.1, read as the reverse complement.
CGTACCTTCTGGCCAGGAGAGTCGCCACCCTCAGTGGGGGTGCGGTGACCGTCGCTAGCACTAAGTTGGCTCGAATGTTCGTCATCAGTGTGCTGATCCTGTCAGCCAAAAGCGTAAGTTATACGCAACTTATTGCAACACGCCAGCAAACGACAGGAAGGAGGTTAAAGGAAAGGAGACACCGAAAGACGTACGTGATGAATGAGCGGTCCTTCCAGAGGCTCCTCGTACTTAGCGGTCTCAAACATCGGCTTCGCAACGAGAAGGTGAACGTTCAGCTTCTCTGCAAATGCACGCAACTCAGAATAAAAGGAAAACATATAGTGCTACGTACCGAATATGGCGACGTTCGCACCGTCGGTGTGCTTGTGCTCGCGGCCAATAAGACCAAGGAACTACAATCTCGGTCAGCACAGGAAATGCGGAATCTAAAGAAAATTCCACATCTGAGGAGAATTCGAACCTGAATGTCGTGCCACAGATTGCCCTTGTAATCCACCTCGGAAAACCCAGAGCTCATCAAACGAATATAGACGATGTTAGAGGGCTCGAGGTAGCGCGAGAGTGCGCTAGTGTATGTCTGAATCGCTTTCTCCTTGCGATTGTCCAAGAACATCGCAGCGTGAATCTAACACCAGATGAATTCCAACTCGGACACGGAGTATAATAATAACTTACTTAACTTATACTGTCAAAGAGCAGGAAGAAGCGTACGCCAGGGGGCGTTGGGATTTCAAAGAACTGAGCCGCGGACGTGACCATGTCAAACGCTGCCATTTTCTCCAAATCGGGGATGTCATTGCATAAGAATCTGTAAATTGAAATCCTTCAATAACTAATATTAAACATAAAGCAGTGTGAACGACATGCATTCCGGCAGTAGTTGTAGGGCTGCTGCTCAAGTCGCTAACCTTCAAGACCGCATGCGATAGGGCAATCTGTACTCCCTCCTGCAGTACATAAACATTAGATCTGCAGTAATCCGCACAGGATGCTCGAGCAGAATGTGCGCCACAGGTCCCTCATACGCAAAGTTGACACCGTCTTCATCCTGAACTCCATTAAGGCCTTGTAAAATGAATATTGTCATCGACGGACCATATCGGGAGTGTCGACATCGAAGAGCATGTTGGGCTTCTTCTCGGCCTTGGGCTCCAGAGTGCGACGCGGAGGGTTCGCTTCTACATCAAAGTTGAGTCTCCTGCTCTTTTTATGAAATCTGATACTCTTAGTGTCTTCGATCCCAACACCGACGAGTGGTAATACGATTACGTCAGCGTTGTTAATTAACTCCTACAAGAAGTCAAGAAAGACCGAAGGATGCTCAAGAATAGACTTTACAATGCCTCCTGGCGTACTGGCAGGAAGCAAAATCGAAGGAACGTACAATTTCCTTGTCGCGCAACTTGTCTAGCTCTGCTAGGGCCCTGTCCTCGTCCTCGCGCGCCTGCAACTCTGCCTTCCTACGCGACAGGTATTAGCAACCAACAATCGCACGACTTTGGCCGATATATAAGGTAATTCCTAGCAGACGAAACAGTCCATTAGAATTATACCTCTTTGCTAGTGCTTCGTCAGCAGCCTTGCGCTTAGCGGCGGCCTCCTTTTCCCTCTGCTCTGCTTTAGCAGCCAGCGCGGGACCGAGCGTGAACACTGGTGCAGGTGGGGGACCCTTCCATGGCTATCATGAAGTTAATAACTCGAAGAATGCGCCATAACAAGAACACATCACCGATAAAAATTCAATGCACTGGTTAAAATGAATCATACTGCAGGAGCATCCGCTTCCGTAATTCGTTGTGCTTGGACTACAACTGTGGGTGTGGCGGGTATGGCCACTCTGAACGGCTGATCGAAAACCAAGTTAGCAGCTTTGAATACGCGAAACAGAGATCGCGACGGCGCAAGAGGTACTGAAGAGTACGCACAGCCTTCATGCCAGGAGCCGGTGGAGGTGGAGGTGGAGGCCCAGTGAGGGGAGAGGCAACAGCCGCCGTAGATACAACAGCGAGTTTCACAGGCTAGCGAAGGAATATAATATTTGAGCACAAATCAATTGATATTTTCAGTCACGAGAACAGACGTACGGTCGTCTTAAGGGGCGCAGGCGGAGCTGGAGGTGGTGGCCTCACGACGGCAGGTGAAACAACTGCAGGAACCACGACGGGAGTAACAACAGGTGTTGGCGCAGCTTTGACAGGCTGAATGGCACGTCAGGTGACGGAAAGTCACAATTAGAAGAAGCAAAGATCGAGAGGCGCACAGCCTTTAGTGTAGGGCCAGGAGGCGGAGGCGGAGGCGGAGGCGGAGGAGCGCCACCAGCTGTCTTGAGTGCAGGGGGAGATGCGATGGGTAATGTCGTAGAAACAATTGGTGATATGGTCACGATAGAGCCAGGCCTTGCAATGGGTTTTGCGCTCAGAGGGACAGGAGATCCAACTCCTGTCGGTCCAGGCGGAGACACAGGCACTAAGCTTGCAGGTTTGGGTCTTGACAGCGTCACCACGACTCCTTTACCTACTGCAGGAGGGGGAGCAGGTGGCGTTGTCGCGACGGGCTTAATAAGCGCACTGTGCCGCAATCCAAATCAGACGTCTCTGCGGACGAAAAACGGTTGGGCGAGGACGAACCTGGGGGCGGCAGGTTTTGCGACCGCAGTGAGCGGGGTCGCTACGATTGGTGCACTATCACACACAACTCGGTAAAAAAAAAAAAAAAAAAGTTTTAACATAATTTGGGATTAATGTTCGGCAAGCAAGTCGAGGAGGCGCGTACGTCTTCAGTGCAGGCAGAGGCGAGTTCCTGAGACACGTTACAAAGAGAAGTGCATGAATAAGTAACGTACAAACGCGCTGGTGATACAGGCGTAGGAGTGAAAGCCTTAGGCGATGCCACTGAAGCCACAACGACGCTGCATCAGGGATGAGCAGGGAGACGAGAAATAGTCCTTGAAGTACGTGGATGCAAGAACGAATGATATAAGTCCACTCTCTTATCATGAGGGAGATGCAAAGTACCCCTTCGGAGGCGGCGGGCCAGGGGGAACGCGAACGGCTAATGGGGAACTTCGAACCGTGAGCGAACTCTGGGCAGAACGACCTGCATACCTCTGAGTAGCGAGCGGCACAGGAACTACAGCAGGCTTCACAGGCGCTGACGGGGGAGGGGCAGGTGCGCTAATTTCAGATGAACATATCAATCACCGCCACCAGGAAAAGCTTTGCCGTAATCGATCAGCGAGATCATACGCAGCGAAAGGGCTACTAACAGCCTTTAGTCCTGGGCTTAGGGGAGGTGCAGGGGTAGCAAGCGCTCCAGCAGGGGCAGTTCTAGATCGTTTAGCATGAAGTTGCGTGCAGAAGAACGTACGGCTTTCTGGCTCCGAGAGGTGGAGGAGGTGGGGGATTAGGCTGAGATGGTGACGGAGCGGACATGATGTCGGCAGCGTCCAGCTTGCCAAATTGTGTTTCCTTTCTAACGGTCGAATTTGGGGTGCGCACGGTCAAGACCGATGACGATCATCATTCAAGTCTGGCTCGCCATGATCGGGACCTCGATCATTACGCAATTACAGTCTCATTTTCCTGAATTTAACATACTATAGTGCACTGCTATGTGAAGTGGAATTCTGCACTTTTCCGCAGCAAGAGATTTTGCGATCGGCTTATGCCCAGTCCAGTGTCTGACCCGCCATCTGAATCCGAAGGCTGTCGGAGCTCAAGCACTGCAGCAATGTTGAAGTTAAGCTAATTTTAATTATACAATTACAGTGCACGATAGCGCGGACCGTGCAGTTGCGCCTGGCCTTTGGCGAGGTGTGCGACCTGCCGCTACCGTCAGAGTAGGGGCGCTCGATGGGTTCCTCTCGGCATCTGATAGTGCCACCTCTCGTTCAGCTTTCTCCACTGCATCTTGGATGATTGATAAGAGTGTGCGAGACATGGTGACGCGACGGTGCGAGCTGCTTGGCGAAAACGGAGTGGGCTCTGCTTGAGGCGGCGTCTTGGGCGGTGTGGTGTCCACTGGTTCGGCTGGTGTGTCCTGTGCGATGTCCTTCTCTGCATCTCCTGCGACCTGCTCGTTCTCGGGCGTCTCTAATACGTCCTCCACGTCCTGCCAGAGACCGATATTCTCGCCCACACTCGTGGCAGTCAGGCGCTCTGTCTCTCGTCGAGCTCGTCGGATACATCGATGCTTATCGACCCACTTCTGTGCTTCTGTGCCATTTCGAGCGCCTGCGAGATATACGTCGCGATACGCCTTGACATGGTCGAAGAGTACAAGAGCAACAGAAGGAGTGATCATATTGAGGGCAGCTGGGATGTTTCTTCGAAGTGCAATGATCGAGTATCCACACGTACGTCTCGTATGGCGCTTGCAGATCGCCCAAGCAAGCTCCACTGGATTGAACTCTGGGTGGAACTTTGGAGTAATCAGAAGCAGACCACCAAGGCTCTCCACGAGGTGTGCAAGCTCCGACTTTTCTTCTCGAACGTCCTCCTCTAGTGCAATGTGTTCCTGGGCACCATTTCGTGGCGGTGCAATGCCTCGCTCTTGCAGTATCTTCAAGGCCTTTGCGTCGCCCATTCAGCAACTCGAAGGACTGCGTAACACGCACATGTGCACCATCAGGGAGTATCTTCCAGAACCAGCCGTCACGCACAGTTATATCCGTCTTCCATACGTTCGAGAAATGCAGCCTCACTCTCCTTTCGAAGGTTCAGGCGATGGGAGCGAAGTGCATTGTCCGAGTAGCGCAAGTGCACACTTGATTGATCAACGATCAGCACTGGCTTTTGCATGGGGTACTTCACCTTGAAGATCTTCATCGCCTCTGTCACTGCCTTAAGATACATCGCACTGTCCATGTATCCATCACGATTTTTGCCAATCTCAAGTGTGAAAGTACTGTCCTGAGTGAGCTGAGAGTCCTTTCTTTTCGCTTTTTCGAAGTCTGCCAGAGTGAGCCTGAGCAGACCTTCATCAGTCATGAAGATGAGCACCATGATTGCAGATCCTTCGCTCTTGGGGTTGAACATGGATGGAAGATCTCCATTTCGCACCCAGCCAGCCTGAATATGTGAGTTTGAGTGGAAGATAGATTCGTCTGTATAGGTGCAGATGTGCAGGGGAATGAGTGCGTCGCGTAGCGCAGCGCGCTTCTGGCGCAATCGGGAGATTTCCACAGCTTCCTCCCCTATAGGCCTCAGTCAAAAGACACGCACTGCGCGCACCTCCATCGCTCCTGACAAGCGCCGCTATCGCCAGATCCATGTCTTGAATCGCCTCTACGGTGATTTCATTCTTCATGCTTGCTTCCTTGTTGTGAGCAGCAATTTTGTCAACTTCTTCGATGAACTTCTTTCGTGCTGCAATGTTTTCTTCGGATTCGTGGCCATCAACATAAGTATGCTTGCGGCCTCTGCGGAAACGGAAGCCAAGGCGCTTCAGCCACCTGCGTGCTGTGTCCTGATTGATGCGATGAACCCCTTCGACCTTCTCCGTAATGTACGGCTTCAGTACTTCTTCGTTGATGAAAACTGTTGCTTGTGCAGCAGTCACGTTGGTTCGGTTGCGCTGTCCTGTGTTGGCTCGCATCCAGTTACTGATCAAGCTTGAGAGGTCTTCTTCCTGGCCCGAAATGAGCGCCAGCATCCAGCGATGCTTGCCTGTCGGTGCGCCACGTTGTTCTCGAAGTAACTGACCGTCTTGCACGGCACGATCACGCCATCGTCGGAGAGTGGTCATTTTTGTGCCAGTTGCTGCGGCTGCAGCCTTCAGTGCTTCGCTCCGATTGAGGCCGTGTTTGCGGAGCTTGACGTACGCGCAAACTCCTCGTTCAGCGCGCTCTTCGTAAGTTTGTTGCTTAGCAAGGAGATCGATTTCTTGGAGGAGCCGAGTCAGAAGAGGACACGCTCTCACTGTCCTCCTGAAACTCGTCATCCGATGCCTCCTTGCTAACGCGATACCTACGTCTTGTGACTGCGATCTCCGCAAGTTTGGCCACCTAAATCGTCAGGTGCGAAAAAAGATTACTGATGAAGCTCATCAACTTAAAATACTCACTCGGGACCTTCGGAGCAGAGAGTTGCGACGTTTAAGAGTGCAAATGTATTCTTCCCGGTCCCTCAACTGTTCTTGGACCTTGAGCAGCTCTGCCTGAGCATAGGGGTCGAGCAGCTACAAACACCGCGCACAGGCGGCAAGCAACGGATCAGAGAAGGCATGCGTCATTGTTACGCGGTTTGCGTTGAAAGCTGTGGTGCGGGCGTGTGGTGGGGCGGCTCGCTGTTTAGTACCTTAGTTCACTGATTTGGTTTAAACCAAACCGCGTCTTCAGTATCTTCATCGATGCTTGTTGTGATGCCCACAAGGAGGCGTACTCTTCGATCTCACACGCCCGCGGCTACACTGCCTCCAGATCAGCAGCTTAAACGGCAGTCCTCCTTGTCATCCTCCTCCTTCTCCTCCTCCCGTCCTACAAAGAAGTGCAAGCTTCTTGGCCCAGCGAAACTTCTTCAGCTGCGTGTGGATCATCAGAAATTCTGGCAGTACTTAATTCTCTTTACCTCTCCTTGATCCGGCACATGCAGCAGAAGTTCTTTGCCCAAGCTGTGGCCAAACTCAATAGGTCAATAATCGAGGCAAAACATGGGTGCGTCGTGGCTGCAGCACCTGAGTTTCCTCCATAATAAATTTCAGATTAACTTGACAATTGTGTGAAACGAGTGCCGTTTATGAGCGCGCGAATTACCGTAGTAGGACTCTTCGCTTAGAAAGAAGCTCCCGGGCAAAAAGGTCTCCGTCTTTCGTAAAACGGGTCCGACCGTTGTTAATCACAGGAGGGTTTATGGAAAAAGCTAAGTGTAATAAAAAGGTAACAAATTGGAGTTTGTGCGTGGTTACTTTCTGCATGCATAACCGCAGCAAATCGCCGTTTTTATCAGTATAATGTTGTTCGAGAGTGCCAAACATGACGCTTAAACAGCAACAGGACATACCGTGAAGTCCAATGACAGGTGCACGGATCCAACGGGTGTTTGTCAGCAGCCGGTAAGCCAAACGGCTCGCCATACAGGTATCCCACAGCGAGCTTCTTGCTGTCGTTGTCATTGCTGTTGGGGCTGTCTGATACCTTGCGCTTCGGCACCTTGCTTGGGAGCTTATCGGACTTGGCCGAAACGTCCTGATGGGCTTGCGATTCTTAAGTTTATTGGACTTGGGCGAACCACGGTTGCTTGAGAGGTTTGGTACAAATATGTATTACTGTGGAAGAAAAGGCAATAGATACGCTTGGGGTTGCGCAAGAGATGACAAAAGTTTAACGTTACGTACTTTGGTGTTTTGCTGTGCTCTATCAAGCGCTTGGATGTCCCTCCCAGTTATATTTAAGTTTAATTACACTAGTATGCTACGCTTTGCCGTCAGGCTTAGAGCGCTCCTATGAATGCGATTTTAGATCACGAATCGTGATTTTGATAAACTTCATCGGCGGGATCGGTTCTCGAATAACGAAAGCAGAACATGTGTAGATCCTGAAATAGTGAATCAACTTGAGATCGACTGCTTTGTGCAAAGATTTGTGCACGACAGTAATTGGTTCACACAAACTCAACTCTCCAGTAAAGCTCTTAAGTGACGGGATAAAATAAGGGCATGCTTGACTATCTCTATTGTAGTAGGAAACAAAGAGGCACAGCTTTTTGCAGAGCAGATACTGATCTCCAGAATGTGAAAAAACGGTCACTTGCCCGAACGTAAGTGCAACCGTTTATGACGGGGTGGCTGCTTAAAAAGAGAGAGTCGATGCAAGCAGTCCAAGTAGTGGTCCAGCAATACAAGAAATAGAATTACTGGAAGGCTTGATAATGATCGAAGGGGAGTTTCCTGCGCAATTTGGCGAAATCGAGCAGAAGGTAGTGGTGAGGGAGTGCGCGTCCGAGAGGCAATTCTGTTGTGCGGCGGTTCCTACATGGTTAGCAGGAATGTTTCAATACAGACCAATGTACCAGAGTAAGTGAGGAGCGCCTGGAAGGTACCCGCGAGGCAAAGTACGCCCTCTGGTTCACCGTCGCAGTCGACAAGGAAGCCTGCCGTGATTGCGAAGAGCCCTAAACCTTCAAAGAGACTGGCGGGTGAGCTCAGAAGGTGATGGAGCAGAATTTCGTACCTCTCACTCACTGAGCAGTTCGACACTGTGAGGGAGGAATCAGACGACATCGCGCACCCATTCTGCACGAGGCAGCCGCTATCCTTGAGATCTTGTACGAGGACACCACACGGCCCAGATCCAGGGACCACAAGGTTGACCATCTCTGTGGCGTTTACGTTCATCGTCCAACTCTGCGCATTGGAGATGGAAATGGCCAAAGCGAAAAGAGCGAGCAAGCACTGGAGACGCATACGCTTAGTTGACTAAGATGTCAGTCGCGCGATAATTTTGTTGCTGAACTTTCGGTTGCATTCGGGTTTTTTCCGGCGGCCTAGGGCCTGTGCAGCTTCTCTCTTCTTATCATTTCCGCTCCCTTGCTTGTCATGAACAAGACTACGGCCCTTCTCACTGTAGTGGTGGTGTTCTTCATCTTGACCAACTTTGGAGTTCCAGGTACGTCTCCGACCTTCTCTCTTCGTTACTCGGACACGTCGTCGCCAACCGACGATTCCAAAAAATCACCGCCTGTGGCGGAACGGCTCAGTGAGCCGCAAAGCATCAGTGATGCTTCCCTGAACATACGCGACGTGTTACCGACACGCCGTTCCCACTGTACCGATTGTCTCGAGCTAGCAGCTCGATTGTTGATAAGTGAAACGAGATTTCCTCTCTTTCCGGTCGTTTCTCGAGTGATGATGGCCAGAAACTGGCCAGGTGGGACTCTATGTTTGTCAAATGGAACTCACTGCGTACACACGCATTACATAGAGATCATGGTTATGGCTCTAGCGAATCGTAGAGACCACTCAATCGAGTTAATGCGTGATATATATATACGAGGACCATTCCTGTTATTACAAGGAATGCAAGTTCCATTCCAAATGATGACAATCTCGTCATAGCTAATTGGTATCGTTACTGTGAATCGACTTCTCCGCTCTGGATCTTATCTCAGTTACGAGGACAAGGGACAAAGCGTCCACCTTAAAGACGAAGCTTCTGGCGAAAGGAACCAGTATCACAAAGAATCCTAGTGTGATGACTGACTTTGCATCTCGCTTCTCCACTGCCCTTCAGATAGTTCCGGTAGCTAATACCCCTTTACACGCGGAACTTGAAGGATCCGCTAAGGACGACACTCCTACGCTTTGCTTGGAGCAGCAGATCTGGCTTCACACCAATCCAACTGGTGAGAAACTCAAGGAGATCGAGGAAGACCTCCGTCTACCATTCCGCACTCGCTGCGAATGACTACGAACCGACCGACTTTATGATCAATGTCCGCGACGCGGGTGTCAAGAACAATGCTCGTTCATTCCGTGTCGTAATGACACCTGCTGCCGATGCCGATGTAGATGGACCTTGGTGGTACAACGCCCAATTTGCCGTCATGGCAACGGACCTCCACGACATCGCTGATGTGCAATCTGTGCGCCTCCCACCGGGTATGGTGGACGACACCGATCCGAACCATGTGGTTCGGTTCCTGAACATACCAAAGGCGTACGCGCCCGAGGCGCTAGGTCAAGTCCTGAAGTTTGCCCTCGATCATGAGTGCATTCCGTTTGTGGAGTACGCGCAAGGAGACTTGTCGATCTACATCCGTTGCCCCACCATTGCGGTGGCGAAGGAGGTTAGTGGTGAGACACACGGGTCTCCTGCTCTCGTCTTTAAGCACGGCCAGGGTGTCACACACCCTATTCGTTTTGGCGGTGGCGAGTCGACACTTGTGTTGGCATTTGCCGATCACCTCGTGCCGGGTCAATCACTACACGTCGTGCCCTACGCGGTACTTATGAGGCGCCTGCGCCTCTTCCTCGCTGGGCTCGGCCTCCCCTTTACCACGAATCGAATTACATTAGTCTACTTGATTGTCTTGAAGCTTGTCTTAGTGAGCGTACTTAGGAGTTTGAATCAAACAAGTGGACCTACTACAAGGCCCGCTCCGAGCTCAGGCGCACAGCAGCGCAAACGTCAGTGCAATCGGTGCAAGCACCTCCTAGCCCTAAGCCAGCAGCGGGCAAACTGCCGGTCACGCCAGTCCGCCCCAATGCGCGACGGTGCCTCTCCCGCCCCTAGCCCGACTGATGTATGCATTAAGAAGCGTCGTAATAACGAGAAGTAGCCTTACGTGTTAATTACTGTACTTTTGGGATGGGTCTTTGTAATTGCTACTCATCTCAACCAGAGGCCTCCTCTAAGTAATAAAGGTCACAAAACCAAAGACAAACAGCGAGTTAAACCTTATTCACTTACGATTGAAGAGTAAGAAACAAGAGCACCCACTACACATTGTGGGGGTTTATGCGGAACCGAGTAATGGTCAGCTAAAGGCTGAATATTGGACAAAATTCCGTGCCTGGTTTCACAGTGAAGGCCTCAACCATCAACGAGCCAGAGTGGTAGTCATTGGTGACCTTAATGTGGCTCCATCAGGGGCGATGGACTGACGTAGAGCTGATGACCAAGTCGGCTGTTATATCGCACCTGTTAGTGCTTTAGTGAAATGTTGAATGCAAATTTTCATGTATGACACTTGGCGGGAGTTGCACCCGACCAAACAACAATTCACATGGATGCAAGGAGAGAAGCGAGCACGTATCGATCTGGCACTTGTCTCGTGCCGCGTACGTGATAAAGTGATTGATTGTGAAATACTCGACCCCCAAAGACCACTAACGAATGATCACATACCACTAGAGTTGCGCATACAATGCCCTCGGGCACTCCGTGAAACACCAAAGAGGGAAACTGAACTCCCAATTATTGAAGAGGAGCGTTTATGCGTGAAAAACTTCAAAGAAAAGCAAACAGTCGAACAGTATCATCAGGCAGTGACCCAACAACTGTCTAAACTTCAGCTAGAGAATGAAGAAACAACACAGGAACGATACTCGAAATTTACACAATTGCTATTTGACACACAGCGAAAGACACGGTGGGAACGCGTACCCGTGAATATAACAAACCTCGAAAGCAGCAGTAAGTGTCGAAGCTCGAAAAGTTGGTAAATCTCATGCAGCTGGTGCTTGCCAGTAAGCATATCTTTGTGATACCGATGTATAATAGCTAGCCGTTGGGCTAGCCGGCTGTTGATAAACACCCGTTGGATCCGTGCACCTGCGCTGTGTAGAGCCCTCGCTGGCTCTTACATCTTTGAACACCGGTTCTGAGAAGGTTTAAAATGTGGACACACCGAATCCCTGCGTAAGCTTATTGCAAAATTGCCAGAGCTTGAAGACCCATCGGAAATTGAGCAGCTGGGCGAAATGGCAACATGGTTTAAGCGGCTGGAAGAATTATACCAAACAAAAGGAATGGAGATGAAAACCAGAGCAGAGGATGTGCAATGCTTGCAAACCTCGAACGAGCAGTTGATCAGGAATACAGTGGACCACGCTCTTGGTATGGCAAAGTCCGAGCCTTATTTACCAGTAAATCAAATTGGAAGCAGACAGCCGTGATTGAGGAAATCGACGAGCAGACAAAAGACTCCTATAAGCAAGGAAAGGCTGCCATACTAAGTGCACAAAATCGATTTTGGGTAAACCTCGTTGCAGAACGCAAAATAGAATCTCGTGAACCTACAACATGGTTCTCCAAAAACTTTACAGATAGAAGAAAGGGAGAAGAATTCTTAGCTGATTCCCGTTCACGCACGAAAAATATCACAATGAAGGAAGCAAGGCTGTCCAATGTCACCCATACTGTTTAATCTATTTATGGAGCCCTGCTAAAGTGGCTTATTGACGAAGATCAGAATAAGGGTAACGTGTACGCAGCATACGCAGATGATATTGCAGTTATCACGGTCAGTATTGGCGAACTTCAAACCATCATGAACAAAATTGCTCACTTTATGTATGCCCACAAAATGGAACTTGGCATTGTGCCGACAAATCGGTGTATATGATGGATGCAGAGGATACCGACCTCGCAGTCGAAGGCTTACACACTATTACTAAACAAGAGAATGGACAGAGTGTGCTATATCTACAACGAACGAAAAAACGTGTTATATTACCGAAGTTAACAGGATACGAAACTTATAAGTACCTTGGAGTACACCTCAATGTAAAGCTCATATGGAACAAACACCTCGAAATAGCAACGGGGAAGCTAAAGCGCCACCTCTATTGCCTCCGGTTTGAACACAATACACGACGTCAGGTTGTTAAGATTTGTAACTCTGTAATTATACCATACTTGACATATGGCCTTGAATTTGTCGAAGTCCCAGAGACGAGGCTAAAAAGCTGGGAGAAAATGATAAACTCTCTAGTCAATAACAAGGGAGGATTACTTGGCACAGCAGAGTACGACTTGAACTACCGTTCAAAAGAGCTACTTGGAGAAGGGCTTGAATGCATAGCTGACCGTGTTGAGCGCCTTCAACTGGCAGGTAATTTGTGACACGGCCTAAACAGTGTAGACACTGATACAGCTGCAGTCACGGAAACTCGATGGCGTTCACGCCCTGACCACATATGGGTAGCGAACTATAAAGTTGGACTAAAGCGACTTCCAATTAATAATCTCCTCAAGATTCGCGAAAATTGTGCTGTGATATTCAACCATAACGCACTCGAACGGCTGCTCCCAAGGGAGCAGTGTGCTGCACTCCGTCTTGCAGGAGTAAACTCGATACGAGATAATAGATAATCAAGGTTATCTCACGAACGAATACGGAGCTATTCGGCATCAAGTAACAGGCCTAACGATACAGTGCATCGTGGTGTGAAATGGACTTTCTGCAGTTTTAGGGTACCTGACCTATACAAATGACAGGGAAGTGGGTCCGAGGACGATCGGAACACCAGACGGGGAGTGCGTAGAAAGTGGTAAAAAATTTCTAAGTCCCTCGCTTTCGCCTCATGTCGATCTCCCAGGTCACCCAAGCGTGTGCATGCGGACGATGATGAGATCAAGAACGTGCAGATTAGCGGCTTGCGATGGAGCTGCAAATACGCTTGGCTGACGAGGAGCACAAGGCTCGCAAGGCAACGGTGAAAGGTGATCGAGATGATCGAGCGACTCGGACCAGGACGGGCGCATTGTGGTAAAGCAAGAGAATGGATCCGTCAAACGCGAGTTTCCTGAGCTTGTGAAGCACACGCGCTTGCCAATTACCAACGAGGAGACCCCGGGCGCTACAATGAGGCACAAGCAAGGAAGAAGGCGAGCCAAGAAGAAGGCATCCCGCACGTCCTCGCCGCCCTCGGTGGCCCCGCCCTCTGTGGGTCCCTCAGTATCGCCGCCCTCTGTGGGACGATGGATCGCTCGTCGCCTTGCTAACACTGTCGCCCCAGAGCCACAGCGGAGCAGCTCGAGGAGCTTCGCAGCTCGCAAGTGCATATGATCGTCAGCAGATCGTCCAGCAAGAGCTAACGCGATCGAGTACGCCTTCAACAAGATGCACTTGCTTGTAAAGCAGGCTGTGCCAGAGAACCGTGCCACCCTCAAGGAGGCTGTCGCCGCAGCAGCCGCACGGATCACTGCAAGCGACGCCAATGGCTCTTTCACAAGGCCAAGTCCTACTAGGAACTCGGCACACCACCGCCTGTGACCGATGTGTTTGACACAGCAGGAGCAGGACCAATAAATATTGAGGTGGACCTCTTCGGAAATCAGGTCCTTTTTGGCAAATAGGCTTCACCACAAAACCTGAAAGCGCAGAAAAGTGCAGAATTCCACTTCATATAGCACTATACTCATGTTGCACACTTTATAGTAATTTCACGCAAGCGAGTGACTATGTCACACATAGGTGGCCTGTCCTTAGGCTCCTTGGCCCAACACTGCTTAATCAACTCCACCAATCCGCTTGGCACTCCTACCGCTCCTGATATATCTGGTCTTTCGCCCAAGTCGGCCACCTTGGCCCGCATGATCTGCCGCGAGTTCCACGATGTCGGGTACGGCCGCTTAGACGAATAGATCTCATACACGATCAATGCAAATGCATACACATCTGCACTTGTCCTGTATGGCTGCTCGCACAGCTGCTCCGGCGACTGGTACCTTGTTCGCGACGTCAGTCAATTTCATAAGTAATATAATTAGTTTGCATACATCATGGAGCCAGCTTCGCTGTGAACGTAGGCAGAGCTTCCACTTCGAATCTTTGCGACACCTAAGTCGGCAACTTTCGCGTGAAGTCCGTCCTCATCAAGCAAAATATTATCGCTCTTCAGATCCCTAACAGTAACGAATATTTCAACGCTCGAATGGTTGCAGCAGATGACTACGAACCGATGGAGAATGTCTCTGCGGTGGAGGTACGCCAGACCGCTCGCGATTTCAACGCAAAGACGGAGTTTGATCATAGGAGCAAACTGGTGCCTCTTCTTGTACAGCCACTGATTCATCGATCCTCCAGGCATGAACTCATTCAAGAGAATCTCACCGGGTGAGTCAGAGTACCGCGATCATTACGTACGAGCTCGTGATCAGGATTAATGGATATTCCAGTAAACTGCACCACGTGTGGGCAGTGTAGTGATGACAGGATACTAACTTCCTCCACAAACAAACGCTTAGTATCGTCGTCCAGTTCACCCTCTGAGGTCCTCGAAACTTTCGCAGCGTAATGGAGACCTGCGAAAAACACGAATATCAACGGGACGCAAGCTTACAGAAACGGCGAAGCGACCTTCAGCTGAGTGCAACACCCGATACACTTTCCCAAACGCGCCGTTACCAAGCTCCGTGCCAAACTGCAGCATGGCAAAGTCAACGTAATGGCAGCCCAACGCGCGGAGAATAGGAGGGAGCTGACATTGCTGCACCGGAGCGCTAAGGATAGGTAATTGGCGAAATGACACCGGACGCCGAGTTTCCACGACTTGACTCTCCAAACTCTCGATCTTACTTCTGAGCGCCACGCACTTCAGTTCGTGTTCCTGAAGTATCGTTAATAACGTCGTTAGCATCGAGCCAATGAGAACCTCAAGGCGCGCTGACATAGTTGATAATTGGAGATTTTTCTCTTGCAGCGCGGCAGCCATCGTCGCATTCCCCTAAATAAATGAGATACATCGCCTTCCTTTCTTTCGCACCGCAGTTTGAGCTGACAGGTCAGCGCGTAGTTGCGTAATTATCTTATTATATTATTGTGGGGTTATAAGGGCAGCAGCCTTGAGTGGTACCGTTTCTTTCTCTTTCAGCTCGGTCTCAATGCTAAGAAGTTGACGCTCGAGCATTGCCTCCATCTCAGAAAAAAACAACCGGATGTCCACTTTAGTAGTGACAGGCACAGTAGTAACGGGAGTGCCAGCATGGCGAATGAGTGCCTGAGGGAGCAGGGAAGTCTGAGACGCGCTCGTACCCACTACCACAGGTGAGGGAATGGCAGGAGAATGAGCTGCGATTTTGGCAAACTGGCCTTCGTATGGCCTTGTAAGTGCACCTACATGAACGCCCATAGGCATTGATCGGCCGCTTTGAGTCGCGGGAATCAACGTGAGAGACGTAGGATGTCCAGACAGGAGATGAGACCTCGGGAAACATTTCACGTGAGCCACTGCGTGTCCACAGATGAATGAACAAAATGAGGTCGTATACGCGTAACCGTACTCTCAGCAGGCGATAGAGGTAGAGCGCTGCACCGCTGAATGGCAATCAACAAATCGCAGATCTTTTCTATGGGTTTCTCTTCACCATGGATTTCCACAATCTCTCCCATAAGCCTCACGTAAACGCGCCATGCAGTCCCTAAGCGACTAGTGGCAACTCCAGCCTCGCGGAGCCTTCCGGTCAGCTGCGAAAATGATCAGTACTCACGTACAGCGTAACAAACAAAAAATACGAAGGCACACCTCCAGATACATTCCCAAATCCATGCAGTGCCTCACGGCTAAAAAATAATGTGGAGGGCTCCCGTCATCGGCCACGAGGTTGAAGGTCAGCTGGCAGTGGCGATCGAAGATCGGTCTCTGATGGCGCATGTACGTTACGGGTATCGAGAAGCCCTCGCCGGACATCTTCAGCGAGCACAACGAGACATCGCCTCAGCCTCGGTAAATAGCATAACTTTGTGGCGTACAGCACACAGAAACAGCATACAGCTTACAGCTCAACGACAATGGGAGAAGACATCCAACATCCCTTTAGTGAATTGTTCGCTCTTCACTCGATGACAATACGCCAGTTGTCGCCGACGTGCACACCAGGCTGACGAAGCACCAGCTCAGCACCGACGAGTGAGTACGTGGCAGTGCGCGTTGGTCCGCCATTGACACTGATGCTCACTGACTTGGGCGCTGCGCGTGTCCAGATCACAACGATCCGCTCGATGAGGTGACCCGACTGAAACTCACCGGCGGTGTGCGTAGAAGTGAGGTGCTTCCAGCCAGACAGGCTGTAGGAGACATCACGGAACATGCCGTCCTCGTAGGCGTACGACGAGCCGTCGTCGAGATAGCTGCCAGTCGGTCAATGATGAAGCAAAGCAAGAAGCGAGATGGTCACGAAATGAATTCCAACAGCCGAGAGCGTACAGATTTCCAGCAGCGTTGCCTTGAGCGTCGGCAGCGACGATGAGGGTGTACGGATCTGCTGCCATACATCCGGTGGCACGACGCGGTCTGTCCTTGCGTGGAATAACTGCAGCGTAACGTTAGGTAAGTTTAGCACTCACTTGATGCCCTTTAATACGAACGACCTTAGGTCGAGGGAGGGAAAAGACAATGTGAGCAAATTGGAGAAATCCGTACTAGCGCCTGCACGAAGAAATACAGGAATGCGCTCTACGAGGAGGTTTTCTGCGAGATTGCCGTGCAACATTCCACGCTCGGGAGCCCAGTAATCATACCTACCAAACATCGTTATTATCAAGAGTTAAGCCACTGAAATCGAATAATCCGATGCGAAGCTTTTTTTTTTTTTTTTTTTTTTTCCTAGTCAAAGTAGAAGAATGCAATGAAACAGAAAAGAAATTGTAAGAAACAGGAGCAGAGAAAACGCACCAGTGCCCAGGAGGTAGCGAAATGGCCATGTGCTCTTGCTTTTCCGTCGAGATTGGAGCCACCAGGAGATGCGGACCTAAGAGGAACGTGTTTTCCTGTTTCAGATGTGAGCAATAATTAGCCAGACATTGCAAATAATGAATCAATCTTGGTTTCGCTGTCAACGCGAAACTCAGTGACTGTCACTCTGAGTTAAGGACGCCACAGCATTACGGTTTTAGCCGTGGCGAAGTCCTGCCCAGAATGACATCACAAATCGAAGTTCTACGACGCAACGCGCTACTTCAGGCAGTGATGGAGACAGAATAGACTAGGATCCTAGTACCTCGGCAAAGTGATTTGCGTCGGTGGGAAACTCGACCCACACAGGCCTGAGCATTGGCATGCCAGTACGGTGTGCGTGCGCAAAGAGGGTATAAATGTACGGCAACAGGGCGTAGCGAGCACGGATGGCAGTGCGGATCATAGCAGTATAGGGCTCCCCTAGAAGCCATGGCTCACGACGCTAGAAAAAAAAGATCAGAACAAAAACAAATGATAGATCACTGGAACTACCCGTAGAGACACTAAAACGAAACAACTCGTAATAAACCTCAGAACTTCCGTCCAATCATAGGACACTAATAACAGAGGGAACGTAAGCGGACCTTAGAGTCGAGATGTGCGTGTCCACGGAAGAATGGAGTAAACGCGGCGGCCTAATACAGTCAGCCATTTTCGTGGATTAAATTTAGTAAGTAAATGTATGACTGAGTCGTCAATATATAAGAATGAGGCTGCCGCAAGCGCCAATTAATATAATATGTAAAAAAACGAAAAATACTAAATACCACACCTGATACCAGCGCAACACGAGCTCGGCGCCAGGATTTCCGAAAAAGCCACCGACATCAGCACCAGAGAAGGTAATGCCAGTGATGGCGAGGCTCAGGAGCATGGGTTGCGCGATACGCAGGTGGCCCCAGTCGGCCTTGTTGTCTCCGGTCCAGATAGCACCGTAGCGCTAAAGTACGAGTCAGAGCAAGAAAAACCAGTGAGAGATATGAGCGTATGATTGCACGGAAGACAAACGGCAAGCCATTTATCCTCAGATTCACGAAACAGAAAACTCGGAACAAAGACCGGAGGCGATGAACAATAAAATCAAATTAATGTGTTGCAGAGTCACCTGAGTGCCAGCAAAGAAGGCACGAGACAGCACGAAGGGACGCTCCGTGGCATTGCGCAGGCGCAGGCCCTGATGCGTGGCCATATGCACGTACAGGCCGTACGCGTTGTGAACCTTAAAAGCACCAAGTTAACTTCACTTGAGCTTTCTTAAACTTGCAAGCTCAGAAGCTTGAATAGAAATAGGATACCAGCAGGAAAGAGAATGATTGATGGTGAGAAGCGATGACGTACGTCTCTGTGCTCGAAGCCGTCGTGATGTTTCGCGTCCTTGTGCATAGTAACTTCAGGGCCGTTGAACACCGAGGGCTCGTTCATGTCGTTCCAAATGTGAAGTGCCGATGTGCTGCCTTTGTACTGGCTGTATGCAAACTTCTCTGCCCACCTAAAGAGCTGAAAGTCAATAAAGAACCAACGTACTTAATCATTATCTGATGCATAGCAAAGAAGCAACAATTCCACAACACAATGGAGGAGAGATCGGCGCAGGGAAAAAGCAAGTGTAAAGGCAAGGCACACACCACTGGCGTACGCGAGGATCGGTAAAGTCAGGCCACGCGCTAGAACCTGGCCAGCACCACCCTAGACCTCACGTCAATTAAATGGATGACTAACTTTGAGTTTACGGAAAAGGACAAGTGCTGTTTTCGCAGTGGCCAAAACTTCGAAAACAGACTGTACGGACCCTCAAAGTCTCCATTGCTGCGGTCCTTAACGTACAGGCCCTGTGACTTGGCCTCCTCGTGCACCTATGTAATCTTTGTCATCACAGGCAGAGTAAAAACGAGAAAGTAAGTAGCGCGCACGTAATAGCCGCCCTCACGCTTGATGTGTGGGTCGACAATGGTGACGAGGCGGCGTGATGTGGCAGCGAGCTTGCTCTGCATCTCCTCGGGATTGGGGAAGTAACGCTGATCCCAGGTAAAGTACCTAATCGGTCATTACCCAACTTCAAAGAGCGAGAAAACACAAAAACGTCTAACGAGAAGGTAGGTGCGATAGGGAAATGGAACGTGACCGCACTTCTTGCCGTCCGTGTGCTCAATGTCAAGCCAGATCACGTCGTACGGAATGCCGTGCATGTCAAAGCCAGCGTTCTGCAACATAATCAGCATCAGTAACTTCCCACGAAAGAAATAACGCTCTGAACGTGTGAAAGTACCATTCAGTAGCAAGTGCAAGTAAAACATAGGGGGACGTACCACTTCGAGTACGTCGGTCTCGTCCTTGTAGTTCCACTTGCACTGATGGTAGCCCAGTGCGAACAGTGGGGGCAACATCCTAGAGCGAACAAACGGGTTAACGTCACAACCCAAACTAGTCAGATACTCAAGAGGTCAAAGGGGTCACAGAACAGGAAACAGTAAGAACAGTAAAAATGTACACAGACGGAGTGCGGCGTACGGTCGTCCAGTGAGAGCGGTGTACTGCAGGAACAACTCTGCGGGAGTGGAGGCAGAGAAGAGGAATACATCGATGAGACCAGCCTCGGACATCCAGTGCGTATGGGTGACCTACGACACATTTGTTAATTTTCCAGGTTACTAAGAAGAAAGAAGGTGACACAATGAGCGAATAACACAACGAAATTGCGTACGGGTTTCGAATTTAGTAAGAATCCCTCAGTGGTGTGCTCCACGTCGATCCACGTCTCTGCGGCGTTGAACCAGAACATACCCGTGGTCAACTTGGCGTTGTGGCCCACTATTAAGTACAGAGGCTTAGTTTCTTTCTTCGTTACTGAATGCAACAGGCGAGATCGCAAAAGTAGCAGGAACACGGATATAGACCACATTCTATCAAGAAACGCACCGAGGAAGGGCACGCTGCCATAGAGAGCCATAGGATTGTCCAGCTCGTACTCGAACACATCGAGATTGTATCTGCAGTACGTCAGAATACTACCAAAAATGATGACGGAAGCACGGACAGACGGTAGGGGTCTGAGTTCTCGGCAGCGCCGTTGCCGCGCGTGGCCGGAAGAGAAAAGTGTGCTGCATGCTCGGGAATACCTAATCTGTATTAAATTCGCCAAAACCGCTCTGAACGAGGGTAAATCAATCAAAGGAAACGAAAACAAACAACTCTCATGACAGCTTTATATTTACACAGAAGAACTCGAAAGCGTACCATAGACGTGCTCAGTCAAGGGGAAGCTGACATCGACAGCGACGGATGTGGGCCCACGTGGCTTGCTGTCCTCGTGCGTCTTGAAGCGCTCATCCCAGGCGCCCTCCTCTTCACCTTCAGATTGCTTCTCGCGCATTACCTTTTAAGAAAACCACCGTAAATAGCCTGCTCTAACACAAGAGCAGAGAGACTTTGTGGCAGTAGAAAACTTATAATGTTGTGGGTGTAATTCAGGTAATTGACCGAAATTAAATTAATGCAGAATATTGCGAGTGAATAGGCGCATAAGGTACCTCAAAGTTCATGAGAGAGCGTCCATTGATGATCATGGCCTTCTCCTCGCCGTGCCATAGCTCCACACTTAAGGGAGTGAGCTGCACCACAACACGTCTGTTGTCCCGCAGGCGCGCCTCGATGCGATCGCTGTTTACGATGACGTCCTCCCACGGCTCTTCCTATGTTCTTCGGTGAGCACTTGTGAAAGATTTTCAAGGTTGATATGGAGCTTGCGCACGCATTGCAGGCATCACAAAATACGCAAACGATAACAAAAGCACACTCGTACATGGACGGCCTGTAGAATATCCTTCGGCTCCCAGCGTCTGGCCCTGTTCGCCTCGTTCGCTTCGTTGATCTGCACGCGAACAAATCCCTCCTTAAATCGCAGCAGTTCCAGAGTCAGAACCGCAGATGGGTTTGCAGAGTCGACGACATCGCCAACGAGGCGCGAGGGGCGCTTCGCGTCCTGTACGAGCTTCTGTACAGTGTAACGCGCTGCGTGGTCGCTCTACAGTGCATCAGAGAGGGATGTTAATCAAGTCGATGTCACTGAATAAATATAGGACGTTGATACAGCGAGTGAATACTTCTTGTACATGATACTTTAGATCGAAGAAGAGTGCAAAAGTCAGACAGAGCGAGTAGAAGGGTTACACAAAGCTGCAACAGAGTACTGTACTGGCCTAATAAGATTCAAATGCAAGGTGCGTGCGATTGAGGAAGAGAGACGGAACGCACCGCCTCGGCATACTTGCGCTGGCGCTTACAGAAAGATGATTGGTCGCAGGTCTTGAAGTTGCCCCTGTCCACGGCAAGCGCCACGTACACGAGCGTCAGTACGCACACTAGCAGCGCGAGACGCATAGCGTGTCTCTGGCTCTTGCCAGGAATACACGTCACCAAGCGGTCCTCACCGTTCGCAGTGTTACAGCTGTATGCTCGCGCGTGGCTGCGTGAGGCCTCGTGGGGCGGCGCTACCAGCACGCCGTGCGCACAGTACCGGTCGTACCAATGGTTTTGGCTAACGCTCAATCTCGCTCACTGCTTAGTAGTGCGGCCGTGGAGGACCCCGCAGGGACATCCCACAGTAAGCAATCGATATAGGCAATTATGTAGTGACGAGTCTAGGGCATTTCGGTCTATAACTCGCTTGTGGGCGACAAGACGCCTTTGATCACATCAAAGCCGCATCAGCTCACGTGGTGCGTTTCCCAGGTATTATCTTCCTCATAGTTATGCAGGTACAGCTGCGGTCCGACTGTCTATGACCACGCGCACCTAGGACACGCACGGTAGCCTTTCAGCAATTCTCTGCTTGTTAAGCGACATTGCCACTGCAAGTTTAGTCATCGAAGTTCCTCCAGCTTCCAGCTTTGTTTCTCATCTCCTGGTAGGACATACGTGACTTTCGACATCATGCAGCGCATCCTCAGCAGCGTGTTCGGCGTCTCCGTGCACCACGTTATGGGAATGACCGACGTGGACGACAAGATTGTCAAGCGCGCAAAGGCGGAGGGGAAGTCGTTAAGGGATATTGCAAGGTACCGTGATCTTTATACAACACGAAGTACATTTCAAGAACTTCGAATTAACTTAAAGGTGTAGGACGTATGAGGCAGGCTTTCAGGCCGACATGACCGATCTGGGCGTGCGTCCACCCTCCACGGTCACGCGCGTCAGCGAGCATATTCCGGAAATCATCCGATATTGCGAGACGATCATTTCCAACGGGGTATCATTCATTCATTATGAATTTATGCGGAAGCAATATGTTTGCGGTGCTTATGCTCTTTAGAGGCTCTTGCTGACCTAAACATGAGTCCACTTTGATCCTCTCACACTTCAGTAGTACGGCTACGCAGCGAAAGGAAGCGTCTACTTCGACTCGGCTGCCTTCGCACAAAAACGGCGCACAGGACGCGCGCTACTGGACCGCACTCTAGACGCTGACGCGAGTAGCCAGCAGATCGCGCAAGATGAAGAGCTGCTGGCGGAGAAGAGGCGCGCGTCTGACTTTGCGCTGTGGAAGGCCGTGCCAAAGGAGGAGACCTCGTGGCCCTCGCCATGGGGAAGCGTATGCTCTAGATAGGTCATTCCTTGCTACTGCGATGTTGGAAGCATTAGGTTTCCTCACAATTACATGCATCAGTCTCTTGCTTTTATGTTGGCGAGCAGGATACTTGCTCTATGCTCGTTTGACAGGATTACTAATTGCGTTGTTTAGGGTCGCCCAGGTTGGCACGTCGAGTGCTCCGCCATGTCAAACTCCATATTTGGCAATGCGTTGGACGTTCACACGGGCGGAATCGATCTGAAATTTCCGCACCACGAGAACGAAATTTCGCAGTGCTTGGCGCATCATCCCGACATACAACAGTGGCCTCACTACTTCCTGCACACTGGTGAGATCGTGACCAATTTCTCTTTGTTAACATAGTTGATAGGGCATCTTTACATCGCGGGCGCGAAGATGTCCAAGTCGTTGAAAAACTTTCTCTCCATAAGGGACTTCATATCCTCGAATTCAGCCACCCGCTTTAGGTATACGTCGCATGTCTATTTTTTTATGGTGTGCTAAGTGCGTTCACAGGTTATTCTGCCTCTCGGTACCATACCGTACTGGTGTGGAGTACTCGGAGGATCGCATGAAGGACGCCGCAGCGCTTGTATGTCGTAATCCTTATCTCTTCCGTAGTAGATGTACTTACGTTGTTTGCAGGAGCGTAAGCTGCGCGATTTTCTGCAGACTCTACACGGTATCATAGATGGATCTCTCGCGACTGTCGCTGGGAAGTGGCGTACAGACGAGGAAGGTCGCCTGCAGCAAGTGCTGCTGCAGGCCCAGTCTGCCATTCGCGTTGCGCTCGCTGACGACTTTGATACCCCCACCTCGCTTCAGGAGCTCGCATCGCTCATCTCTGCTACGAACGTCTATATGCTGAGGCCCGCGCCGTCACCTCACCTGCTGTTGACGGTGTGCGCCTACATGGAGTGGTTACTGAGCACATTTGGCCTGTCCAAGCTCCTTCCCGATCAGTCTGCGAATTCATCTTCTGTCGCAGATCGCAATGCCGTCGATTCTCTCGGTACACTGCTTGCACAATGTTTACATATAACACTCGCAGCTACATTCCGTGCTACGATCCGCAAGACCGCCCTTGCACCCGGCCCCATCTCCGCAGAATTGAAGTTGAAGGCGATCTTGAAGGAGTGCGACGTGATCAGGGATATGACGATTCCGTCACTCGGCTACAAACTCGAGGATCGCCCAGATTACGGCTGGCTCGTGAAGCCTAAGTAAATGCAGTCGCGAGAATTCTCGTGAACGAAATCTGCGAGCTCCGTCGCCTCACGTTGTTTGTCGAACAATTTTCCGGTTATTTTCCGAGGTCCCATAAGGGCTCGTTTGATTTTGAGTGCCGTCTTTGTTCGTCCTGCTACCTACCTCGCCATGGCTCAGTTCACCTGCCCCGTTTGCACTGTACGCCCTCGATCATTGCGCTTACCCTGACGCCCCTATAGAAGACTGTCTACTTCGCTGAGCGCCAGATGCGCGAGGGCAAGGCTTACCACCCTCACTGCCTCCAGCGCTTCATGAAGGACTCTGCCAAGGGCTCTCACGCCTCTCAGTACGTTGCGCCGCCTCGATCCCAGATGCATTTCTCACTAACCTCTCAACAGCCCCTTCCAGAGCTTCACCGATGCGCCCAACGTGGCCGCCCCCGCTGTCCAGAAGTCCGGTGGCGCACCTGCCCCTGCTGGTGGCGCTGGTGGCAAGTTCTGCGGCAACTGCGGCACTGCTGCCTCTAGTGGCAAGTTTTGCGGATCTTGCGGCAAGGGCATCTAAACGCACTCTTTATTAAACTCTGTCTTACTTACCCCGGTATTGTGCTTCGTGTTTAGTATGCGATAGCATGGGCGAAGGCGAGTTCCGAAAATCTCAGTTCGCCAAAAACCTAGCCTCGCCAAAAACTAGAGACCACATTTCGGGGGCCGAGTGGGCGAAGGCACCTCCTTCGCAGAGCGAACCCTTTGCTCTATTCCACTGATCAACGCTCATTGAAGAGTTGAAAGTGCGTGCACTATCGATCTTCTCTTCACCTTGAGCTGTCGCTTCTTGCCCCTGCTATCGAGCTTAGCCAGGTTTACTTAAGCACATGTTTTCGAGCAATTGCGCAGAATCTAATCGAGCTTATAGTACACTGTAGAGCGCCGCGCAATGGCGTTACCGAAACCTCAACGTGCGCTGCTAGTAATTGATGCAGGCTATGCGGTGCAACCCACCCGCCGTCCTCAGAATCTCTGCTGGCAGCGCCTCATCAGTGTGTTGGAGGAGGAAGTTGGTGCGCCGTTCTATGAGCGCTGGTGGATCGGTGCAGTTACAGAGCGAAAGGCCGGTCTAGACTCACCCTTCTATCGCCAATTGAAGGCCCCTATGGAGGGCCCAAGTCTGCGCGTCTTGCTCCGCGACATGAAGAACAATACCTGCAAGAAGTGCCACGAGCGCAGTCAGGTGCAGAAGGGCGTCGACGTGACTATCGCTACCCTGATCCTCAAACACTGCTACACGAACGCGTGCGACACGGTGGTACTATTTGCCGGAGATGGCGACTTTGAAGAATGCGTGCGCATCGTGCAAGATGAGCTGCGCAAGCGCGTGGTTATTGTGGCCTATCAGGGAAAGACCGCAGCCGACGCCAGCCTCAGTTCCGACCTGGCCATGTATGGTCAGCCGGTGATCTACGTTGAGAGCTTAGGATCGCGCATCCTGAAGAGTGCGCCACGTCCTGCTTCGTGGGCATCACCGCTAGCCCTTGAGATCCCAATAGTCCAGAGCCAATTAGCTGCCGTAGCGTGGCCCGCACTTCCTTCTCAAAACTTAGCATTGGCCACGCTCCATAACACTCCACTTCCTGTAGCTGCTTCTCCTGTATCGGTCCCTCTGCATGGCGTTGCGAAGAATTCTATACAGCCTGTTTGCACATATGTGGCCCCACGTCCGCCTGACGTCCTACCTTCACTTCACGCTGCGGCACCCACTTTTCTTCCACGACCGCACACCGCTTCGCTGCCTGTGCCTGCGCTTGTATCCGCAGCAATTTCGGTGCGTATCGCTTTCTCTTCCGAGAGTAATCTATTTCGTGGAGCGTTGCGGTTCCTGACGCAGTTACTTGATTTACTTCGATCTTTGCCGACGTCTTTGCTTGGGTATGTTCAGCGGCAACCGCCGGCGCGTCCGGTATCGAATATGATTTCCATCGATGTACGTTATCACTCTGTTGGCCTTTACTTGCATTTTTGCGTTCTTAGTCGATTTGACGCTTCATCTACTTGTAGCCGTCTCCACAAGACGTCCAAGCATTCCCGCCACTGCCCTCCAAGGCCGTTATCATCACCGACATAGCCAACCACGCGGACTGGCGTCTCCAGAAGCCCTCTTGGGAACCTGTGTTAAAAGGTTCGGCGCAAGCGATGAAGTCAATTGTCTATTTAATTAGATCATCTCGCCTTCGGGTTTTGTTTCCTGGTATGAAAATGTTGAATTCCTCTGCATTTCTATCCGATGTAATAGAGCGGCAGGCAACAAACTCAAGTCGGCAAAGTCGAAGCCAAAGCGGCCGCCAGGAGATACGAGTCACAAACTTGCTGCCAATTTGCAACTACTCCGCAGAGCTGGCGAGCCTGATGCTTCATCAGAACCGGAGCGAAAGCCTCCAAAGCCTGCAAAGCCTCGTATGTCCATTATTCCATTTCTGCACTTGCTTCATTCTTCGTTCTTCATCCATTCTGAGAAGCTGCAGCTGCACTACGGCCACGTAAGCCGAAGCCGAAGCCGAAGCACTCACCAGCGGCCTTGGCATCAGTAGCTGCTCCTGCCGAGGAGTGGGAAGCATACAATCCTAAGCAGGTACTCGTTTCCTTTCGTGACTCGTTCGCATTATTGGACTAAATGCCTTCGATAGATCGATGGAGAAGCAACAGAGGGAGAGGAGGAGCAAGAGGAAGAGTTAGAGGGACCAGGACCGAATTGGGAGTGCAAACACTGCACATTTATAAATGAGGTCGCCGAGGTGCTCGAGTGCGGCATGTGCGGACAGCCGTGGACTTCAGATACTGCTGCACCTGACCGTGCGAGCTCGCAAATCTAAAATTTCGCCTCTTAGCACATCTGGAGTGATTATTTGTCACGTTTGATTAAAGTATTACAGCAGCGGCAGAGGAGCCTCCTGCACCGGCTCAACCTACCATCGTAGCGCCCATCACACAATCACAACCGCCACCTATCTCCGTGGTAGCCACTATTCCTTCTCCGCGCTCCTCATCTTCCCCCACTGCTCCTTTACCACTCGTTGCACATCCTACAACCTCTGCAGTCAACATTGCTTCTGCCCCGACAGTTGTACCAATCGCACACCGCGTTTCCTCTCCACCACCTCAATTATCTCAGCAGCCTGCGAATTCTTTTGCTGCTGTTGTGCCGGTCGCATCTTTCTTACCGGTTTCTGTTGTCCCTCCTCCCACGCTAGGGGCGCGCATTGCCCCAGTATCGGTGTCTCAGTCGGTACCGGTCACTGTTGGTGCGCAATTCATTCTATCCTCATTTCCGCAAGTTAATAGATTTCGCTTCGAAAGAGTTTGGGTGCAGATACTTCTTGCAGCATACATGAGCTTTCACAAGCGAACGTTCGCAATATCAGTAACTTTTGCTTTGCCGTCAGCTTCTGCTGTGCGTTTGGATGTTTGCGCTCAGTCTTCGCGAACTAGATAGTCCACCTCCTTCGCCTGCAGCAGGTCAGCAACAAGTGGACGAAGACTATCCGTGTCCTACGTGTACCTACCACCGCAAGGCCCCCATCGCTTGCCCCATGTGCGAGGCTCCTCATCAAGGCTAGGAGGAACTTGCCCTTCGTAAAGCTTTTTTGCCGAAAGTTACATCTATTCTGCACACAAGAGAGAGAAGGCGCTCAACTAAACTACAAGCTTCTTTGTTTGTGACTAAATCGTGTCACTCTGGGGGCTTTACTGTGGCCGGCACGGTATCCTCGTTACCCGATACGGTGGACAACGTCAGCACCAAACCTGGCGATCTCATTTGCTCCGGACTCTCCTTCTTTGGACTGCCGTCATTGTCTTTGTTCTCCAATTTCGGAACTTCGTTAGGCTGCTCCATTACCCCCGTACCTAAAATACTAGAGTAAACGCCAGCACGACATGTGTGGTAAGACTTACCTTCCGCATCAGGCTTCTTTCGCAGAGTTGCTTCGTCACTATTACGCATTTCCACGTCAGAAGGGCCAGAAGCGGCAGGTTCGGGTGAGAGAGGAGGGAGAAGAGAGGGAGGCAGATGTGACCACAAAAGGCGATGTTCCAAGGCGGAAACGTCTTGTGCGGAGGCGGACCGATGCAGATAGTGTAGAAAACGGCGACGCGCTGCCAAGAAGTTAAGCTTTAAGTTACGGAGACAATCAACATAAACTGCGGCATCATTATTGTTTGCAGTGACCAAAAAATAGTATATTACTACATACTGGTTAAGAAACCGCACGCACCTGCAGCAATTCGTCTCAGCGCTTCCGAGTGGCAGATTGATGCAAGCGCACACTGCTGTCCGACCAGATCGGTACCTGTGCCGGATACGGAAATGATCAGCCTCTTGAGATCCGCGGCATCGTTACGCCAGCGGGATGCGACTCGACGTGGCAGTGTAGAAATCGCCGGGATGACGCGCAGCGCATAGAATTCGAGCATAGAAGTGACGTCATCGGAAAGGGAAGCGTCCAGAGCAAAAGGAAATGTAGCAGAGTGATAGAAGGTGGGCAGAGAGAAGACAGAAGTAGAAAAAGAGTTGACAGCGTTGTCAATACGAGCAGTCAGCACATCCAATGCGCAGGTGCTGTCGCAGAGACAAGAGAGCGTAGAAAGGACAACCGCAGGAGCGACTGTGGGAGTAGTAGAGAGAGCAGTAGGTAGGTCAGCCGGAAGCGAGGGGATAGGATGTGGGGATAGAATTGGCATGAGTGGCAATGATAGTGCAGTTAATGCAGCACGGTAATCTCCGGTTCTACTTGCATGAATTACTGCTCTGTGAGCGGCGTCGATGTTCGCAGGTGCGCCCATGGCTAGCCATGCAAGTAGGCCGTACAGGATAACGTCGGAGGGCGAGGGACGAGAAAGGTGGACGACTTTGACGTGAGAGGGTAAACGCAGACTGGGTGGACAGTCCGAGTTGCACGTGAGATAGATGGGGACCTTCGAGGAGGCTAAGAGCGATGACACCGCAGAGTGGAAGCCCTATTTCTTGGAATTAGACTTTCTTGTAAATTCCAGTCACAACTTCAGCGCATTAACTACAGGAAGTCTGACATAAAAGACGTAGACGAAAACAATCAAACATCAACAAGCAAATCAGATTAAGGCGAGGAAATCACCTTATCGGAGTCAAACACGAGATCAACCTCCTCAAAGACAAGTGCAGTGCCGCTCTCGAGGCACTTCTCGCTGCCAACCGCTAAACTCTGGGTAGCCTAGGATTTCATACCATTAGGCGACTAGTGAAATTCTTTCTATCACATGAAGAAATAAAATGACCTTCGAACTACTGGCGCCATATCTCTAATTGTTTGTACCTCTTCTACGCTTCTCAAAACGGCAGCGCGATCTCGGGGCTGACAAGCAGAGATCTCCAGCGCCTTCGCTCCCGATAATGCAGCAACTAATGAAGACTTTCCACTCCCCACTGGCCCGGTGCATAGGACGGACATGCCCTCTTCGATCGGTGGCGCCCCGATCACTTGCGATGCCTGGAGCTGACTAAGAACATGACGTGCAGAAAAACTCGTCAATTTGCAATCTACATCACACTAAGATAACACTGATAGTTGCAACTGCGCCAACGTACCAGGGCAATAAGAAATGGGGTAAAGAGGTCGATCGAACATACCCTAGTTGGTCTCAGCGCATCCAGGAGGAGATCGGAGCCCCTAGTGGGGAGTGCATGCTTGAATTGTCCTAACAGAGCCTTGGCCGCTTCCCGATTTAGACTGGCACCCGATGCAAGTTGAAGGATTTGCTCAAACAGCGCATCCTCTGACCCCTGCGAGAACAGAAGCGAGGGTGATGACGTATGAATGAGTGGCGGTGGCTCTGCAGTGTGCAACTCTTCCTCGAAAAGCATTGGTAATAACGACGCACGAGCGACGTGTATGGATAGGGAAGGGGTCATCAACTCTTCCTCGGGAACGAGTTCGAGTGTACAGACGTTGTTCTGACGCGTAGTAGTGACATCAGAGAGTTGAGTCACGTGTGTAAATATGGGAAGGGGATTAATGTGTTGCACAGGTACGCGAGGCGCAAGCTTCATGTAAAGTCAGCATGCAATTCCGCTGGAATACAGAGAAGTGTTCAATAGTCGGCTCTTAACCATTGAAAGAAGAGAGACACGTACAGTGGCAGCAGGCACAGCACGCAGAGCAAAAAACGAGTGCACAGGCTGACCAGGTAATGCGGTTCCTGGCATCGACAGTTGCATCGGCAATGACGGTGCTGACATACGTGTGTTGTCAGGCGGTGCAGAGGCAGCCTTCTTGGATTTGCGCATGAAGAATGGATGAACCGGCTGACCAGGTTGAGTGGGCGTTGCTGGAGCAGTCTCGTCGATGACGATGGGTTCGCTGGGTGATTTCGATGGGGGAGACGCAACCCTTGCTCTGGGATCTGCGAGGTGTGAGTAGAGAACCGGCTGATATGATGGGGAAGCTAAAAAAAATTGATGAAGGACGAAACAGCACATTATCCTGCTGTAAACCAGTAGGGATGCGACGGAGATGCGAGGAAGGATCGGAAAGGGACAGAAGAAGTGAAAATGCGAAAGTGGATCCGAAAAGCGGGCAGTAGTCATGAAGCATTAATACGAGAGTACAAAAGCCAGATTTGTGTACTCACCGTCGCTGTCCTTGCGCTTGCGTTTCTGCAGCGCGTCTGCGAGAAGGTCATCGATGCCCGATGCGGTATTGCTTGGCCCCTTGGGAGATTCCTGCCCTTCAATGGCAGCTCTGGATGGTTGCGGTGGACTAGCTGCCGAGCGCAGCACGTAACGCCGCATTGCACACCAGCTACCACGTAAAGGACAATTCTCGTCCACTAAAGGCCAGAATATCTCCATTAGTTGACTCGGTTAGTCAGTAATTGCTCATGGCCCTCTCGCGTCCAGCGTCGACGATGTCAGTGACGCCGATCGGTCCCGAGACGATGAGCAAGCTCTCGCCTCAGGCGCGCGAAGTGTTTCTCCTCATCAACTCTGATCCTGTGCTCCGAGCGAAGGTACATTTCATGATTATGTTCATCCCAACGTTCGATTGCTTCCTGCGATCCCAGATTGTAAAGTACATGAGACCTTGAATATCACAATAACTTGGTGAAGTGAAGGATCATTTGCTGATTGGATCAACTCTGTAGGTGAAAGATATTTTGTGGGCAGAACTGGCTCCTGAGTTGATGCAATTTGCGCGCGCGGAAGCTGAGAAGGCAGTAGCGCAGTCGATCAGCAGCAAACAACGTAAGGGTGTAGGACTGGGAAAGCGTAGTGTGTGGGATGCGATAAAGGAGCGCTTCCCGCAAGGACAGAAGGTGCGCTTTTGTCAGATTGCTTCCGTAGTAATGTAATTATTGGTTTTGCTTCGATGCCTGGCAGCGAATGCCTTGATTTAAGTTTGCGTTTTCAATTCGTTTTCAATTCGCATGCTAGCATGCGAATCTTTATCGTTCTTGTATGCAGGTCAGCCGAGCGTTGGATGATCCTGTGGGTGAGATCTTTGGCTGGCCAGAACACCTGTCACTCGAGCTGTTGGACACACCCACAGCAATGTATCTGTTGGAGTTCAAGATGGTCGTCACGAAGGCGCACATCGAGTCGTCGATCCGCGTCATGGATTTTCTCGCGACGTATGAATCGTCACTATCACAACTACATAGTTGCTACCTGCCGTGAAGTCTTTTCTCCTGCCTATAATACCTTCATTTCTGGTTTTATTTCGATGCCATATGTTGCTGGTTCACGTGCCTTCTGAATCAGTGGCTGCGGCTCGCAATTTTAGTAATTTAGCGTCAGGCGTATGGAGTCTAAGAAGCGGCTGTCGTTGTTCGTAGTTTGCAACACCGTCGCAGAGGACGCTCGCACTGCCCTTAAGACTGCGTACGTCTCTGAGGCTCGCGGCTGATAAATATCCATATTCTTGTTGCAGATGTCAGTCGAAGATTAACATGCGGGATACGGTGCTTCTCGAAGATCCATTGTTCGATATCGCGGGCGCAAAGGGCGGCGCTCCTGCTTAGTCCATATCATCTGAACAGTAAGTATATGTATTTGTATTAAAGCGGAATATCTTTTTTAATCATTTTTTTCTTCTACGAGCGGCTTGCGTTGATCATACAAAATATCAAAATCTTTGACGATTGAATCCCAGAGAGGTAAGCAATGGGGACGACTGAGTTGGCCGCATGATTGATGGCGACTTTGGCGATGGAGGTGCTGCACCACCGGGCGTACGAGGTACTGGTGACGTGAATGCAGAATTTCTTGTGACCGAAGATGAGGAAGAGGAAGATATTGTTGATTGGGCCAGGGTGACGGAGGCAGAGGATGAGGAGAGTGCTGGCACTGAGGAGAGGAGTGTGGGTGGCGAGTCGTAAATGCTGTCCTAAAAAGTGATGAAGCACTAAGTTAGATGAAGTAAACTGATATTACGAGTTGCGCTGAAAGATTTAGTTCTAGGATTGGTACAGCATGAAGCATACGCTATAGCGCAAGTAAAATAAATCGGGAATCAGTAGGATCAGCCAGTATCGTACCGGAGGCAGAGGGGTGTGCGATGATGTAGAATGAGCATCAGCATTTGAAGCACCTCGCACCGACACGCGCATTGAGACCAATTCGCCATACTGACGTGGCGCCACGCAGAAGCTCTCCAGCCTTGGCGTAGGATTCGTGGCCGCAGATGAGGAAGCAAGACGTAGGTATGACAGCATTGACTCTGGCGCAAAGGTAACGCGAAGTTGTGCTCCCCTGAGCCGCTTGATCTTGCGGCCGTCGAGTGATGTCTTGAGCGCCTGGGCTTCGTCTAGACGACGCACAAATGCAACAACGACCTCCTCCTGCACAGAAAGAATGTCAGTGTGAGGAGCGCTACAGAGACAGAGTAATTCGCAGATACAAGAGCACTATTTTTCGTTCGTTAAAGAATGGAATGACCGCGCGAATGCGTATAGCTCACGAATTGTAATAGGAGCAGAGATCCTACCTCACCAGAACCGACAGACTCGATTTCGATGACTCCGCGCTTATGCAACTTACGCGCTATCTGTGCGCGAAGTCCCTGTACAGGTGGTACAGTGCTGAGTGCGATGCATCTGCTCACTTCCGCCATTCAAGCTGAAGGAAAGTGTGAGAATGGAATAACTGGTATCTAGTCACGAAGGAGTTGCTCGATACTGAATCTAGTAATAATAAAGGCTCGCCTTGAGTAACTGTAGGAAACATCCGCGTGGCGAAAACAACAATGATGCCAACGATTCCGAGAGCGAGATGGCCTTAAAGCGACTGTTAAACAACACAGACACTTTGCTTAGAAAGCAACGTGTCATCGATATCAGAAAAAAACCTCACGAATTCAATTTGTAGACAACAATAAACCGTACGCTGAAGTATGTTTCCCGGAGAAAAGAACTTCAAGACCCACGAGGCGGAGGCCGTTGTGCGCCGGATCAAATCGCTTCCTACTCGCCCTAACACAACTCGTCACAAGTTCAGTGCGCCTTTATGATACACCTAACACGTCTAATGAAGACATTCTCCTTCTCCTGCAACATGATTCCCATCTCCAATGCCCTAAACAGTCAAGTCAAGACAAAAACATCCCTCTGCACTGCGCGTATACGCGGAACAGCGTTCAGGGGCCAGCAATCGACTTGTGGATGCCATCCCACAGTCTGCTCGTCAGCTCTTCCGCTCCGCACACAGCAGACCAGGGGAACCTGTCCACACGCTTAAGCCGATGATTTCAACCGAAAGCCACACCAAGTGTTGCGAGTTAACACGTAAAGAAGGACACGCTAGTGGGGTGCTTTTAGGACAAAAGTATAAAAGTCATTTTTTCTTCTTGGGAAACCAAGTTCTCCGTGCGGATGGAGGAGCAGCTCGTTAACGCGCTTGAGCACAGGTACCGCAACGCGCGGCAGTTTGCGAACGAGGATGAGTTGCGTAGCCACATGGCACGCTATCTGGCGCGCAAACTTTGCCCAGAATACCTCATTGTTGAAGAGGCGGTGTTACCCAGCCGAAGGCGGGTTGATATCCTCTTAGTAAACCCTCAGCAACAGCATGCGCTTGTTGTCGAACTGAAATACGTTCACATTGAGGAGGTCATTCGCCGAGGTCAGACCCTCGTTGAGACAATCTGCCAAAAGAAGCAGACGCTCTGTCCAGATTGCGAGTGGGTGTTTAGGCACCCGCGCAGATACCTTGGCGATTGGATACTCGATCACTTTGAAGAGCATCACCACCTGCTCGAGGACCATGTGCACCACATCAAATACAGCGAAGTTGTGCGCGACCGTGACTACCACAACAACTTGCGCATCACATACAGAACAGACCTGCAGACCATGCTAGCCAGTGCGCTTGTCCAGGCGAAGCATTATGCGAGTGAACTGGATGGCCTGACCCTTAGGAAGATCTTCAACATATGCCGTGGTACTAGCACTAGTATTGATGCGCAAGTGCTTACATTCTCAAGTGTCATCGCGCGACCCCGAGCACCTCTTGCGCCAGCGATACACTGCTTCTGCTATCGGTATCCTCGTTGCTGAGGGCATTGGTTTGTTTCCACTGCGCTGAGACTGAGTAGTTGTACTATGAAGATAAACCTGACCATACCTGAGCAAGCATCTTGCTCAGCTTTTGACTGTCCAGAACTCAGCAAAGTGTGTACGTTTCTCTGTACACCTTGCTCAGGTTTGGAATGACAGAGAACCACTTTCTTCGGAGGTGGAGGAAGATCGGTTGGCCGGAGCGGCTTGCCAGAGAGTGAGAACAACCCTGTACTCATGCGCTAGGTAGACTGCACGTAGTGCAAACCTCTCTGGACGCGCGCAACGTCGACAACAACGTCGGAAAAATTCCGGCATTAGATTAAGAAAAGGCGTTAATTGACGATTTGGTCGAGCTCCGGCATTTATCCGACTACAGTATTGTCGTCATTTGCTTGCCCGCACCGTGCCCGGGGCAGAAACCTTGGCCGCCTCCAATCAATTCTGCCGAGCTCCACCCATGCAGGTGCCCCAAGACGATCTTGAAAGAAGGACGCTCGAAGCTGCGTTGAATAAGCGACTTTGCACGCGACTGGCGTTTCCCCCGCGTTCTTTTCCGAGACAACCTGCGTGGCAATGCGCTACTTGCAACAAGGTGCGGGACAGCACTGGTGTAGGAGCTTATTATCGCTAGACAATATGTCAGATCTGCAGTGCAAGCTGCCACCAGCACCATGTCGTTTCTCGGACGCACCGTGTTGTTCCTGCTGGGTGGAATCAAAGCGTTCGCTTTATATGGTTCGTGTTTGCTCTACTTGTACCCTCACTGCTTCCAGTGGATGTCCCAGATGCATGGACAAGGAACAACAAGGTGCTCGCGAACAGAATGAACCCCAACTAAAGCGCACTCGCAACGCACCAACAGAACCTGCTCCCAAACCTGCGGCTGCTGCGAACCACCCCGCTACAAAGGAGAAAAGGGCCAAGACAGAAAAGGCGGCCAAGCCTGCAGCACAATCGAAGAAGATTCCTGCGACAGTCAGGCACGAGGTGTGGCATAAGCAGTTTGGAAAAGTCATGGAAGGGAAATGCTACGTCTGCCAGCGTGAGACCATCTCGTTTGGGAACTTCGAAGTTGCTCATGTCAAATCACGCAAGAATGGAGGAACTGACGCCATCTCAAACCTACGCCCGTGCTGTGGTGAATGCAACAAATCTATCGGCACGAAAGACCTGGAGGAGTTTAAGAAACATTACTGGGCCTGATTGGGTAATTGTCCTGCACCTGGCGCAAGCAAACAAGACGTTGGAGTCTACTTTTTCGGGTGGTCATTCTCGAGGGGTTTTTTTTTCCTGCGGTTGGATTTTCCGTTCCCTGGGGGGGGGGGGGGGGGGGGGGGGGGGGGTGTTATAGTAGCTTTTTAGTCAACCTCATCATCGTGCCCTCTGCAACACTTGCGCGGGGCTCACTGAACAGACAAGCTTGCTGCTGCTGCGGGCGACTAAAGTGAGTGGAAGACACCGTCGAAGCCTTGGTGGGCACGCGCATCGACGCTTGAACGCCGCATAACCAACCCTGTGTGCCGCGTCGTAAGCAAATCAGATTGCCAAAAAGTCGTGAAAAATGATTATATAAATACGTTAGTTGACGTTTGTGGAGCACAGCGTGGGCAGGTGGTACCTTCCTAATGCGGAAGGTTCAGACGTTAAACGACGTAATACTGTGTCATCAATTTTACACCACAAAACATGCTGCGATCACTCTTCCTGCAGCGATCCGAGCTTACACGCGCTATGACGTAATTTATACACGGTCATTTTACACAATCATTTTATGGCCGCCCCGGTACGAGACTCTGAATAGCAAAGCGAGGTCTAGTTAGCCCAGCTTGCTGACCACAAAGACGGTGCATGTGAGTAGCACGTCCAGCACTGCAAACAACAGCAGTCTAAAGAGCCACGCGATCATCTTCCACAGACCAATAATGTCCTCGAGCATGTTGATGAGAGCCCTCCATACGCTGCCTCGTCTCGTTCGCCTAAGGGTTGCAGACGCAACAAACTCCTCGTAGAAACCACGGAGGTGCTGCACAGCCGCGAGGTCACCGCAATGACCCGGGCCTCTCCCGCAAGAGTTAGCCCGTCAGGATCACACAGGGATCCCTACCGCCTTCAGGATTGATGTAGTGGACTCCTCAAAGCCGCCCTTACCGACTCTCCTCCTCCTCCTCTCGTATTCCTACTGCTTCTCATTGTGCAGGGCGGGTAAGAGATATACTCGCAAGCTCGTAATTGTATACTTGCCGTTCAGAGGGCGCCCTGTAATGTGCGCCTAGGGCGAGATTCCTGAACTTAAAGCCTTGCCCGAACTTCTTTCCCGATTTGACACTACGGTTCACCATGGTTCTACCGATGACATGTTTGAGATCCAGATGCACTAATATCGATAAAAGAAGTGAAACTATATCGCCGAGCGTAAGGCGAATGAGATCTGAGTGGCACGCGATTATGCATACTCCCTTCCGCACGTCCATCAATCTTTTATCACCGATTCTTTAATTAAAAATCAAGATAAGTTCCTCGGAAGAGATATTCGAGAATTATTAAGGCCCACTGAACTTTTCGTTCACCAAGTATCTTCTGTGCAAGTTCCGCGGATAAAAGGAGCTCGGCAGAGGCAAAAAAGAGGAAGTCCTGCTA
This sequence comes from Asterella californica, assembly GCA_036924285.1. Lineage (NCBI taxonomy): Eukaryota > Viridiplantae > Streptophyta > Marchantiopsida > Marchantiales > Aytoniaceae > Asterella > Asterella californica. Next base: position 289,480 of record JAYKYS010000036.1, on the reverse strand, counting down.
AGCGAGCGAGTAGGGAGACCCATGCGTGATGAGAAACGGGACCGACTGGGGAAACTTGGCATTTTGCACATCCAATTCGATCTCACCCATCTCTGTAACATATAATTGCGAGTTCATCACCCGCGCCTCCCGCCCAAACGGCCTACAATCAAACGGAACATTGCGAAATAGCCGAATTCGAGGCTGCGATGGCACGTGACTGATCATGAGATCTCCAGTCAGTCGCAATTGCCCATTTCGCCGACTTTGCAGCAAGATGCCCGACCCAAGGTGTTCCACTTGGCAACGTTCGGATTCAGCGATACCACCTCGCAATTATTCCAAGTGGCAACTGCGAGCTGTGCTGGGTCTGACTGCTCCGTGGGGGGAGGCAGTGAATTCGGAACAGAAGTTCAAAGATCGCATTGTAGGTGACTTTCTCTGCAATACGACCACGAATACCACTGTAAGTCTCAGAAAGCATAGAGCTACTGTAGGTCATACCAATGAGCACGACGATTGCCCACACCCGCAAGCGCGAGGTGAGGATTGACTTCAATGCCTGCTCTATCAGCTGGCAATATACGAAGACTGATGGACTACAAAAAAAAAAAAAAAAGGAAGGGAAGGTGATAAGATGGCGGATAATGGCAGATATGAAGATGCAAGCGAGGGAGAAGAAGATCGATGGAAATGAAGCGGCAAAGGATAAAACGCGTTAAGAATCAGTACCTAAGACAGAGAATTGCCATGGCAATGAAGGTTCTTCAATCGACCCACGAAAGGTTCTCAGGGCCGCAAGCACAAAGGCAACCTGTTACCTTCATCAATATTCACCTGCAATCAGCCTCTCGGACCTCCTTCCAGCGCTTCCGCCACCACTTACCATCCATTTGCCAACGAGCCACGTCACCTACCGTCACCTTTACCGTTCTGGTTGCCACAGCGTCCTTTGAATGGCGTCGCGAAGTCCGCGGCGGAGGGGCGGCTATGGCGTGCGTGACGGAGGAGAGGGGAATGTGCTTCCCCTCATCCGCGCTGCTTCCCTTGGATGGCTCATTCGCGCATCTGTGCAGACTGTAAGGGCGCCCTTGCTACCCTTTGACTCTTTATCGCCCATGTGTAGCCTTTGTGGCTTGTTTCTGTTGTGTAGCATTTTTTAGGGTGCTTTGGCGATCAGACATCTGCTCAACGTTTTGAGAAGTGTTGCTTCATATAGTTGTCTTGTAGGCTATTTATGTCGTGATGCTCGCAACTTCGCCGATGCTCTTCGCACAAGTTCACGATCATCTCTATTCTTTCCGCCCCTCGCGTTTATTCCAACATATTCGCATCTTACCATGAACCGCGACGATCCTAACCTGTCTCTGCGGATTATTTTATTTGGTTGCTTTCTGTGCTTATATATCGGTTCGCTAGGCTCTGGCCAATGTCACACATAAGGCGCGGGTGGTTAAGGAGGTGCTCGAGACAGAGGAGACGTACTACCGGACACTCGAGGTCATCGTAAACCATTACGAAGAGCCTGCCAGTGCGTGTTCTTTTTTGCTTTTTTTTCTGATCTCTGTTGCATTCGAAATCGAGTGCTTGTGTATCGCCTATCAGTAGCAACAATGTTGCATTGTCGTACCCGCGCACTCGATCTGATCTTCCTGATTTTTCCAGGAACGCAGCGTCTGCTGAAGCCTCACAGCCACGCTCTGATCTTCTGCAACATCAACATTTTACGCAACGAACACCGCCTGCTCCTTGACGCACTCAGGGCTAGACGTAGTGAGCAAAGCAATGTTGTGAGCACTGCATTACTGGCGCATCTCAGGAGAGATTTGTATTCGGTCTACTGCGCGACTTTTGAGGATGGCGTGGCAGCCTTGGTACAGGATCGAGCATCGCACTCGAAGCTAAATCCTTGGTGCGTAAATACTTCATCTTTGTGTAAGAGCCTTAATGTCATGTTGAGCGGTGTGTTGGTCTTCTTCGCAATCCGAATGACGTTTGTTGAACTTTCTCTCTAGGTTCAATAACGCGCAAGCAGCGTCGGGACTTAGTATCGATTTACCTGCACTGCTCATTCAACCGGTGCAACGCGTACCTCGTTACAGGCTTCTTCTACTCGAGATAGAAAAGCTAACGTATGCGTCTTGATGAGGCTGGACATATCGATGGTGGCTGATTCGGTATAGGCACCCACAGCACCCTGATATGCCGTCGCTGAGGGCAGCGATCACACACACGGAGGCGCTAGCTATGTGTGTTGATGGTACATCGATTCTCCTATGCTTCTGAGTTACTTATTGAAGTGTCCTGATTGTTGTTGTGTATGCTAATAATTGAATAACTGATGATTGAATCAATTAAGTCAGGGACTAACTTTTGTTTGATGATTTTAGGATTACTCTTTGAGCGGAAGAGAAGAGAGGCGTTAGAGGCACTGGAGAAGCGACTCACTGGGAAGGTCCCGAAGGACTTTGCCGCTGGCAAGAAACGCACCCTCGTATGCTGCTTACGCAAGTCTTCATTATGTCCTCTAATCTTAACAACTGATCATCATTAGATCCGTGAAGGAGAGCTAGTGAAGGTATGTCGAAAGGACACAAAACCTCGGCGCTTCGTACTACTCTCCGATGTGCTCCTCTATGGACGGAGAGAGTCCCAACCTGGCGATCGAGTTATGATATCGATGGCACTGCCGCTGCACGAGATGAGAGTGGAGGAAGCCCCTGATCCATTACCTGGATTGCATTTCGCGATCAGAATTCTACATCCAAATAAGTACGCCGCAGATGTATTTTTTTTTTTTCATTCTATGGTTCGATACTTCTTTCTTGCGCATTACTTAGAATTAACTATCACTTAGGTCGTTTGTGGTACTAGCACCTGATCACGCGACGCGTGTCGAATGGCTTGAAGCCGTGTCCAAGGCAGCGGAGGCTCTCACGGCCAGTGCGTATCTTTTTACTCAACTTTTTTCACTTTTCGCTTCGGTAGTGACGAAGACTCATACACTTAGATGCGAATGCGCGATTGAGGGCAGCGAGCGAGCCAGTGCATGCAGCTGTGTGGGTACCGGATGAAGCTGCGCCTCTCTGTCAGGTATCACTTCGCTATCCTATTCTGGATTGTTTCCAAGATAATGGCCACTTAAACAAGGACTTGCATTTGCGTTTTTTTTAATCTACAATGCCGGTAAAGTGCTAAAAAATTTTTACTTAAGCGTTGTGGGAGTCACTTCAGTTTGGTGTCGCGCAGACACCACTGTCGGCAGTGTGGCGCGTGTGTCTGCAATGACTGCTCTAAGAAGCGATGGAAGTTGCAACACCTAGGAAACGGTACTCTTCTTTCAGTATTGTATCCTTTTCTATTTTCTATTGATCTTCCACAGAGCCTCAGCGCGTGTGCGAGGCGTGCTACCGGGCACTAAGTGGTGGTGGGGGCATCTCTGGGGCATTCGGGGCCGCAGCGAGACACGCCACACACGACTCGACTGAAGCGCCGGTTATTCCTCCGTTCCCTCAGAGTCTCATGTCTCTGGTGCGAATCGCAATTTATGTTCCTTCTTTCGCAAGTTAAATCTGTAAATACTTGTTTGTTATGGTGCCATTTAGCGCGAAATCGCACTTTCCGTTCCTCCCTGCGCTTCCTATTTTGTACCACTCGTGTGCTAAAGTCCTCGTTGCAGTCTACACCAACGCTAAGTCCGTACGCGAGTCCGCAAGTGTCGCCGCGAGGGCCAATCATTCCACAAGCAGCACCCACGCCTTCCTTGTTTTCTGGATCGTCATCAGCGCCCACATCCCCCCACTCGATCAGTCCCTCTGTCTCGCAACCCACACTTGTAACGGTACTTTTTCATTCGCTGTCTTCCACGTAAAGTATTTACCTTGAGGGTAGTTTTATAATTGAAGTTCTTATGCAGACGGCACCAGTTGACGTTTCGCGCTGGTCCCCACGTGGTCCGTCCCTCACGGCCCCCTCGCTGCAAGGTGGAATGTCTGTGGCTGTGGCTGCTTCTGCACCCAGCACTAGAGCATCGCCTGTGTTGCAATCATCTAGATTATCTGTGCGTGCTCTACCTTAGTTTCTGACCTTGTTTTCAGTTTTTGGTTATGTCAATTCCTGCTTCACGATGTTTTCTCATGGGTTTCGCAGCCGCAAGGTCGTGGACCAGCTTTACACCCGGCATTGATGGAACTTGAGCGGCAACGAAGTGGATCGAACAGCACCTCTGATACTGTCAGTCGTAGAGGTGTCGTCATCAGGACTTCGCCTCAGCAGCGCCAGCAACAACCGTAACTGTGGTATGGAGGGTTGACGTTGCTCTCGTGATGTGAGGACTTGTACCTTGTATTTTAATTAAGCTACATGTTAATCGATGCATCGCTGGCAAACAGGGACAGGTGTGAAAAACTCCACGTTCAGCTCTCACTCGATCGAGTCTCAGTCGATTACGCATAAAGGTTACTAACGAATGTCGCAGTTTGCGTTCATTATTAGCACAAGTGAAATCCATTTAAGGGCGTTTGGTGGCCGTAGTCCCACTTTGCCTTCTCTGGCGGCGGAGTTCCTTCTCAGCCTCTTGCACCTGCCTATAGAGGCCCTCGCAAGTGCTCTTCAGTTGCCTGGAATAAATGAGTGGAAATGAAGGAGAAGAAAGCAGTAATTAGGGGATACTGGAATGGGTATGATGGGCATTCAAAATACCGTCCCCTCTCCTCAGGTTGCGTGTCATCTCCCTCCCTTTGCGTCCTCCGATCGCGCAAAAAGTAGCTATCCCAAAAGCGGAGCGACACCGATCTGACATCGGGTACGATGACTTCGCCAGGAACGTAGAATGGTGAAGCAAACTCTGCGGCGCGGCTTGCCAAATGCGGCCAAAGTTGCGGAGCCCTGAAAGCACCTTTGTCGAATCTCTCCTTGTCAGAGTTGAATAGGAACGTCCCAAAGCGGCAGGAAAATAGTGCATCGGCGATTGCTTTCAGAAACGAGTCCGAGAACTCAAATGCGCAGGGAAATTGTGCGAGTAGTTGAAAGGTGCAGTCTAGGAACTGCAAAAAGATTGGAGCACGCCCCTCCTCTACTGACTTGCTAGCAGTGCCAGAATTCAAAGTCCCTGCAGCGCCTGTGCTTGTGGGATGACCACAGCGTGCATGAAACTTGTGACCTGGTAGGAGCCACTCCTTCTCTATAAGGAGACAGTATCCATTTATAGTCTGCTTTTTTGTAAGCAATTCAGTTGTTGAACGAAGAGTATGAATCAATAAATGGCATACCCGGTAATGAGGTTCTAGCATGAGTGCAGCGACACAGACGAGCTGCGAAGTCCTATCCCATCCGTCACTGCAATGCACCAACACTCCTGCAAACACTGTTAGAACTTCCATTTCTCATTTCCCTCGGTAAATGTAAGTGTTCCATACAAATTCACAATCACACAGGTAATTCGTACCGTTTCCCTCCTTGTGCAAAGAGTTTGCGATACGGAGTGCACCGTGCATGAGTAGCTTTATGTGAGCTAACCATTCGGACCTCTCTAGAGCTGGCAACCAGTCATCACCCTCTGCCGTCCAATCGTACGCTTGCACTCCGAGCGCTGACTAAAGAAAGTGACGTAAGTCACCAGTGAGGGTTCAATAAATGCTCTCAGATAAAGCTTGCCGCTTCCCATGAGGCGAGTGGCGGTGGGAAACACAAGCAATCGCGAGTCAGAGAATGAAGCGGAGGGAAAGAGTAAGGCAAAAGAATCAACAAAAAAACAGACGTCACACCTGTAGACGAGCGAACGACTCGCGCATGACGTGTATGTTTGGCATGCCTAAAAAGGCAATGGTGGCAAACGGGTAGTGCGCCACAGTCTCCACTCCTGCACCAATCGCCTGATTGGCCATAGCGTGCATACTACAGACGCAAAAGTGACAGTAAGCAACGCCTAATTGTGGCACTACTAATAAACGTCATAGATGCTCGGAACTGAATATTCAAGAATGAATGGAAACACGAACGAAGTGAAGGACTAAAGGATGAATGCACGAAGAATGAATGTACCGTTGTCTAGCATCGTAGAGCGTCAGTACAGGAGGCTTATTGGCCACGTTACTATTTGTAGCTCCAAATGCACTGGCAGCAGCCTCCAAGAGGCGCTCATCCTCAGTACATCTCCACCGACTGATGCCAGGCTTCGGTTGCGATGAGCGTAGCAATGCCGCACCGTTCGTATGTACGTAGGAGAGTATCGGAATGCGACCTATTGCTCTGCATCAGCGACTCCAAAGTAAAATCAATGCCAAATATCTGTACAGCGCGTTTGCAAATCAAACAGTGCGAGGAAATAAAAGCTAATCTAAAAGGGGAAAATACACCTTTGCTGCGAAAGGTAGCAATGGTCTTTAGCTGCTCGTCGGTGATCGCAGCGCTGGTGGCTAATACTCGCCCATACGTGTTGCACAACCCAAACTCCTTATTTGCCTAAATCGGTTGCTTAAATACTCAAGATACGAAACAGCTTAAAACAAGGTCAGTTACCTCCGTTAATCGCCACTTGGAAGGTGCGCGTGAGATGAGCCGCTCTAGTTCATCCTCCACCAGACTGCTGATCTCTTCATCCCCCCGCTTCACGACCAATGACGTGTTGCTACTTGTAATCGCGTCATAATGACGAATTGCAAAGGGAGAGCCTTGCACCGCATCCTCCCAGGCGCTGATCCACATTCGTCTACGCGACGTCAGAGGTAGGTCCATCAATAGCGCAAAGCAAAGGACAAATCAGTTTGAACTCAGCACCTGTGCTCAGGCAGCTTGAACTTGACGCGAAAGACGAAGCAGTGCTTGCTCTCAATTTCTGCTGCATGAGTGCCCACCTATACGTGATCCAAGAATCAGCTAAATAGAGATATTATCGTATCTCCTACTTTCTCGATGCGAGCGACGCTGTGGTGTGGGAGGTGCAACTCGTTCCTGCTGCTTCGCAGGAAGATGAATGCCACGCGGAATGACGTCAATACTAGCTGTGCTTCGTCATCCAATTCTACACCAGCAGCCCAACCCTCCTGTTCAAGTGAGTAATGGACTAAAATACCCGTTTCCCACCTGTACGCAAACATTGGCGTTACGTAACACTGTACTTTCACCAGGCAGTCTATCGAAAGGCTCCTACAATCTGTGTTAAATCAAGACGTAATACCGTTCTTGCACCTCTTCATCTTGAGTTAGGCCTTGCGCGACCGGCGGGGCGACCGGCGGGGGTGCGACAATGATGGGGGGTGTAGGAGGGACCAGCGAAAATGCGCGCGGCCTGACGTAGTTTGACGTAAGCGTTAGAGCCGACACAGATGGAGGGGGAGGCAGGGGAGCTAGTAATGGCGATGTAGGCAGTGGCGGATTCGAGGAAGAGAAGGGGCGGGATATGTAGGATGATGACGTGGGAGCGGGTAACAATGACGTGGTCGCCGAGGCAGGTGTAGGTGGAAAAGTGATGCGAATGACAAGCGGCTCTATTAGAACATCAGGAGTGGACGCATTCGCTGCGATCGCCGAGGGACGTGTGGGGCGAAGTACTGCAAACGTCAATATATTAGAGGACCTTAATTTCGGCAATACTAATAAAATCTGACGAGGGATCAAAAGCATTGTGCATTCTTCCTTCCAACATGGAGATTTTGGTAAAACGTACTTAGAATCGGAGCTGCACTATGATTACTGGCCAGCATGGAGGCGAGTAATGAGTGGTAGTGGCCGAGAGACCGACTTGCATCTAAGGTCATCTCTGGCTGTGTTCGTACCACCAACACGTATGCGGCCATCTCTGTCACGTCACTCGCACTCCATGGGCGCCATAGCGGATGCTCTGTCATAGTTACGTCATTCTTCTGACGTCAGAACCCAAAGAAATTCGTCACGATGATGGAAGTAAGAGTCACGTACCAGCAGCAGCGACACCAGGCACAAAGCCAGCCAATCGCCTGCAAGCGTCGGAGACACTCGTATCGAGAGGAAGAGGCAGTGGTGCAGGAGGAGGAGTTAATATGGGCGTAAATTCCATCAATGGAGGCACTCTCGCACTTAGTACATCTCCTGCTACTACCTGTGCACGAAGTGCAACGTCCTATGCATATAAGAAGAGGGAACACTCTTCCAATATTCTACCTGGATGAGCCACTGCCAGCCGTCGTCGGTATGGCGTAGGAGTCTGAGGTGCGAGTGCGGCTGAATGCGGAGTAGCGCAAGCACTTGTGGGATTACTGTGGCAGGCGAGTAAGCCGCATTAACGCACAGCCACGAGGCTGGTGGCGCTGCCAAGTCAGATGCATCGCTCAACACTCTGAGTGGAAGTAGTGCTGGCTCACGAGGTCGCGTGCGCAACTCGAGCGTCTCCATCCTCTGAGATTTTTGCAGCAGGGTCAGAAAGGTAAGAGGGCGAGGAGAAGACGTGCCTCGCCCAAATCAAAGGCGTAGAGTGGCACAGAGTCATCGAGCCAGATGTTGGTGGAGCTACTAGTGGCGTGTAGGAGCACTAGACCCACGCGCTGGCCCCCATTGCGCTTCTCTAGCTCACGCACCATCGGAAGGTGCGCTAAGACATCTCGGACTAACCGAATAAGTTAAAGAATCAGGAAAATTAAGGAGGGAGAGATTAAAATTTAACACTAAAAAGATAAGAGGACTATTTCCTTGAGCACCCAAAAGCGAGGCAAAATGTCACGAGAGATCGAATTCAATCTGACGCACGAATTTACCTACACACTAACGAGTAGACTACAGCGAGAGTGTAAATCTATACAGATCAAGAGTTATGAAGACGGCACCCAAAGCAATGGGCGATGCACGATGCTGGGTCTTAGCGGGCAACGTGAGCTCGGGACAAGCGATGAGAAATACAAAGTCACGCGGCGGGTGCTCATCCACTGGGTACGAGAGCTTCAAGAGCTGCGCTCTTCGATGGACACCCAGCGCTTGCATCGCAGGATGATTCACAAGCCTCGGGGCGTAGAACTATCCCTACGCGAGTACTTGGTAGAGCTTAGCGCACACCTCTGAAGCGCGTGAAGTACAAATTGCAAGGATCTGGACTTGGAAAGATTCACTTTGACGTTGGATGCTGCGTGTGCGGCAACACGTCCCTACTGAACTGACCCTACGGCACGCTCGGTCGGTGCGCTTCGATGGACCCTACAACCACACTGTGGTCTTGCCCACGCTACGGCAAGCACCGCTGCTAAGATCCGTTCATCTGCCGGGAGTCACCGCCAAGGAGGCCAACGAGGTCGCTGCTGCGCTGCGCGAGCTCAGGCAACTGCATACGCTCGTGATACAACCACTCGCTCCTACTCCCCAGTTTCCTGCTTCGTTCCTAAGCCGTCTAGAAGGTCATGAGGCGCTCGAGACGATATCGCTCGTCGGCTGTGGTCTGAAGGGCACCGAAGGCGCGCAGGGACTTATGGGATTGATGAAGAACTGCAAGTCGCTGGTAAATGTCTGGGCCGGCCGCAATGAGCTCGGAAATGATGGTGGTATGATTCTGTCATCGGTGGCGAGCGAATGGGGCAGGGCAAAGCAAGTGTCGCTGCCTGCGTGTGCGCTAAGCGACAAGGCTGCCATGGCGCTCGTCTATGCTGCCTCTCAGTTTTGGCCTGGCATTACTGTGCGCATCTTGCATTTTCATTTTGATCTCTGAGTTTAATTAGCGTGCAAAAATTCGTATTCTTTCTTTTACTCTCTTCATTGTTGATCGCCTTGTGCTTAGAGCATCTGTAGATGCTAGATCTACGTCGCAACCCACTCGGTGCGAGCTGCATCACAGCGATGCACACACTCAAAAACCGTCAATCGGCACTCACCTCCGCACTGCTGACTGATGCGATTTTGACTCCAGTGGTACCTGCTTCGCTTGTACCTTCCTCGTTTTCGACCGATGCAACAACACAGAAGGAAATCCAGTGAATCAGTGATCGTCACGTGTGCGATTGGCAATGGAGTTTTAGTCAAGTACGATCAACGCCTGGGAAAAGATGCTCAATGACATGGAGAGACTCAACATACAGGCCAGTGTCCTAGCTGATGCGATCTATTCGCTACATCAAGCAATCGAGGAGGAGGCAATGTTCTGTAGCAAACGTAGCGTCCATTTACCGTCCCTTTTCAATGTGCACGTCCGAGTCGGTCTGCACGAGGGTTGTGAAGCCAATGGATCGTCCCGATGGCCAATCGCGGCCCTCTGCATCACTCATAGAGTCGAGGTTCACGATTGTGTTTCCTTTGCTGGTCAGAAAGGCACCGGTCCCGTCGTTGTTGAAAACCGATATTGATGCTGCTGCACTTGAAGTGGCGGTTCTGCTCCAGGAAACGAGGGGCAGAGCAAGGGGTGCCCGCATGGCATTGGCCTGGTTCATTTGTGCTGCTACTGATACCAAGGTAGGTTGGTGGGGAATGAAAGTGTTGTGTGCCAACCAGCGCTAGTTATTCTACAGTATCACAATAATAGGTGGGTTCTAAGTACACAGGAAGTAGTGTGACTCGAATCCATAGGATGTCCGCAACGACTGCCCATGTAATGTGTGCGCCACTGCATATCTTCACCTCCTCTAGGCCGGCAGTTGCACAGTGGCATAGAAACCTGCGCAGCAGCTGCAAGTGTTCGGCGCGGTAGCCATTGGCGTCAATGGTGAGCGTACGGAGCCTGGGCAACACTTCGATGCGCTTTTTGTTGTAGGCGACAATCTCGGTAACTAGCAGTGAGTGAGGTCAGTGCAGGGAGGCACCCGATCTTTAGTACGTTCCATTCCGTTGATCGCATAGGGTTAATGTCAAGGTCAGTCAGACTCTCGGCACCGAAGAGTCTCAACATCTGTATAAAATGACAGTGGTGTGTTACAAATCATGTACAGGGTGAGCGCCTGCAGGTTGGAGAACGGAAGAAGTGATGTACGCAGAAGTACCCGGCCAAGCTCGGCGTAGTTGATTGACACGCATCGTTTGGTCGAGGGTGAGGGACGGTGAGTGAGGAGGGGAAAGTTAAGATACTTCGGTATGCTGTCATTGTAAGAACAGCGAGTGAGCTGTGCAGCATGTCGCTTGAGGAAGAGGGTGCGTGCATCCCCTGGATCGTCTACAAGTGTCTCACCTAGTTCAAGGACACAAAGTGCGGGGAAGTGCGCATCATACGGAAGTACACCATGGCGGCCTGTTTAGAGTTGTCGTTAGCTTTGTGAGTGACGTGCGGCATTGGCGCGCCATCGCAGCAGTGTTTTCGCAGTCAGATCTTGCTATGTTCAGCGAGGTGATACCCGTTGCGTCGAGCAGGCGCTTGGTGCTGCAACCCAACCCACTGCAGAAGACGTGTCAACAAATTGTGAGTTCCTTGAGCTTGGGGGGAACCACAAAGTCGAACCTGACGTCCAACGCGCGCATCGAGGTGAGGCCCATAAATATATGGAGGTGCTCCATCATTTTTTGTCCGACGTCACAGGGTCAGGGTTGCTTCATGAACAGAAGTTGCTCGCTCGGCAACGGAGCGCAGCTTACCTCGCGTGCGAGAAGGAGAGGTGTGACTAATTCGAGTGCTTCGGCGCTTCATGGCATTGGCGCACGCCCGGTCCTGCAATTTGGATCCAAATCTCAGATGACAAGTACCCGAGAAGGAATCAGATATATGCAGGAATCACAAGGGCGAGAGGTTGCAAGGGCTGAGTCGTGAGAAAACGCCGTACCGAGCTCGCGGTGCAAGCTGCTGCGGTTTCGCTTACTTTAATGACGTAATTAAACGTGAGAAACCGTAACGCTTCGCTGGTCGGGATGATGGCGAATAGGAAGGTGGTTGTCCAGAATTAATCAGATGAAACTGGTTATCAAACGGATTCGTGATCAGCTGCATCTCTTGCAGCTCGTTGACAGAATCTCCGATAGCTAGAGCTTAACTAACTTATCATTTCATCATTCCCACCTACATCCAAGGAAACAAAATTCACTGTGTGCCGTCGTAAGCGGGCCACTGCTGTTGCATGTGCATGGAGTGCATGTTGTTCTGCACACCACCGCCTATGGGCACCTGCGGAAACTGTGCCTGTGGTGCGTGTTGTTGCATGTTCTGGTACGACACGCCTCCCATACCTACCCCCATGCCACCTACGTCAATACACGTCAATATTACGTGTAAATTAATTTAAACGGCGTACTAGGCATGCCGCCACTACCACCACCACCTCCTCCTCCTCCTCCCATTTGCATCGTGCCCGCAGGTCGGCGCGTCTGGGGCATCTGACCCTCGATGGCCACACCTGAGTTATTGTCAAAGAAGGGCGCTAGGTGCGGCGGCACTCCCTCACGCCCCCACCCTATCCTCATTGGTGGCGCACCTGCATCGCTCATCGTTACTCGTTGCGAAACTTCTCGTGGAGCAAAAAACACAAAAAAAGGGCACGCAAGGAGGAAACATTCGATTCGTAACCAACGTACCAGTCATGAAAGGTACGCCATCAAGTCCACGTCTGGCAGCCTCAGCCTCTTGGCGCGTAGAGAAACTCACAAAACCATGGTCCTTACCATTCAACACCTACGGTAACTTTAGTTGATGCTACGTAAGAACATTGGCACTACGAGTGCAAAAATTATACAAACAAAACATGCGGGACATACCACTGCTCTCGTGACGCGTCCAAATTGTTCAAAGAGACGTTGCAGCTCATCTCTAGGCACACCCGGTGGGAGACGACCAACGAATAAGGTCAGGGAGTGGTATGTGGTGGCCGCGTCTGAGGCCTTAACCGGTGCGCCTGCCAGTACTGGCGGTGCTGCGGCTTGTGGTGGTTTTTGAAGTTGATGTTGGGGTTGTAGTTGGAGTTGGGATTGCTGATAGTATGGGGGATATGTGCCAGGAACAGAGGAAGGAACAGGGGAGTGGTTAGAGGGAGGGAGAGAATGAGAGTGATTCGATGTATCCTTTGGGAGAGGTTGAGATGAAGTCGGAAGTGGAGTGAGCCGAGGCGGGGAGCCTTCGTTGACGCGCCGCTCCTCCTCTAGGCGTCTGCGTTTCTGCTCCGCCAGGCGCTCCTCTTCGTCCTGCTCGTCGCCATAGTCAAACTGACTCTGATACGATGACGCTGCTGGTGCGCCACCCCAGGCAGACGCGCCTGCCAGGGCTGCCTGTGGATAGAGCGGCACCGCCGGAAATGCAGATGGCGCGCTGTGAGATACACCAGCTGCTACAGACATGCGTAAGTACTTTGGCATCGAGAATGAAATGTGCCCTCCTAGAAGACGATAGGTAGCACGATAGAGGATCATGGGTAGCGCAAACGAGGATAAAGACGAACCGTTGTAGAGCGAGGCGCTGTTGCCATAGTAAGGGGCAGGAATGTGGACGACGGGCGGCGCAGAGGGTATGGCATGCGCAGTAAGGTAGTGGCTCGACGCGCTCGAAGTTAGCGGCGGTGGCGGACCCGGTGGCGTTTTGGGCTCAGGAGGCACAGGTGCGCCTACCGATGCGCCGGCCAGCGCGTCGGCGGAGAAGAACTTGCTCTCAACCCATAAGCGCACGGTGCGCTTGGCTGCCGACTGGTCTGCGGCGGGGCAGTCGCTCAGCGCGTGGCGAACTATCTCGCCTATGCGCGGCGCAAATGCACCTGTGAAAGGCTCCGACGAACCGAGCTTCTGAGTGGAGTTGCGGCATATCTGGTTGATGACATACAACACTGGAAGCTTCTGCGAAGGAGGACCCTCCCTAGCGTGCTTCTCCAGCGCCGCCACTACCGCCTTTGCATGGCTGCCATCGTGCAGCGCTAGCCGAGCGGCGGCTGTGATCTTGGACGCGCTCGTGCTCAGCTCCCGCAATGCGGACCGGAACGCGCGTTCCTCCGGCCACGCCTCGGTCATTGCGCTGGCAACAAGCCGCTAATAAGAGAAAATAATCTGAAGTCCGCGTGGACTTCAGTTTTTGACGCGGTCTTAAAGCTCAGAAGCGGCTACTGCCGCAATGGTACGAAGCGCCATTCGCTTCTACGAATAGCCAAGTTGACGCGGGTAGGCACAGCAACGCGAAGGCAGCACCATGAATGAATTCCTTTACAAAATCTTGGTTGTGGGTGACATCGGCGTAGGCAAGACCTCGCTGATCAAGCGCTACGTGCACAACATTTTCTCGATGCACTACAAGGCCACCATAGGCGTCGACTTTGCGCTCAAGGTCATCAACTGGGATAATCAGACCGTCGTTCGGCTGCAGCTCTGGTAGCGGCCCTGTCTGCTTGCTGGCGTGGTACTAGCACTTACGTGCATCGTAGGGACATTGCGGGCCAGGAGCGGTTTGGCAACATGACGCGCGTGTACTACAAAGAGGCTGTTGGAGCCTTTGTCGTGTTTGATGTCACCAGAGTGGGCACCTTCGAGGCCGTTACAAAGTGGAAGGTTCGTAACTCTGCTTGCGCTTTACACTCTATGCGGTTCTGCGCCTTCCCGTGTTCGCGCCTGCGAGATCCCATCTGATGCAGGACTCTACTTAGAGCGACATCGATTCGAAGCTCAGTCCTGGCATTCCCGTGGTACTGCTAGGCAACAAGTGCGATCTGGCGCGCGAGGGCTCTTTCGCGCAGACCACGGAGCAGATGGCGGAGTTTTGCAAGACACATGGCTTCGCAGGCTTCTTCGAGACAAGCGCCAAGGACAACATCAACGTGGACGCAGCGGCCAAAAAACTCGTGGAGCAGATTAGGGCCTGCGAGAAGGAGGCCACGCCCAAGGTTGGAACCGATGCAGACACTGTAAAGCTCAATCAGGAGCCAAAGCAGGAGGCTGGTGGCTGCCCCTGCTAGCTCCCCACACACCACAGGCTTAGTCACTCTGACTTGGTTATTTCCGTGCCTTTTCGCTTCCTTCCGCATCTGTACCCTCATCAATATAGTGTAGTATACACCCAGCTCGCTCTTCCTATTTGTTGCTGCAATCTGGATAGGCATGTGAGCCGGACATCTTAGCCGCTTTCTACGTTCATGTGGCTTGGAAAAATTCGTTCCGAACGATTCTATTCCCGCGTTTACAGACTTTATGCGTCGAAATTAACTGAAGTTATGGATTGCAGGACTACCACTTTTTTCCACCGTGCTCTCTTGGAAGTATTTCCTACCTGAATTCGAAGTTTCGGCAGAGCCTCGGCCATGAGTGAGGAACAGGAACCGCCTTCATTCTCATTACTATTCTCTCACCTCTCCCGACCAACGCCTGCCCCTAGGCCTTCGCCTCTCATCGCTGAATCTACTCATCACGTAAGCCGTGGCCATGGCTCAGACAACGAAGAGGATGATGCACTGCAAGCTTTGGCCTCATCAGTCAACGATGACGACGTCGCATCGCCGCACGAGCTATCAAGCGCAATCCCTGGCACCTCGTCCTTCATGGCTCCACGTGCTCTCTTCACTTCCCCGCTAGCCAAATCTGCTTCCATGCGCTCGTCTATTCCTTCCTTGCCTGGGGACTCGCTCTCCATGCAAGAGGCGCGCGCAGATGCCACACCGGGCTCGTCGCTAAGGCACAGCAAGTCGAATGGCATCACGGAGCTATTGGCCATGGATGACGATATGCCGGTGCCTACCATATCCTTTGGTGCTCCTCTGGCCTCGGGGTCAACACCCCCAATCGTGGTTGGCTTCATGACGGGGCGCAAGCGAGCAATCGCACCGCCCTCTGAGAAGGCCCTCAAGATCGCGAGTGAGAAACTTGGCTTAGCTACTGACACTGTCTCTAGCCCTCCTCCGTCCATCTCATTGCACTCATCAATTACGCCGCCTGAAAACTTCACACCCGGATTCTCTACGGGGCCCATGAAAGCTTTAGCGCCGCAGGCCGAAGCGGCTATGAAGATCGCTAATGACAGTCTCTCACTTAGCTTCGCACCGTCCGGAGCGGTGCCTCCTGCGAATCTTACGCCCGCCTTCTCTACGAGCCGCATGAAGGCCATCGCACCTCCCTCCGACAAGGCAAAGCATGCAGTCTCGCAATTGAGTGGCAACGGTGTGACGACGAGAGATGATGTTGGGTCACCGAGTGCGCACGCCAGTGAGGCGGACAGTACCACCCCCGACAAGCGCCTGAGTGTTAGTCCTACTAGTGCGCGACTTCGCACTCCAGGCTCCTCAAAGGTAATTCACTCTCAGACAACCCTCGTTAGCTCATATCTCTGTTATTAACGATATCTCAATGTGGTGTTGGAATATCTTGTTACGATATTTGTGGTTTGATCGTTTATTTGCACGCAGAAGGCGCGTTTTGCATATGGCAGTCCCGTAGCTGCATCACCCTCACCTGACACACCTTCGCCCTCATCATCTGCCACTAGTCGGCCACTAAGCGGCTCCTACACCTATGCAGGTATTGCCTCTTTGTAACTTTTGCATGTCAATGTGAATGTCCAAGCAGGTAGTGCATCATCGGTGGCACCAACACGAAGCACCCCTCCCTTTAAGAGTCCTGGTCCCCTTCTCAAGGCCACACAACCACCACATGTGGCTGCCCCCTGGACCTCTGATCCTTCCTCCTCTGCCTTCTCTACCCACTCGTACGCATCTTTGAGTTCTTTTGACCTTGGATTAATAATTTAAATGAATAGCGGATCCTCCAATTCAACATTATCTCCATCGTTGGCCTTGTCATCTGCGCGTGCATTGTATGATCTAGAATCGCGTCGCAATAACTTGTCACGCATGTCACTCCGCACGTTTGCCACGCGCTACGCGATCTCTGGAAGGCCCTCGCACTTGGCAGCAGATGTGCTGCTCGCTATGGGTGTGTCTATGGCTACGCTGGGCGTCACTTATGCCAGTGCCGCCGTGCACCGGTTCGACGCGCACACTGCGCGCACCTCGTGTGCTGCATTTGCTGATGCTATCAATGAGGTACGCTCCATTCTTTTTATTTTCAATTTCTGGCTGAGCTGACGGTTCGTGCAGGTGGGTGCTGATGAGTTTGACACAGCACTTCGACGAGCAGGGGCACAGGAACGCGAGTTAGCGAATGGCTGGAGTGCACATCACTTTCAACTCATCGTTTGGAAGCTCGCATGCATGGACAGGGCCTTCCCTCACGCATATGCCACGCATCGGGCACTGACTGCGTCGCGCGTGTGGACGCAGATGTGTTACCGATTGGAGAGGGAGAGGGCAGGTCATCAGAGTGCCTTGAAGCGCGTATTGGCAAAGGACGAGGCCTCATCGCGACACATGGTGCTCTGTGTAGCGCATGTGTGTGACACATTCGCGGAGTTGTGGCTCACAGACGGTTGGTACTTGGTGCGTGCACAGCTAGACACTGGTCTGGCACTGCAGGCCACGGTGGGCCGCATCTGTGTGGGTCATAAGCTACGCGTGTGTGGTGCCAAGCTCACTGGCGATAAGGGTGTCTCTCCTCTTGAACAGCCTGTGCGTTACTCCCCGGATTTAGCTCATGAATTACTTGTTCAATCTGAGATAGAGGATTCATCTCGATCAGGTGCAAGAGTTACCAGCGCTGGTGTTGCATATCAACGGCACACGCCGTGCAGCGTGGCACACGCCGCTAGGCTTTCAGCGAAAACCGCTTTTCTGCATCCCGCTTAGATCGGTGCGCCCCGATGGCGGACTCGTACCTGCCATGGACGTAGTACGTTTCCTCGAATTGGCTCCATTAGTTAACATACCCTTACACATCAATTAGTGTGTATTGCGTAGATATGCGCCATTGATCTACGATCGGAAGGAGCGTGTGTACCGCACCACAGCCGAGGAGGAGGAGAACCTCAATAGGCACATGGACGAACAGAATAAGCGCTACGAGGCCAAGCTTGCCATCACTGCTCGACAGGTACGCTGTTGGTTGTCAACGCTCTGCCAAGAGTTTGCTTCCATTTTCGAAGCGTTTCGTTTTGACTTGCAGAAAGGTGCGAGCCTCGCCAGAAGCGCTATTGGAGCATCCCGCTACGCTACTGGCGCTCCTGTCGAGTGCCTTACTGGACATTTCAGATCTCAGTGTCGCGCAGCAGAAGGCCGTGCGCAAATACGCTGCTGATGGCGCGACTAGGTACACTACTCCATCTAGTACCACTTTGTTACTGATGCTTGCCTAGTGGGTTAGATGAGGAAGGCAAAGAGGAGCGCGAGACGGCCTGGTGTGTGTCGCTACGCATGGCAGACGCACCAGGCTTTGCACAGGCGCACGCATTACCACAAGATGCCGAGTTGATTGTGTGGCAGCCCAGCGAGGAGTGGATGCACGTCCCTGAGGGATGTCGTATACGCCTCTTCTATGTGCGCCCTCCCAACACCAGTATCGGCCATAACGCACCGAACCCTGTTGCCACAGCCACAGCTCCCTCTGTATGTTCATTCCTTCTGTTTCTGTTTGCAAACGCATCTTCTTGGCGTTTTCGATACCTTTCCTCTTACTGTTTCAAACTTGTTTGCTTACTTGTACACAGACGATGCAGAGTGGTGCGCCCGTACAAGGCACAAGTATGAATGGAGGCAGGACAAGTGGCACGAGCGGCTCTTCCACTTTGCGCATGGCCCTTTCACGCCCCTCTGACCCTGTTCGCCTACGTCACATTGCATGTCCATTATTCATGGCGCGTGTTGCGACACCCCTAGCGTTGGCGGCCTCATTAATGCCTGGCAGCGAATTCGACACAGTGTTGGTAGTGTTGGCACATGGGCACATTCACTCACTTCCTCCGCGCCCAAACGCTCCGCCAGGTGTGCTACCACAGCACCTACGCACGCTCTTCCTGTGCGCACCCACCTCACAGTTGGTGCTTGCACTGCAGATTCGTGCGCCTGCTTCACTACTCACAGCGCGTTATCCAAACGCAGACGTGGGCAAGGTGCTGTGCCTCTCCAACATCGCTTGGCGTCGGCCAGTCGGTGGCCTTCTCATTGCGTCCGCCACTGAGCGTGCGCTCATCTCACTCAAACATGTCCCCACGCATCTCCGGGCCCTCAGTGTCGCCACACACGCCTGGCGCGCTGAGCAGCCGCATGCAGTGTACGAACTCGCCGCTGTGGTGCAGCCACTGCTGGTTGCTCATGAAGAGGAGCTTGCTGCTAAGGAGTGAATGCCTTCCCTATAGGACGTTCCTGGGGAGCCTTTGCATGGCTGCCATCGTGCTGCACTAGCCGAGCGGCAGCTGCTCAACTTCCGCGATGTGACCCTATACAATCGGAGGAGGCATGCACAGTGCTACATGCTCATGGACTTCACATCTATTCAAGATTGAGGTAACGTGTACACCTACAGAACATGTGCAAGTCATCCAGATGCCGTGGGGAATATATTCTCAGTTAAGAGAATTTTGGCATTAAAAGCATGTTCGGTAGGTAATGTAGGACCCAGTGGTTGTGGCCTTATATACGCATCCCAGTGGGAGACCGTGGTCTGAGTGCCCATTCACTCAAGTTTGGCCAGTAGACCCGTGAACGGAGAGTATATGTAGGTCGTTGTTGGGGGCCTTAACATGCTGTGAGACGCAGCTGGTGCCTCACACTATCTAGAAGCGCGATGCTTATGTAACGTTTTAAGTTCACTCTACGCGAGCACTTAAAAAGCCGGTAAAGGCCGGGAACGTTGCAGATCCCCTCCGTCGCACCTCCATTGAGTGACTGACTCCTGTCGGTTGCTGTGATCATTAATAGCGGTTCTATTCCCTGTACGTGCAATTCCAGTCACTCGAGAAGTGGGGGAGAGGTCTGTGAGGCACCCTGGAGGAATCGTTTCTCAAGGATGATCAACGACTGTCTGTGGTCAGCCCTTTATCCACAAGTGCTGCAGGACGACTGCTGGTACATCCACAGCCGCGACACCCTCATGCCGGAGCTGAATCCCACGTGTGCGTCGATCATCAGGGGCCTTATCATGCTGTAAGACGCAGCTGATGCCTCACACAGTCTAAGGTCTTCCACACAATCCTATATCAGAGGCCGCAACCACTAGATATTTCCAGCATTGGCGAACATGCGATTTAGCTTTTGTAACGCAGTTATTCAGGAAGTCATGAAAAGTGCTTGCCACTCGGCTTTTAAGTGCTCGCGCGCAGTGAACTGAAAACGTTACATAAGCATCGCGCTTGTGGAAAGAGGGCTGAGTGGTTAGCGCCTTGGTCAGTCTGTGAGGCCGGAGCCTACATACAGGTCCCAGGTCAAGTGCTACTCACTCCTTCCG
Source organism: Asterella californica (assembly GCA_036924285.1). Lineage (NCBI taxonomy): Eukaryota > Viridiplantae > Streptophyta > Marchantiopsida > Marchantiales > Aytoniaceae > Asterella > Asterella californica. The sequence goes on along the minus strand of JAYKYS010000036.1, from coordinate 269,338 downwards.
CAGTGTACAAGTGTGTGGAGTTTGGTACACGGGTGCTCAGGCACTTAAACGAACGATCGAAGCACACGAGGGATTCAGCTCCTGCAAGAGGGTGTCGCGGCTGTGGATGTACCAGCAGTCGTCGACGTCCTGCAGCACTTGCTAGCATGGTATTGACAGGTGGCGTACAACCACCCCATGCTCTGGCACTGACTGCTAACCTATGCCAAGCATCGCGCTTGTGGATAGAGGGCTGACCACAGACAGAGTCTCTGATTGGAACCATCAGCTTCACGTGCATTCCGCTCTGCACGGATAGACTAAACCGAGGGGTAGTGCGGTGGCAATGTGACCACCGGCTAGCCCTAGGAAGCATTCGGGACCTGTGTGCCCAGAAACCACCAAACCGCTTGGTGATGGTGCGCACCGCAGTGTGTGACCGGTTTCACCACTGAGCACGGTGCGTGCGCCTCGGCATCATGACCCCCTATGATGGCATGAACAGGCAGGCTGAATCGTGGTCGCCTGATCCGTCCAGGACCACTCAGCAACTGTTGACACTGAAGACTGTGCACAGGGTCCGTCCCTGCGGTTGGAGGGTCAGCAAGGAGACGACCAGGTTACCTGCAGGCTTAGCTACCCTGTGCATGGTTCTGCTCTGATACCTCGAGTAGTCAGTAACCCCTCCCGTCTGTGACTCTGCCCTGAGTATGAATGAAGTACGAGAGGCGAGCAGACGACCTCCCACGAACAGGGAATAGAACCGTATATCACATGCTACGAACGATCACAGCAACCGACAGGAGTCAGTCACTCAATGGAGGTGCGACGGAGGGGATCTGCAACGGTTCCGGCCTATGCCGGCTTTGTATTATTGTTACTTCCTATTATGGGAGATTTCCGTCAACGCCGTACGCGGTCGTTGACCAGATAATGAACGAGAAACCCAATAGCGTCTAGAGCGTGCGCCCTGTCTGACCCCTGGTCGACCTGTGCGCCCGCCCCCTTCACTCCCGCATCATCCCCTGACGCGGCCTGAGTGTTTGCTACTACTTTGACACACACATCGTTGATCATCCTTGAGAAACGATTCCCCCAGCGCCCCTATGTCCTATCGGCTGATATCTGTTAACGCTACAGTAAGCTCCCCTGCTCGCGCAGAGTGACTGAAAACATTACACACGGCTCAATTAAAGCGGAAGAGGGCCCCACAACTTTACTTTGTTTGGGTATTCTTGTGAGGCACCAGCTGCGTCTCACAGTATGCTAAGGCCCCTGACAACGACCTGCATATACTCTCTGTTCACGGGTCTACATGGCCAAACTTGAGTGTATGGGCACTCAGACCACGGTCTCCCACTGGGATGCGTATATAAGGCAATAACCACTAGGTCCTACATTACCGAACATGCGATTCGGCTTTTGTAGCCGAGTGGTTAGCGCCTTGGTCAGTCGAATTCTTACATTCTCACTCCCTTAAGTGTTGAAAACCAAGTTTACAAGGATAACTGCAATTTGGGCACCTTATATGCCTTGGTGTACCATAATTTGGTTGCAACCATCACGTAAAACTATCTTAAACTGCCATGGAAGAAAAGAAAAAAAAGAATATACCATGTAACGAATGCCAGTCACTTGAGAAGTAGGGGAGAGGTCAGTGCCCCTCCGATGGTTTTTTTTTTGCTTTACATTGGTCTTGACACCTCATCTGGCACTCATGAGAAAAAAAAAAAGAGGGGCACTGACCTCCCCCACAATTCTCTTAACTGAGAATTCAGAGTGTCGTAACTGAGAAAACAGAGTATTGCGATTTTTTGTTTTATACATAATCGTGGTCCTGACACTCCATCTTGCACATATCTACAAAAATCCACGAAACCTCACACTCTGTTTTCTCAGTTACGACACTCTGAATTCTCAGTTAAGAGAATTGCACTTCTCGAGTGACTGGAATTTAACAAATATGTTGGCATCTCTGTGGATGGAACATTATTAGGACTCAATATCCTTTTGGCTCTCCCATTACATAGTATTCGATCCTGGCACCCTGAGTTCTAGACCTTTGAGGGCAGGAGGCATGATTTCTTCCTGTGTCATCCCTGGAGTACAGGGTGGAAAAAGAAAGTGCACCTTCAAGCAGCCGATGGCCTTGATTGAACGAGGGGAAGGATCTCTGTGGTTTAATCAGCTTTCTCTCGTTGTGTGAGGCCTAGCGTATGTGTAGGCTAGGATCCTGGGTATGGCGTGGGCCGGATACCCCTTTTGGTAGATGTGGTAGAGCCCTCGCAGGCTCTCACAGTTGTAACAGATAAGACACAGAAGCACAAAGCCCAGCCTGATATCCTTTTCTAGCTGGTTACATTGGCGAGGATTGCTTGATCCGGACCCAAGGGTTGTGGGTTCAATTCCTAAACATGGGTGGCGTGAGATTTTCCTGCTGTCACTCAAGTTTTCAAAACCAGAGAGCTGACAGAGCTTGAGTGGAGTGGAAGGGTGCAACAGATAAGACACCGAAGCCCAGTCTAGATACTAGGACGCGATATCCTTTTGCTAGCTGCTTACAATCCTGAGTACTTCCTCTTCATTCTAACTGTCAAATGATTTTTAATAGTATCTAGGTTCCACAACATCAAGGGGTCAAAATCCTTGGGCTGTTGGTCAATTTGATGAGACTTAGGATAGCAAGGGGTCAGCAGGCGAAGTTTCTTCAGATGCGGTGGATGCATAGAGTCAGATTTCGATGCATCTGCGGACATCTGCGGATATATGGATCCTTCTAGAGTCCAACAGTGAGCAAGAATTGCTCTTATTTAGAGAGAGGCCAAAAATCGGTGTACCTCCGAACTGGTACAGTAATTCTCTGAACTGAGAATTCAGAGTGTTGTAACTGAGAAAACAAGAGTGTGAGGTTTCGTGGATTTTTGTAGATATGTGCAAGATGGAGTGTCAGGACCATGATTATGTATAAAACAAAAAATCGCAATACTCTGTTTTCTCAGCACTCTGAATTCTCAGTTAAGAGAATTAGTGTATCGGTGTACCCGCCTCCCCCCACGTTTGAATTGGTTTATAATACGCAATGACACGTCACCTAAGGGTCCGTACCCTCCCGGATGATGATGTATAATGATGTAGAAATGTCACTTTAGCTAAACGCTGCGTGATGATAGTTCCGCATCTCTTATGAGCAACAAGTCCCACACTATACAGCAGCCATGCATCTGGGCCTCATCTGGCCGAAACTTCGCCTGCGGACCCCTTGTAGGATTGCAGTGTTTGAAAGAAAGCTCCGGAGTTGTACTGGCGCCATGGGGTGCGCCTTTCCGGGTGCGATGACACTGACGCATGCATAGGGAGGAAGCAGTCTACGCGGGCGCTGGGTCCGTGTACCACTTCACAGAGGCGGGTGGATGGGCCTGTGTAGATGGAGGTGCCTCGCATGTGTATCTCTACCGCAATAACGCCACGCTCACGTACCGCCTCCTGGGCTCCACCATTGCCTCGCAGGAGTGGGTCCTTAACACCCCCGTACATCGTGACGTGAAGCTGCAGGTCTCGCAGCAGACGTTTGCCTCATGGCGTGATACGACAGGCGCGGGCTTTGGGGTGCACTTTGCTACGGAGGCGGATCTGAAGAAGTTCTCCGACGCTATCGAGGGTGCGCTTCGCCACTCGCGCGAGGCCGCCGCAGCCGCCGCATCGCAAGCGGCTGCTGCCACGGATGCGGCGCTGGCGGCGGCGGAAGCGTTGATAGCGAAGAGTAACAAGGCCGGTACGCTACGTAAGAATGCGCAGGTAGACAAGGGCAGCGAGCCGGCCCTCGTGGTCTCGCCCGCGTCCGCCTCAGAACCCGTGGATGCACTCGCAGCGGCAGGCGTGCAGGTGGAGGCACTGATCGGGGTGCAGACGCCAGCAACAACGGCCACTCCACAGGTGTCCGTGAGCTCCGATGCGGACGTGCCACCCGTCTCTATAACTCGCGGCTCACCATCCGTGTCTGATGCAACCGCATCGCCAGGCGGTAGTCGGATAGGGCTGCACGGGTCGTCGAGTACGGACGTAAATACGCTGACAGGCTCGCAGACGTCGCTGGTGAGTGGTACAGCGAGTCTACGGCCGTCACAGGTCGGCAAGGGCACTGCACGTACGAGTGTAGGTGGCGAAAAGGAGAAGAAGATCAGCAACGTGCGCGCCTCGGTGGCGATGGATGCCACCACGGTGAGCACTGCGCTGGCGGCAAATGAGTGCATCAACGCGGATGGCAGCAAGAATCTACGCAAGGCCACGTCGGGCCTCAATGAACGCGAGCTGGTGGCACGAGAGATCTTCACCACGGAGTACAGCTACTTTACTGCACTCGACCTGCTCGTGCAGTGCATGGAGTCGGCCAGCTCCTCAGGTGTGCTGCCTGAGGCAGACGTGCGGGCCATCTTCCTCAATGTGCGGCCGGTGCGCACCCTCTCAGCACAGCTGCTCGCAGAGTTCCAGCAGCGCGTGGAGCGCTGGACGGAGGCGCAGAAGCTCGGCGACGTGTTCCTGCAGCTCATCCCCTTCTTCAAGGTCTATCGCGACTTTTGCGCCGCCTACGACTCGGCACTGCAGGCGTACCAGAAGGCCAGCGAGCGCAAAGACGTGCGTGCGCACTTTAAGCTGTTCGAACCGACGGGCACCGATGGGGCTGTGCAGGCACTTAGCTTCCTGCTTATTATGCCTGTGCAACGCATTCCTCGCTACGTGCTGCTCCTCAAGGAGCTCATCAAGCGCACTACAGCGGAGCACACGGACACACCCGACCTGCTGGCGGCGCTGGCCCAGCTACAGGACTTTGCGAGTGGTGTGAACGAGCAGATGCGTGAGGCCGAGCAGGCGCGTAGGCTGGCTGAGATCCTCGCTAGCGGCCATTACCAGGGACTAGCTGAGGCACTCGAGACGCACAATTCGAAGCTCCTCTTTGAATGCTCCGTGCAGGGTCGCCTCGCACCTGCGCGTGCGCTGAGCCAGGTGGTGCTGTTCCATGACATGCTCGCACTGCTAGGACCCGCAGACGCCAAGCGACCGGACGGCGCCAAGCGCGTGGAGTTGTGCGTGCCACTAGAGGTGCTATGGCTCGCACCAGTCGCTGACTCGGCGGCCAAGTCGCTCACACTGCAGACCCCCGATACGGCACTACAAGTGGAGTGCGAGAATGACGTGGCACGCAAGCATCTAGGTGATGCGATCACACGTGCACTGCCTGCGTGGCTCGCCATGCGTGCCGTGCCTACAAAGACCACGCCTCCCGTCATCCCAAACACCTCCTCATTGTCGTCGGAGTCACCGTCCACAGCAAGTGTGAATCTCGACGAGCGAAAGGTGGCGTACGCGTTCGCAGATGGGCGGCACTATGACGGCTGGTGGCGCATCGGCGCACCGCACGGACACGGCGTGATGAAGTGGCCACAGGGCCCCACTAGCTACACAGGCGAGTGGGTGAACGGACGCTTCGAGGGCAGTGGGAAGCTCAGTCGCGGCACCGCGGCAGGCGAAAGCACCATCGAGGGTGAGTGGCAGGCCGGTGTGCCGCACGGGCAGGCCACGCTTGTGTGCGGCACTCACCAGTACAAGGGTGCATGGCAACACGGCATGCGCCATGGCCAAGGCACATTCAGTAGCCCACTCGGTGAGGTCGCTTCAGGCGAGTGGGTGGAGGACCAGATATCTGGCAATGACTGCAAAGTGGTGCACGCCTGCGGTGCACTCTACGAGGGCGCCATGCGCAACGACCGTCCCGAGGGCCAGGTATCGGTCTACACCTGACTCGACCTTTTTGTGTGCGTGAATCTGGTTCTGACAAGGCGCGCAGGGCAAGATGACGTGGTATGGAGGGGCATATACGGGCGAGTGGCGAGAGGGCCGCAAGGAGGGCCAGGGTACACTGGTGAGCGCATCAGGTGATGAGCAGTACAGTGGGCAGTGGCGGGACGACAAGCGCGAGGGCAAGGGCACGCATACGCATACGAGCAGCAAGGCCGGTGCAGGCAAGAGCGCATCGGTGGTGAAGTATGAGGGTGAGTGGAAGGCCGACAGGCGGCATGGGCACGGGACGCTCGTGGGACCTGAGGGCACGCTAGAGGGCGAGTGGCGCGATAACGGCGCTTCAGGCAACGCCATGGTGCTGCACGCGGATGGTAGCAAGTACGAGGGCGAGCTGGCGGCCTTCATGCGTGAGGGCAAGGGAAAGCTCACGAGACCCAACGGGGATCTCTACGACGGACGCTGGCATGCATCGAGACGCTTTGGACGTGGCGTGGAGACGAGCGCACAGGAGGGCAAGTATGATGGCGAGTTTCAACGCGATGAGAGGCACGGCAAGGGCACACTACTGTACACAGATGGAAGTAAGTATAGCGGTGACTGGGAGGGTGGCATGCGGCACGGCGAGGGCTTCTTCAACAGTCCCGGTGACGTGATCAAGTACAACGGCCACTGGCAGCGCGACAAGCGGCACGGGCAGGGCATGCAGATCGACAAGAACGGTAAGTACGAAGGCGAGTGGAAGGCTGATCGGAGAGATGGCACTGGCGCGTACCGCTGTAACCGCACACAACAGCTCTTCCAGGGCACCTGGCTTGCTGATCGTCGCGACGGCGACGGAGTCATCACCTTTGCTGATGGCTCGCAGATTAAGGTGCACTACCGCAACGGCCTCCGCATGCGCCCACCTACCGTACCGCCTACCCTGCCTCACATCCCGCACTTCACTAAGAGTTGAGCGTCGCGTGTATAATAAGAGCGTCAAGAGATGGCGATGTAAAGATAACGTATTTGGAGAGTGAGATCGCCTGCTTATCTCGCACACTGGCACCGATCTGCGCCTTCAAAGGCCATTTGGGTCGGATGCAATCCCTGCCCTGCATCGGGAAGCATTCGAACGCTCGCCATTCAAAATCACTCACCCAAAGCGGAAGCGCAACCGCAGCTCGTGCGTGGCTCGTTGCAGCGGCGCTAGTCTCGCTGGCAACCTTCACGGCACACCCGCAACCCGCCCCCATTGATGCCAGACGGGTTCGTATCCCTATGGAACCGGGCATGAATGCGAATCACCCCGGTCCGCCGGGCAGCTCCGCGCCGCCGCCTTCTGGCACTCACGGCACTACGGCAATGGTACGTATCCCCATGAGCTATCCACTAAACCTGCCCACTCTTCCCTTGCTTGGTCGCTGTTGCACGCCACTGAGCTCCGTTGCAGGGCTCTGCCACGGTGGAGCAGCGCAAGTTTGACGTGGAATACCAGACACAAACCCTCAACGCATGTGTGTCGTTGCCTTCTTAATCGCCTAATGCTCACGCGTCCCATAGATATCTATGACTATCTCAGGAAGCAGAATCTCAATCAAACCGCGACATGTCTCCTCAACGAGGGCTCCTTCCCGGTACGCAATGCATGTCCGTCCACATGTGAGCTCATAGAAGCAGGCGAATCCCGTGGTAATCGAAAATCGCGATGGAGGCCTGCTCGAGTGGTGGCTGTCGCTGTTTTGGGATGCGTATCTCCAGCGTCTGCTGCAAAAGCCCGATGGCAGTGCACCTACATCAGCTAGTAGTGGTCCCGCTGCGCCTCCCGGTGCCGAACCCAAGGGGCGCGCACCTCGCGTGATGCTCACAGCGGCACCGCCCAGCACGGCACCGCCCGCCGGCAGCATGGCTGCGACACTCACCGCCGCTGGGTCCACACACGGTATGGAGGCCAAGCAGCAGATGAAGGCTGATCCCGGTGTATCATTGATGGGTAATACTCTGCCACCCAACGCACCGCCTGCCGCCTACGCGCCCGGCGTTTACAAGGCCCCTGCACACGCGAGCTCACGTGGCGCCTCCTTCAGTAGCTCCATAGCTACGGCTCCTGCCGGGGCATCGGCGACGTCTCCGGTGTCTGTTCCAGGCCAGAGCGGATCGCTGTACTTGGTGCCAGGCTGGCCCACGGGCTACCCGTCAAGCGCGGGCTACGGCCCTCCACCCTCGTCGCCTGATCTCAGCGCACTGGCCGCTAACTCTGGCAGCCCAGCTACCAACATGACGCCTCGCTCGCCTCAGACACAGGAGGCACAAGCACAGGCACAGGCACAGGCACAGGAGGAGGACAAGAAGCGCGGCAAATCGCGCAGACGCAGCCAGAATGCCTCCGTGCATCTGCCACCGGCATCTCCCACTGCTCAGCTGCAAGCACCGCCGCCTCAGCAGCTGCAGGCGCCGTCAGCGCGTAGTGCGAGTAGTCTCGGTGGCTACGACAGCAGTGCCTATCCTGGTGCGGTCGCCTACCGCGCCGCCCCGTCTGGCATGGCCATGGTGGGATTGCCCCCTGGCATGGGTGGCATGGGTGGCGTCCCACCAGGTGCGATGCCCAAGGGTTACTACCCCGGATACGTGCCTGCACGCGCTACGCCAAGCGTGATGGGCTCGCCCCACATGACCATGCCTGCCAAGCCCCAAAGCGCACCTGGCCCACCGCAACTCTACTTCACGAGCATGCCCTACCCGTCCCCATCACGTGCGCCCTATTCCCCCAACATCGCCAATGCGCCCACACCGCCTCCCAACAGCGCGCCTATGGGCTCCATGTACGCGCCTCAGGGCCGTGCCTACGGAGTTCCCACGCACGTAGAGGGCACGCGTGGCGTTAGCGTCGCCTCGCCCTCCATGGGCTCAGTAGCGAGCCCCAACGCACACCCCATTGCTCCACCTGCCGCAGCAGGTGCGCATCCGCAGTGGAAGACTGGCGACGAGAACGGCAGCGCCAAGCGCAAGGCCGAGGACGCTAGTGCCGCTGCAGCGGTGCGTGCGCGTCAGAGCGTGATGTGGCCCTACAGCGCCTACCCAGGAGGCGTAAGTGTAGTTGGCAATCCCGTAGGTGGGGTGTCGCACGCCTACCCATCACCAGGCGGTAACGGCAATGGCAATGGCAATGGCAATGGCGCAGGCAACGGGGCAGGTGGTGTGGCAGGCGTCAATGCGGCGTTCGCGCCCTACGCGTCCCCACACTGGGACGCGTCTACCATGACAGCGATAGCAGGTGGTGGTCTCAGTGACGAGGGCGCACCTCAGATGCCCACGCACGGTGCCACCTCGCAGCTGTACCCCGCACTGCCACAGCAGCAGGCACAGGCACAGGCACAGGCACAGCCTCAATCGCAGGCGCTGACGGCGAGTAACTCGAGCGAGTTCTTCTCGTTCTTTGACGACGCCACGGACCAGGGAGCGCACGGTGGTCAGCTGCACGGCAGCGCAGGCGGCATGATGAGTGGTATGGGTGGGCTGAACGCGAGCCTGCCTTGGGGCATTGGTGGGAGCCTCGGCAACGGTGGAATTGGAGGTGCTGGCAATGGCAGCGGCAACGGCAATGGCGCAGCCGTGGACGACTCGCTCACGAGTGCTGGGGCGAGTCTCGGTGTGGATCCCGACGCGTTCCTTACCCATGGCGGCACCGATGACGGCCAGAACCAAGTAAGTGCCCTCGGTGAAGCTCATGTACTCACCGGTCATAGTCTTAAGGTCACCGCACTTGCATTCTCGCGCGACGGCCAACTTCTCGCCTCGGGCTCGCAAGATAAGCACCTCGCGCTCTACAACACCGACACTTGCCAGCAGATGCACAAGTGGGCAGCACACACCGCGCCCGTCTCGGACGTGCGCCTCACCACCGATCTGAGCGCCACCGCGCTGCTCGCTAGTGCTGGCTTTGATCGCTGCGTCAAGCTGTGGCGTGTGCCAGACACGCATGACCACGAGGCCGCAGTACCGCAGTGTGTGGCTACACTCAGCGGCTACGAGACGCATGTCAACTCGGTAGACGTCACGCCCGCGCCACACGACCGCCTCGTTACCGCCGATGCAGAGGGCAACCTCAAGCTATGGGACCTCACCGCTGCGCGTGCCACGGCCGTGCGTGAACATTCGGCCCAACGGAGCGCGCGCTTTGCCCCCGCATCGGCATCGGTAGTGGCGGCAGGAGGCGTGGACTTGTCTGCGGTGGTGCACGACTTGGCCTCGGGATCGTCACAGGCGGCGCACGTCCTGCAGGGGCACGCCAAGCCCGTGCTGTCCGTCACGTGGCTCAACAACGCGCGCCTCCTCACCTGCTCGGAGGAGTGCGTGCGCCTGTGGGACCTACGCCAGCCACGGGAACCATACCGAGTGTACAACGCGGCGTCGGCCAAGCTGTCGTGCGTCACGCCACACCCACTAGCCTCGTCGGTAGTGCTTGTGGGCGCGTACAAAGCCGTACACCTTTGGGACTGGGATGCACAGCGTGCTCTGGTGGTGCCTATTCACAGCGACTTGGTCTCGGCGCTGGCCACGTCACCCACCACCGGGCAGGCCGCGTCCGCCTCGCACGACCGCAGCGTGCGCCTCTACGCCTGCAGACCCCTGTGAGCGATAATATCCCTGTGACAGTTTGTGCGTATTATGTATGTTGACTGTATCGGAGATGCACTAGGGGCCTGCTCGGGACCTATGTGGCCGCTCCTTATTGTACTATACTACAATACAAGGAGAGACGTTCGTTGTTTCACAAAGCGACTAAGGTTTACTTAAGCCTGCTGATGAGCTCTTGATACTCGGCTGCAACGAGTCTACCGATTGCGAGTCAGCAATCATAGACGATAGCAAGTACGTACGTAAACATCTTGCGCAAGTCAGCCTTGATGACGATGGCATGTGCGTCCTGCTCTAAGGCCGAAAGGGTGCGCCCCTTTCGCCGGAGGTTGTGCTGTGCATACAGGCGGCGCTTGATGAGCAGCCGCACTGCGCGCTGCGTGTCCACGTCCTTGTCCATCGCCTCTCTCAATCGCAGCGCCTCATAAATGCGTTTAAGTTGCAGTCGACTTAGCCGCAGTGACGACTGCAGTGACGCTGCCTGTGCCTCGCTAGGCGGTGGCGGTAGTGGCGCTGCTTGGAAAAATGGATGCCTCAACGCAGCCTCGAGATCTGACACGAATTCTAAGTCATGCAGCTAATAGAAGATGAGTACCACAAAGATCACGGAGGCGGGAAAAATCGGCGTTGGGATCCTCAACGGTTATGTCTTGTACGAGCTCATCAGTGCGTGCATGATTGCAGATGGCGGTGTAGAGGAAGCGGCCATAGCCGTGGCGTTGGTACGGCGGGAAGATTAGCACCTGCGACACGCGCAGACGCTGCTTGCCCAATTTCACACGATCGTACGCATAGAACGAATATCTAAACGCACAATAATGTTAATCTCAGGCTCGTCGAGATAGAGGATGCATACGTGGTGATAAATCCCAACAGACGGTAGCCCTGAGGAGTATCGCATCTTCGGAACAGATAGAAGATGCGCCACCGAGGGTCGTCGAGTTCGATATAGCGCGCCCCATCCACGAACCACAGTGTGAATACCTGCAGGCGCGAGTGATACGCCGCTGCCGCTACATCCACAGCTGGCTGCGAAACAAAGATGCATAGGTCGTTCTTTGCAGAGGCCTTGAGTTCGTGTCCAGGCGGAACGAATGGCTCAGAGAGTACGGAGGCGAATGTGGGGAGTGCACGCGTGTCGAGCTTCATGTACTCGCCCAGTGTGGTCACCACATCGTCAGCACACTCACGGCGTTCAGAGAAGGACAGGGAGCCGTAGGTGAAGAAGGAGGCACTGGTGTACCACAGATTAATGCTTAGATTCTTGTACCCGCGAATGCGCTGAGAGTCCGAGTGAGAAACGGACACAAGTGATCAGCACCTCTTCATCGCTAAAGACTTGGTGCGCGAACGAAGGGTGGAACGATGAGGTGCTCTTTGAGACGTCATCGGGGCTATCGACTAATGCACGCGTGTCAGACACGCTAGCACTGCAAGGAGTACCTAAACGAAGCGTAACGGCTTTGCAAGCATCTGCTTCCCACTCGCCAAGAGGGGGAAGAATGAGCTCGTCGTTCTCGGTCTTCACTCCTTCCATGTCCTCCACCTTGGCTACTGCGCTGCCATGAGCCTGATCATAGATGAACCGCAATCGCACATCTACGCAGTGCGGCCTCGCGTCCCTTCTTCTCATCCTCGTCCTCCTCGGCCTCCGCTGCGAACGACACCTTGCGGTTCCGTTTCCGCTCCGCAGCCATGTGCGGCAATAGGCGCGGAGGGCCTCGCTAACTGACACTTCCTTCCTCTTTGTCGTAGCACTCCTAAAGCACCTGCTGCTTCCTCACCTGGAACGAGCCTGTGCAACCTTTTCTGCACGGAGATACGGCTTTACCACTGCCCTCCGCAAGCATCATCGTAGCCGATGAATGACGCGCCCATAAAGGGAGGCAGGGACGATTTTAACAGGCGTCTCGACTTGGACGAGTGGCTGCCGTGGATCGCGCCTCTAACTTTCCAGACTGTCTCGTTGCCTCTCAACTGCACCGATGCGAAGCTCATCCTGCAAGCGTATGAGCACCGGCGTAATGGGGCACGTCCCGAGGACGACCCAGAGCTAGGTGCCCCACTTGATGCATTGGCAAAGCGATTAGACGAGGCGGTGCAGGGCGGGGCGTTCGTGCGGCTTTCGAAGCGCAGTGGCAAGGATGCGTCGAATGGGGATACACGCCTGGCTGCTCAGTACGTGAAGGAACGCGAGGAGTACTCGAAGTCAGAGCCATCTGTGACGCTGCCAGTAGCCGACATGATAGCAATCGTACGCGCACTCGCAACCCTCTTGAAAGTCGAATCTGGTGCGTGTTTCGTTGCGCCGGCCACGTTGTCTGTCTGGTCTTCTGTGCTCGAATGTTGACTTTGTGTATACTCATCTCTGGTCGTTACAGGTATGGAGGCGGTACTGCAGCTGAGTTCGTCGCAACGCATCTTTCAAGATCTAACCATGGCCATGCTCCAGATCGGTGATGCCTTCCATACAGAGATGCATGTCCGCAAGTTCGCGCCAATACTCCCCGAATTGGAGTTCCGAGGCTTTGTGTGTCACGGCAACCTCACGGGCCTGTCACAGTACCTTTCCATCTGCTACGTACCTCGTATTGCACGCGAGAAGGACCAGCTCGTCCTAGCCATGCAATCCTACTTCATTAAGGAGGTCAAGCCTCGAGTTCCCATCACAGAGTGCGCTTAATTCCCTGATAGGCGATCGTTTCGGGCTGACCTGAGTACAGGTATGTGGTGGACTTTGCATTCCTGCGAGACGGGAGTGTGAAGGTGATAGAGTTGAATCCGTTCTCAAGGGCCACACATGCGGCGCTGTTCGACTGGGATGCAGATGACTTAGTGTTGCACGGCAAGAAGCCCTTTGAAGCTCGTATTGTTGCCTCATTCGACCCTGCGTGTGCGCTCCGTCTGGCAGGACCGATAGTTCGCACACTCACCGCGGTTCGCGCTGACGTACCTCCTCCACCATCGCCCGTCACATCGTCTGCATCTCCGACTTCTATTACGGAGGAAGCGCCTGCGCGCACTTGTATTATTAGTTGATGTATCCCAAGCGACACTAAGGCGTGCGACTGAAAGCGTGCCTATGTCAGGCGGCGACGAGTCATTGATCATGTCGGCGGCATGGGCGGTGCGTCGGCTGCTGTTTAGCACCACACTCCTCCTTCTCTCCCTACACGCTGTCTTGGCCGCCGCGAATAATGTGCGTCTTCGTGTGCCTCCCTCACCTGACGGGCATCTCGCAGTCATTCTTTGATCCGTACCTCACGCTTCTGTGGGTGCTGCACGCGTTCTTCTTCGAACTCGAGCCACACCCGTACAACGATGCACTAGTGCAGCTCCTCTTTCCCTTCTCACTCGCAGGCGCCTTCAACGCCACCGCACTCGCCTTTGCATCGCTCTCGAGTCCCACTAGGCCCTCGGACACCGTGCAGTGGATCTATCTATTCGCTATCCCTCCCCTACCCCTCCTTCTACATCTTTTCTTCATCTTCTGGAGCCCCCTGCGCTCTGATGTGCAGCGCTCGTATCGTCTTCGCTCAGGCCACCGCGCTTTCGTGGCGCTCAAGGTTCTATACGCCTTAGTGATGCCGCTCGCACTCTATCTCATTATACTCCGCTATGGGGGGCCTCTGAATCCCGCCGCGGTGTTGCATCTGTCGGCCAAGTCCACGGCCTTCCTGGTCGCATCACTGGCAGGCTACGCGCTCGCTGCTCTCGCCTTCGCTTACATTTTACTCTCTCGTGCATCTCCACTCTCTCCTCACTCTCCCTACTACTCGTCTCCCACCGCGATTGGACCATCTGCATCTCTGCACACGAGCGAACGCACACCGCTCATGAGCGCTATCAATAGTGGCGCTGACGAGGGCGGATCGCTCACGACTTTGTCACTGACGCCGAGTCCGCATGCCAACAGTAGCGTAACGAAGGGAGGCGATGGGAGCACAGGGGTGAAGAAGAAAGCACGGCGTCTGCCGGCATCTGCGGTGCCGCCGGATGCACCACTGGAGACGCGCCTCGAAGCGCTGCTCGTCTCGCCCCCTGAGTACGAAATCGTGTCAGAGATCTTGCCCCTCGCACCGCCAGACTCGTTGCTCCGTGCCCTGGTGCTCTTCTTCGATAGCAGGCACCAGTTCATGCGCTTACTTAAGACGTTCCTTCTGCGTGACATCCGTGCCGCGCCTGCACCTGAGGCGCTGCTCAGAGACGAAGGACCAGCTGCGAGACTTTATCAGACCTTTGTACGCCACGCTCTCCCTTTTACGCATTCCTGTTCTCGCCTGACACTGCACTTCTTTTGGAGCTAATCTCGGCCTGAAGTATTGCGTAGTGACGTTGCTCATCCTGATGATTTTGTACAGGGAGCACTAGCAGCACCAGGGTTCCTAGTGCCTGCACTGAGTGGTCCGTTCGCTGCGTTTGCGACATGGGCCGAGTCGCTGCATGCGCAGGGCGACGCACCTTCCTCAGACCTCTCAGCCCTCGCCTTCCACGCCAATAACATCGCCCTGGCCTTTGTTGGCACCCTCGAAACTTTCCCTAGGTAACCTTAATTCCTCCCTATTGCTCTTACTTTCTCATCACTCACTATGCTCGTGTCCGCAGTGCCATCCGTAAGGTGTGCAGGGCGACGCACAAGGGTGCTGTTCGGAGGTTCGGTGCTAGTGCAGAGAATGCGTCCACGAACTTGCTCTTCCTTCACCTCCTATGTCGAGCCTTGGTCTACCCCGAGAACTACCGCCTCCTGCCCTCTGCTCCTGACGCCGCCCTGCGACAGGCCTTTTTCCGACCCCTGTCGCGACTGGTGTACCTGTCTTCGGTATTCGAGTCGCACCCTGCGCCTCTTGACGACCCGCTGATGGCTCTGGTGTCGGTGCAGATGCCAACTCTGCCCACTTCTTTGCACGCATTCGCTGTGGCTGCGAGGGAGACACCAGCCACGGCTCCTAAGGCACGATTAACCGGACCTCTGGTGGAGGAGGCCACCATGGAGCTCCTGCGCTACGTGAGCGCCAACTACGGCCTCCTAAAGCGCCACTTGGAGGAGGAGGCTTGACCGTGCGTTGGGAAAGATCAACGCGAAGAACAACTCTTGTATCATTAAACCTGTGTCTGGACATGGACATGGACATACACATACACGTCCAGATGGCGTGTGAACGTCTGCCTTGCTCTGATCCACGGCATGGCATTGTAGATCAGATCGCGAAGGTCATGATCCTTTTTTTTTTTTTGAGGTGCTTTGCGCCATTTCGTGCGCATGTGCGAAGGATGGAAATATCTGCTAGTGACCTCCGAGAGCGCGACGCACCAAAGAAGAGCGTATCGAGTAAGGGTGCGCCGATTGCGCACTGATCTAGCAAGAAGAGGCGAATGCGACATGATGCTATATACGCACCGAATGCGGCACGAGCCAAACGCTCTCCCACAAGTACAGCGTGTTAGATGCTAACGTGGCTTCATTACTGAATTCGACCAACTCTTCCCTCGCTGCTCTATGCCTGCGTAAACTGCGCTTTGGTCCGGCGCTACAAGTGCTAAGCGCGCATTGACGTGATGCAAGCTTCTACGCTTGCAGAGACGTAAGACGTGTAAGCACTTCTGAACACAGGCACGCGGTGTACCTTAAGATGCGATGTCTACACATCGCAACTTCGCCAGTTGCGGAACGAAGTTTCGCGACAAAATGCAGGCTTGATCAGAAAACTGTCGTTGATGGTTTGCGATTGATTTCTTTCGTCAATTGTCCGGCGCACATGTCTGATTAGGCTCACGCACTCAGCTTGCTCGTCTCATGGCTCTCATGGCTCACATGCCTGCCGATGCCTCCGCCTTCGTGGAGCCTGAGTTTCAGCTCGGGTAGGACCCGATCTCCTGCCAGGGTTGTCTCACTTTTGTCGAGGTCTACATCGCACACGCTCCAGCAGCGCTCGTTCGATTATATTTACAAACACTTCCCAGGTGGCGTGGTGGACACGTGGGAATTCACCGACAACGAGGGCCAGGTATCTTGATGATGATGCCGCTTGACTCATGCGATCAGACGTACGGCTTCAAGACGGACGTAAAGCTCGTGACGCTGCGCAATGGGGCGGTATGTTGACGCCTATCATGCCTTCATCTCACAAGCACAGGACCTCTATCTTGTGATCCCCTTCGTGCAGTGCCAACGAGGCGACCTCGCGACCGCCTCTAGGATTCGTGAGTTCTATAAGAGTACGTGATGTTTCAATTGGCCATGCGCCATTCCGCTGAAACGGCCCAACAGGCGTCACGCTCGAGAGCAACCCTATGGTGCTGATCCTCGCTGTGATGATGACGCAGGAGGAAGTGCAGATGGCCAAGGAGTTGCACTTTGAGGTTATATCTTTCCTTACTGATCTTCCACAAGATGGCGCTGCTCCTTCCTCCCCAGAGTACGAATCAAAAGCTAAGCACTCTGACTCTTCTCTGTGCAGTCAATCGAAGTCGAGGCGACAGTCGGTGATGTGGGATTCTGTATTCGAACTTGCTGGCTCTTCCAAGCACGTACGGAATCCCATTTGTAAGGAGTTGCATCAAGGCTCACTGATTTGCAGCTTCCGGAGGTGAAGACCTGGGAGGAATTCTTTAAGCTCTGTAAGGTACCAGCCGATAAGGTAGCCTCCTATGCGGCGCGATTTACCGAAGAGGGTGCGCTCTGTTTTCGGGTGCACATCCCGCTTATGATTTTGCCTCTAGCACTAGAGATGGAGCAGCTGGGTGATCTCGACAGGAAGATGTTGAAGGACTTTGACCTGCCCATCGGCATCCAAGTGCGCGTCCTCCGTCTTGCCGCGCGCCTCATCGAGCGTGCGGAGGCTCGTGCGATAGCTGCGAGTAGAAATCCCCTCGCTAACAACGCGCCACCGCTTGCAACAACCATCGCCGCTGCACCTCCTGCAGCTGTTACACCTCCACCAGCCGCCGCAGGGCCTTTCCTCATTCCTATCACAACTTCATCACACTCGCCGTCAAGTCCTGGCGCTCCATCTCTGGGGCCCGGCCACCCTGCTACAAGCCCCTCATTACCAATCTTCCTTCCTCCCCCTCTCTACTCAACCACACAGCCCGCTACGGCCAGCGCACGATCGATCTCACCTTCACCCACCGCGAGCGGATGGCACTCTACTAGCACGCGGTCCATCTCCCCGTCGCCATACGACGCCATCTCACGTCCCGCACCACGCACTGACGGCGAAAGTGACGAGAGGAAACGTGCATATTCACTTTTCACTGGCAAACGTCACGGTTATTGTACAATTGTATTGCTATTACTGCGTTTGGATTCTCAAGAAGTTTGGTTCTTCCTGCTTCTGCCTTGCTATATTTGGCGCAATAACGCCATTGAAAACTCAAAGGTCAGGAGCAGCGTCTCAATTTCCCAGTGCTGTTACCCTCCACTCCGCCCCCGCCGCTCCCGGCACAACCAGGCGGCAGTGGCCAGCTGCCTTCGCCACTCAACCGCCACCCACCTCCCATGAATGGCTCCCCCATGCGCCCCCCTGGCAAAGTCTCTGCTGTGCCGCTGCCTCCCCCTCCCTCCGGTACAACACACGCCTCAGCAGTTTTCTCGATGCTAATCACTGTGTTCCCTTTGCTTACGCGCATGATATAGTGCCTGCTGTGCATCTGCGGATGAGCACAGTGTCGCTACCGCCTCCACCACCGCCACTGCAGTTGGACATGTCCGCCCTACCACCGCCTCCCTTGACTGCTCCGCCTCCCACACCCACTGCGGCACCGGAGCGCGAGAGGGGCGGCCTATGAGTGCACAAATGGGTCGCATATGTAAATGTATTCTTTACCCTATTTGACCGCAACTCGTTTGTACAGATTTTATTGATACACCTATCAGCCAGCCAATCAGCGCGTCTCAAAGGGATTCGCACTCGCCTGAGGCGCGCCAGGCGCAGGCGGGGATGCAGGGTTATTCGTGTTGGCCTGTCTGGGTGGCCAGAGCACGTAAACGGGCTGTGCACCAGGCACGGGGGCTGGCGCGCCCATGGATAGAGGGGGACCACTACTGTCTGCGCGACCGTACGCAGGAGATTGAGGGGGAGAGATGAAGGGATTGGCTGCTGCAGGGGCAGGCGCGGGTGCTGCGCTCTGGTGTGCGGGTACGATGAATGGCGACGAGGCAGCGGAATACGCAGAAGCAGAGACAGGTGAGGCTACTGGGGCGAATGGAGATGCATTCACGGGGGTGGCTGGTGCAGAGGCAGGGACAAGAGGAGCGGAAGACACAGAAGCGTAAGTGGCGGGGTTTGGGTGAGACATGGGGTAGGGGATGAGCATAGGTTGCTGAGGCTGAGGCACTGAGGGGTTATAAGGCGGGAAGACCCACGCGTAGCCCGGCGGCGGTGGGGAGAGATTGGGGGGCATCTGGGGAGGCGGCACAGACGAGAGCACGGCACTGGGCGGTGGCTGGTACGGATTATACGCAGGCGTTGACGCCTGATAAGGTGCATGTGCAACCATCTGCACATTGAGTTGGCTCGAGGGTGCAGGACCAGACGAAGGAGAGATAGGCTGCAGCACAGGCGGGGGTGCGCCGTGCCGATTGCTGATTAATTGAAAATCATCGGAGGAGCTGTCGTCCGATGAGGAGCTAGAGTCAGCGCGCACACGCCCACCGACCACGTGCGACACTGGCGCACCGAGGTGATTGCGTGCCTTGCCGTCTTCGTTGATGCGAGGCCCTCCTCCACCGCTGCCACCAGACAAGCGCTGCTGATGCCTGCATCACATTGAATGAGCTGATTGCATTATGGCGGATGATGAAGAGAGTAGCGCATAGGGAGGTAGTAGGTATGCGTAATGGAAGATTGTGAGAGTGAGCAAAGCGGGCTACGGGCATACAGCTTGAGGGTGGCTTCGATGAAGTCATTGAGGTCGAGCGCGGTGCCGAGGTTAGGGCTCTCCAGGTTAGCGGCGATCCACGTCTGCATTTGTCCCTTCACCGTACGCGCGCCCGTCGCTAGCTCCTGCACCAAGTCGTTGCCACGGATGTCCTGTCAAGCAATCACGACTTCATTTGCAGGTACCGAAGAAGAAGAAGAGGGGCACAATTGCTTATATGAGCAAGAAAGGTGCATACCTCATTATTACGTAGCATTTCGTTGAGTAGAGTGATGTTGGTGCGTATGACTGCAAAGTTCGTCTCGGCAGATACACCGGAACCTGGCTGATTTGCAGGTGGACTGCTCATTGGTGCCGCATAGGAGGGAGTGGCAGGCGCGTTGCGATGTGGGGCAGGCGTTGCGATTGGCGCAAAATCGGTAGGCTTGTGTACGGGAAAGATGATACCCTTAGCAACAAGCTTGTGGTACTCAGTGTAGAATATGGCGTGGCGCTGGTCCTTCTGGAAGCCCAGGGCGAGCGACTGCACCAGTGCCATCGCCTTCATGCGCACGCTAAATTTGAGCGCCTTGTGGTTACCCTACAGGTCAAATGAATTCCATGCTGGAAGGTGAGCTGGCAGAAGTTTATACTAAGGAAATTGAAGGATTACTGCAAGTACAGCACGAGAGCGTACAGAGATTTGATCGCCGCCCTTGGCGGAGTTCGCATCTTCGATGCGGAAGTGCTCCTTCTTCTTGAGATACTTTCCGCCCAAATGAAAGAGGGCCTTCACGAACTGCTCGTTCGATATCCGATCGTGAAACACGGTGCCGCAATTCATCACGCACACTAGAAAATAAAGCATGAGCGAAGCATCGCTGCAAGAAGCTCCGGAGCAGAAACTCACTAGGAGATAAAACATAATATCAGGTGCGTACGTTCTAGAACGTGCAGGGTGAGGAAGAGGACGAGATAACTCGACTCGTTCTTCATGATGCCATACAGTGTATTGGCGGTCACGGCAGCGGCCCTGCCAGACCCATCCCGGTTGAGCATGTCGCAGAGCTCCAGTATCCGAGCATAGTCAGGTGTGTTGGCCCCCTGTGCCACCGCACGACTAGCCTATCGATCGATTAGGGAAACAGGCAAGGCATCCATGTTATCCAGAAACTTAGGTAAGGCACAAAAGAAACAGAAACCTCGATGGAACGAGGTGCTGATTACGCACCGCCTGTACTCGGACGCGGACCTCCATGTCGAGGGCACTCTCGGTGTGCACGCGCGCAGAGGACTCATAGATGGGGTAGGCGTACACCCCGTACATCGGAGGCACGCGACGCACGTCACAGACGGAAATGGCAGTAACCTTGTTCAGACCTCTTTGATATCCGCGGCTAAGTCCACCAGGCGTCTTGAAGCAGGCCCTCGCGCCACATTTCGTTCGTTTGCTCGCTCTGTGCAATGGACGCGCCTCTAGAGCGCACGCATACCCCCCATAGCGCCAAGCGCCCTGTCGCAGAGGACGCGGTCGATGAGGCAGAAGACGATGCTATCGAAGAGATCGCAGAGCAGCGTGCCGAGATCGTGCCGCCGAAGAAGTTGCAGCGCTCGCCACGCGATCCACTAACCGAGTACATTTTCCGAGCGCACAGGTCTGCTGGGTGCTCATCCTCGATCCAGAGAATACAACTTGCTCGTCAGGATGATGCGCAACGGCGCTCATAACATCGCCGAGTTTGACTACAGGCCTAGCCCAAAGCTCACGCATGCACAGACGCCATATTTACGCTTCCGTGCTGCGTCATCTGAGTCCGATTTTCTTAGGGCCTGGATCTCGGACGAACTTTTTCACGGGATTTGGCTGCCAGCCACTACTCAGGTCATGGCAAAGACTCGCAGGACGTGCTCTAAGAAGCTTGCCTCTCGTCGCCATGAGCCAACCGAAGCAGAATTCTGGATTTACCCTTGGACACTATTTTCTCGAGCACTTGATCCCGGACTTCAATAGCCCCAACTGCCACGCTGAATTAGCGGCTGGCCTGCCTAGCAGCCCAGGCATCCTTCGGCGAAGATTCTGTCTGCGTCTATGGCATTTGGCGATGATACTGTGAAAAAAACTCATAGATCACTTTCACGAAGTGAGTCCTACTCTCCCACCGGGGCTCCGCTAATACTGTCGATGAAACCATGCTGGCGTACTATGGGCAGTTGTGTCAACATTCAAACTTTCATGCCGGCGTGTAATCCATGTAATTGTTCTCATTGTTCCGTGGGCGCGATACACCCAACACATGCAGCATTGAAGTGCATCGAGCATCTCCAGAACAGCAATCGCGATGCACTGCACGTCTTTCTTGACACTGGATTTGCGACAGAAGAAATGTTTTCGGAGCTGGCGTCTCGTGGCATACACAGTTTGCATTAAGCCACCGTTCATTGGAGCCCTGTATCCTCTCTACCAGAGCGCCGTCAGTGACCTGCCTGCTGGCTGTGTGCGCAGCTACGAGTATAATGGTGAAATAGTGCAAGTTATCTCCAAGTCTGCAGATCTCGAGCACGAGGCAGGCTACCTCACTGCTGTGATCAACAACGGCTATCTCACGCGTGCACATCAGACAGTGTGCTTGCAGCACGCAGGGACATATGGGGCGGCAGTTGACAACTATTCGCGATGTACTTTCACTGACATTCGCCGCCTTCATCCCCACGTTGCAGGTAACAATTCTCGAGATGTGCTCTTAGCAGCTACTGGCTGGGATGTTCTTGCGCCCCACCAAACGAGGAAGGACGCCAGGCTTGGACAGAGGAGAGTGTGAGCAAAATGTCAGTGGCACAGTTGACCGAAGTTTGTCGCACCACTCCAGGCGTTGATCGTCTTCGGGGCAAGAATAAGGGGAATATGGTGGCGTGGCTCCTTCGGAATCACGCTGAATTGGGACGACCGCAGTCGCACCATGCCAAGGAGCACGCGAGCGCTGCTGATCTCGTAAACCTGCATTCGGAGCTTGGACTTCATATGACACTTTCAAGGGCGCTGTTGACGCCTCCAACGAGGACCTCTATCGCTACATCCACCTGGGCGACCACCACTCCTGGCAGCACCTGAGAGCGTTCTCGATCTTGCTTTCTTTGGCGCTGAATGCATGGTCTTGCCACGAAGAGGCCACTCTCAAGCACGCTAGAGATGAAAATCGCCACTTAACTACTGCACAGCTGAGTGCACTGCGGAGACCCATTACTGTGTTTATTACGAAGGCGCTGTGCCAAATTGTTGCCGAGTATAAATAGCCGAATTTGGATACTTAAGTGGACTTAGCCGCGGATACCAAAGTGAGGACACCACTTGCCTCGAATAGGTACCCCAAAAATGGATCAAGTCCTTCGCGCCGACAGGGTCGAGGGAAATCGAAGGCAGAAATGCTTTCAGAGTTATTCCCTGCCGAGGCAAGAGAGCACGAGGCCATGGAGGCTGCAACTCAGGCTCAGCGCGAGAAGCGCACGCGCGATAAGTGCAAGCCCTGCACGCCATTAAAGAGCAGGTTCGAAATCTCACTTTGTTGATCTTAAATTTCCTGACGACAATTTTTTCGAATAGGTTCGTGGCACCCCAGAGCAAGCAAAGCCTCTACACAACTTATTCGCAGAACACTGCAGTCTAGTTGATCGCGAGAATGAGGAGTATCACAACTTTATCAATTTTAGTTTATCCAAAATGCTGATAATTGGGCACTTCATTCGCTGTGCTTTTACGCGTTACTTGCGGCTCATGCTCTATACGAAGAAGCCCGACGGAGTACTGCTTACGCTGCATCAGGACAGAAGAAGAATGGAATCAAGAGCTCCTCCATTCCTGAATTTATACTTGCAATAGCTCAATCTCGCCCCTCTGCTATCGACCGGGAACAGAAGTAGGCTTGCCCCCTGCGTACTCATGAGGTGTGAATGCCTATAAACTGCGATACAAAAATCTTGCAGTGACGTGGGCCAGGGTTGGGGTACCCATAAGTGCTAAAATGGGGTGCTTATTCGAGTTGGTGGCACTACGAATTTTCATCGGAGTGACAGGCCTGCATACCTGGAAGTATTGTCTATTCTACATCTTTGACATCAGGTCGCCGGAGCGTCAAGGCGCAAGTTGTCCGTGGGGCATGTCTTATGGCTCTCAAACCAACGGTCTATGCACTTCTACATGATATCCACGCATAAGCTTTGAACTTGGAGACGCAGTGATCTCGCACCTGATGGAAGGTGTGCAGGCAAGGCAGAAGACGAACGCGTTCGTTGGCCTGGAAGTCCTCCTGACATACGTGACACTTGGTGTTCTTCTCGTCGGAACCCGTAGCGGGTCTAAAGGCGATGACAGGAAACGAGGCGATCAATGCCGCATTGAGGCCCGCATTAACCTTACCATTCTTCTCCTCCAGCTCCAGCATCTGCTCATAAGTCAGCTCCTCCGCAACTGCGTCGCCCTCCACCACGGCCGCCGCTGCTGCCGGCGCAGGCGCAGTCGCAGAGGATAACACCACACCACGATCGGCGGTGAGTAGAATGTTCACACTAGCGCGCGGGCACAGATCTGAACGCAATAAATCAGATGCGCTGGTGCTAAATTTTGGTGTACCTGTCTCGCCTAGCTTTAGCTGTGCATGGTCTATGAGGTTGTACTCCTTGCGGGGCGGCGTAGGAACGATGATATTGAAGTTACCAGTGTGCATCTTCTGTGCCACAAAGGTGTGCACATCACCGATGGTGGCCGTGGCCGGGAAAGTGTGGCGCAGCGTCTCACCAGATGGGAGACGGATCTGCAACAGTGCCTCGGTCGCCGCCTTGCCTACCGGCTTGGCTGCGGGTGCTGCACTTACCGTTGCGCTAGGAGCCACTACAGGAGCCAGCAAGGAGGCTGAGGCAGACGCTGCAGCCTAGAAACGCAGATAATGAATGCGCCACACAGCAGCATCAAAAATTGGAAGCAACGCGAGGAACTCACCTTAGATCTCGCTTTACGGTCCTCCTCAAACTGTGCCTTCACGCGCGCCTTGTGTGCCTCAGCATCCTAAATGAAGATTAGTTGGTCAAGGCGCTTCACGTCACGCACCGCCTTCTCTCGTTGCATTTTCGCTAGCTCTGCAAGTCTCTCCTTCTCCTCATGCTTTCGCCGCTCCTCGGCACCGACGGCCATTCGAGATACCGGCGCAAACAACATCGGCTGCTCAACTGGGGCAGGAGCAGGTGCTACCGTGTGATGTACAGGAGCCGGAGCACTGAGTGTATAAGAAATGACACACCCGGAACGCACGCTCGCGCCGGCTGTTCGGTGTACTCTGGATCGAAGCGATGCACCTCAATCCTGCATGTGTGAGTTGAAATATCACATGAGGAGATTCCAAGGATGGCTAATCTCGTACCAATCCATTGCCTTATCGACAGAGTGATTCTTCACGGCGATGAGGCCTGCCTAAATCAAATCCACGTGAGACTCAAATCTTCAAGAAAGTAATACTAACGGTGCGCATTGCTTGGAAATGAACAGTGTGACGCGCATCACTTACCTGTGCGAGGTTGATGGGAAAACCCATTCCCACGAGCATCTCCACGAACTCGGGGTTGGGCTGCACAGTATCGAACGAGCTCCCAGCGGTAACTTCACGCTTCAAGCGCAACGGAGGAGGTTCACCCATTACTGGTTGTAAGTAAAGTGGCACTTTTCGCAGAATTCGGGTTACAAGATCGGAAGAGCAAATAGGAGAAGCACACAGCGCAGTTCCTAGAATGATAAACTATGTACTAATAGCACAAAGAAAACTCTGCTTTCAGCCCTCACGAGTGGAGAATCACATCTCCTGCAAGTCCTAGCGAGGCCGGCAGCGAGCGGAGACTACATACGACGGTTACCGACACCGGCATTACCGGATAAGCGAGTGCGCGCGCAGCTGCCGCCATCTTGAGCTGCAAAGCAAAATGCAGCACAGCTTGCGATGCACTTACATACAACTGCGCCTAGAATAACTCATTAGCACGGAACAAATCTCCTTCGAACTACATCAAGCCCCTTATATCATGGAATTCGAAGAGTTAATATTAAAGGGACAGCAAGAAACAAACCTCGTCGCGTGGCGAAGCAGCAGCGGAGCGTAGGAGTAGCACGGCATGAGCGCTGAGCTCCTCGCCAAAGGCACCGATGGCGTCACAAAGTGAGTGAGGTGGCGCGATGGGAAAGAGGGTGAGTAGACTGGTGCAAGCGTCGAGAATGGGCTGGCCCGAAGAGAGGAGCGCCGTTTGCAGCGGACCGATCGAGCGCCGCACCGCGCCTGCCCTCTGCGCATTGGAGGTGAGACACAGATACATCCAAGGTCCGAAATGTGGGAGTGGAGAAGATTAAAAACGCACTGGAGTTTTGATAGAGGGCCGCATAAGGAGGTCTTCGAAGCCACTAACGGCAGTGGCGGTGAGGGCCTCATCGAAGCGCACCGGTACGGGCGCCTCCTCGTGCTGTGCAGATGCGCTCGTCTGCACTGCCGACTTTACTACCTACGCATCTATTCGTCAGCAATTGCAGAAGTCAAGAAATAAAACGGAGATGGCAAGAGCCACGAATAAAGCAGGTTGACAGCAGACAGAGCCGAAGGCATGCAAGAGTAGAATCATTCAGAACGGCATACTAGAGTCGTTAGAAGTAGAAACGGAGCAGGCAAAGCTTAGAGACATGCCTCAGCAAGGCGTCTAGCGAGGTCAGTGATGGTCGCGGTGGCGGGCGCGTCGTCGCCAAGGAGTGCCCGCGTTGCGATCACCCCCTGCGAGTTCACGCACACGTGCTTCACGACACGTGCGACAGCCAGAGATGCGTGCATAAACGCCAAGTGTTCTTGAGGGGACTGCTCAAGTGAACGGAGACTCGCCACGCGCAGATACTGCATAGGTAAGCAGTGAGCATGAAAAATTCGTCTAAAATTCGTCGTAATGGTGAGGTACAATCAGGGTGCTAGTTACGGTGCGTGTGATGAGTGGAGGCACAATGTCGTCCTTAGTGGCGTCCAGTACGGCCGCCG
Organism: Asterella californica; assembly: GCA_036924285.1. Lineage (NCBI taxonomy): Eukaryota > Viridiplantae > Streptophyta > Marchantiopsida > Marchantiales > Aytoniaceae > Asterella > Asterella californica. The sequence goes on along the minus strand of JAYKYS010000036.1, from coordinate 243,038 downwards.
TAAGTGCGCGTGCGCCTGCCGCCACCTCACGTAGCAATCCACGTATGTGCTAGGAAGTTATGGGTCATCTATTCGAGGTTTTGATCTGCGTACGTCATGTGCAGTAATTTCCGCGGTAGTGTACAAGCTCCAGACATCGGCGAGGAGCACACGAGCCTCAAAGAGTAGAGTGGAGGGCTCGGAAGGTGACTCGGCAAGGAGTTTCTCTATCCGCGCGCAGGCCGATGAGATGTCACGCGCCTTGGCGGTGATCTGGTTGCGACGTGTTACCGTGACGCAACCCATGAGCGCTGGCAGGAGGGAGGACATGTGGTACACCGCTGCACTCATATCTTGCATGCAATCTAAAACGTTGCAGTTAGTTGACTGGTCCATGACTATGCTGACATCAGAGTCGAAGATCCAAAGACGCACCGGCAACAGCGCGGACATCGAAGGGAGAAGTGACGAGTGCGCGGCACAGGCGCAGGAGGAGCCGAGATAACTCATCGAGATTGAACACTGGGGTATTGGGGGGCTGCAGGCGCTGCACCATCGCCGCATCGTCTGCCACGTCACTAGAGGGAAACAAGAACGTGTCCGTCCTGAAGAGATTAAATAAATATCGATTGTCCTTCGTTCGAAGATGAGCGCACCGAGGTTCAGCGGGAGGTCGCATGTCGGATACGGCCGGTGAAGAAGTGGAGCGAGTAAAGTTGGCGCGCGGGCGCGGGCCTCCTGGCTCCCGTGGTGGCAGTGCCGACGGCGACTTTATAGAATCAAATGAGCACAAAAGAAATCTATCTTCGCAAGAGATGGAGAAAATCGTATGTACCTGACTGCGGGGTTGGTTGATGGCGTCAAACGCGGGTGGCGATTGCGAGCGTGACACCGGGATGAGAGAGGCGGAAGCGGAAGATTGCACTACGATCCGCAGATGATTCGTAGAGTTGGTTGGAGAGTGGCCAGAGGAGGAGTTAGCCGAGGTCTGTGACGTACGAACGGAGCGCAGCTGTTGTGAGCTGACAGAGATAGGAACGGGTCGCGGCGAGGATTGCATCAACTAAAAGGTGCCCATAAGCAATTAGCAATGAGAGCGGCCAAAGCGAAATTGCTCTCGAGACATAAGTGGGAAGACGCAGCAAGCAACGCGAGAGCACAAGCATGATTGCAATGCAGGAGAACCCACTTTTCCTGTGACACCCCCGGGTGGTTGTTGGATAGCGTCACCAGGCCGCACAAGACGGGGATCGGAAGACACGTGCGCACTGCCTGATACGGACCGCCCACGCACACTGGAAAAAATCGGCGCATCTACTTGATGAGATTTCGTTTCAAATCGATCTCAATCTCAATTTGAAAGCAACGCCGCACCCTTGGGCCGGCCATCGGCAGTGCGGGGACTCGATGAGCTGCGTGGCGAGGTACGCAGGGGCGACATCGGTGACGGAGAAGGCGAGCGGCCTCTGAGCTCCTTTTTACTATCCTTGCTTCCACCAGGCTGCATCCGCGTTTAGAGAAGGGGACGATGATGGTGACGTACGAAGAGCGAACGGAGTCGCGCAGATAGCGAAGAGAATGTGCCCTTCTCCTCTTTCGAGGCTGTCTCTGAATTCCTCGAGTTGAGTCGATCTCGCATCCCTGCAGGCGCAGAGATGTAGCGCTTCAACGACACCTCTGCTCGCAGATGCATCAATGAGCAAAAAAAATCAAAACCGTTGAGCGTTTTACGTGCCTTTCAGATCGTGTCCGTATGATTTTCTAAGTGCCTGCGCCTCCTTCAGCGCGGACGCGCCTCGGGTCGTGCTGAAAGACACGTCTGCGCCCGCCTCAGCAAGCAACAACGCTATGCCCGTATGCTTGCCCACACATGCACGGTAGAGCGCCTAGTGAGCATCAATAAGACAAGGAGGGAGGTGGCAGTCGAGCCACGCTCGTTCGACGATAGCGTACCGTCTTTCCTCGATCATCCAGCGCATCGACTTCGACTTGCCGCAGCTGCAAGATAAAGCGCACCACGTCCAACTGCCCGTGACGTGCGGCCACGTGGAGCACGGTGCCACCTTTCTCTTACCGATGGGTTGAGCTCAATTCAGTGGACAGCGAAGGCGTACCACCTCGCCGGTTACGGCACCGCAGGTTCACATCCACACCAAGTCTTGTGATCATCTTTTCCACCTCGAGCACGTTTCCTTTCTTGACGACCTGCGAGATACATTTTGAACTGTCCGCCAAGATAGCGCGAACGTACGTGCCAGAACTTCCGCACGCGCTCTTCGTATGCGTGCTGCAGCGGCGCCTCCATAGCGACTCGAAGGCGCCCGCAGCGTTGTTAGGCCCCGTTCAGCAACGGACGTAACAGATCCTGCAAGTCACTTGCATGTGCACGTCGTATGCAGCGGATCAGCTGACCGCCTGCCGCGCATTCATACCAATCACTAACAGTAACAATAGTACATGTTCGATTATTCAAGGGCCCTGCTCGTCTTCATCCTCGTCGGCAAAGTCCTCCGAGTCCTCCTCATCGCCTCCCACCTCGTCCTTGCCACTCTTGCCCGCCTTCACGATTCCCTCGCTCTCATCGGTCATCACCACTGGCTCAGCCTCCTGCGCAAGTGCCTCGGGCACGTCTTCGTCCTCTACCTCGTCCAGATCAGGCAACGGGAACCTCAAGATGGCTGCAACTCCGCCAAGTTGGGCGAGCTCTGATCAATATTATTGTTAGATCTCGACCTAAGAGTGAAGTTTGACATACGCTCTCCAGAGACATGGAGCGAAGAGAAAATACGCGCAATGCCGCCATTGGACTTGACGCTCTCCACTAGCGCCACGTATTGTCGCCGTCGTGCCACGTCATTCGCACGGAAGAGCGCGTCAGAGAGCAGCAGAGTATCGATCGCGACGCGTTCGTTGGCCTTGTTCACGTGACCAAACCCGTACACCGCGCGATCGGAATCGTTCTTGAGCATGTCTACCGAAGCAAGATCAGTCATCACGAAAACGCTCGTATTCCGATGGTTAGTAACTACATGGGGACACACTGAAGAGTAGCCAGAGATGCACCATAGAAAGACTCTAGCGATCGAACCTCGCTGAGAGCCATGGTGTCGGAGAGCTTGGGCGCGACCTCAGGGTCAGTCAGCACCTCTTTCAGGGCGTGCTTGTGTCCAGAGGACGAGTGCGCCTTGATGAACTTGGACTTGTTCTCGATTAAAATCCTAAGATCGCGCTTGATAGCCTCTGCCCAGAGGAAACTGCAAGATACCGTCAAAAATGAAACAAAATTGTGCATTCGGTACTCCCAAAATTGATCCCGAGTGAAGCCGGGACTTGCGATAACCACGCACTTGATGATTTCAAACTTAACATCTGTCAACCCCAGCGTCAAAGTCGCAACAGTACAGAGCAACATACGGCGAATAATGGCTTGCATAATATTCTCAAAGAAACGATCAAGAGCCTTGCTGTGACCGTCTGCGGTACAAATCAGCTTATGCAACACATGTCTGCGCGTACCAAGAGAACCCTTCCGCTTGCGTGGAATAGTTGTCTCAATGCGCGCGCGAATAATAGTCATGCTGCCAGTAACGAGGCAAAGATTCGCGAGGCCTAATCGTATCAGAAACGCAACAGGTCTCGCGACAATTATACCCTCGGTCATGAGGACCGCAGCGACATCAGCGCGAGCAGCAGCATCGGTGGCGATCCTGACACGCTCTGAAGTAACCGGTCAAAAATAAGATGCATCGAGCAGGTACCAATCGCAATGGAATCCCAGAACGCCTTGCTCAGAGTGAACTGCTTATTCTGCTCAAGCTCCAGCGTGTGAAATGCGCCAAGCTGCACGACAGTCACCTCTCTGCAAGGATTCAGAGGACGGAACCTTGATCCATTTGTTTTCCTCCACGTTCTTTCCTGATAACCGAACCTTGCCGCCATTCGTGTCAAAGTCTACCTTCGTAATCTCCAGCGTCACCGTGACTCTGAGAGGCTCAGCAAGAGAGAACAGTAGAGTAACTAACTTAATCTTCTCCGCTCCAACAGTACCAGTAGCCGACTCTCGTTGAACCTTGCGTACTGCAGTTGCGCGCACGCGGTCCCCGATGGCAATAAGGTTGTAGGCATGCCACATATCCTAGGACGACCATCAGGCACTCAAAACCCCGACTCTCACCTCCGCCTCCTCTGCAATTAGGGTCACGAAACCTGTTCCGTCCCGCTCAAAAATGCGCTTGAGAAGCTTCATATTCGGGGTTCACCGAAAACTGATGCTCAAGGTCTACTAAGTGACGAAAACGCACAGGTTTCACTTCCTGTCGGTGAGCGCACGGAAAGCGAAAGCGAGCGCAGGAAAAAGCTTGGAATGCGGGGTTTAAAAGAGAAGCTTGGTGTAACCAAGAGCAGTACTATTTGGTTCGTGGGCAGAGTTGCCCCACAAGCCGATACAATCTTCACCCACGATGGATAGCCCCGTTACTTCCAACCCCCTCAAGGAGCTCTTCAAGGAGTTTGCACTGATCAATCGCAAGTCAGTTTTCGCCGATCAGGCAAGAATCGAGTTCCCCAAGGGCGAGGCCAATCCTTTTGATCTGGAGGTCCTCCTCACCCCGACCAACGGTCCTTTCAAGGACGCTTGCGTTCGCTTCGCCATCAAGGTACACGGCCCTCTTTGCAACGAATTATCCCGATATCATGTAAGTGCTACCCAGAAGATTTAAGCTTCCTAGCTTCCCAGCACCTACCCCAAGGCGGCCCCCACTGTGAAGTGCCTGAACCGCGTCTTCCATCCCAACGTGTCGACCACCGGTAGCGTTTGCTTCTCCATGTTCTCCAGCGACTTCAATGCATCGTACCGCCTCGAGCACTACATCAACGGACTGCTGTGGTTCCTTCAGAATCCCAACCCTGACTCCGCGCTCAACTCTGCTTGCTCCATCCGCGACGCCGCAGAGTACGAAAAGGCTGTGCGATCTGCCATTTCTGGTCTGCCTACCCGCGGTAAGGTTTATGACAAGATCGTCGTTATCGACTCGTCCCTGCCCGAGAATATCATCGCGCAGTTTTTCATCGAGATGGCCGCTCGCCAGCTCGGCTTGCGCGCGATGCTGGACGTCTACACGGGCACCATGCCTTCGCTCACCTGGCTCAAGCTCGTGAAGGGCACCGACTTCGACGCGGAGATCATCAAGCTCATCGGCGTTTCCTCATCTACCGTTGGCGTCCGCGCACGCCGCCTGAAGGTCTCCCCGAACCTGGTGATGAAGGAGCTCGTCATCAAGGTTGGCAACAAGTATATCCTGGTCCTCACGCGCGGCGCGCTCCTACTTGACTTTGAGCGCATTGCGAAGCTCTTCGATGCCAAGCCTGCGGACGTGCTTCTCGCGCCCATCGCCGACGTCAACACTAAGATGAAGCTCAACCACCGCGCCATCCCTGCGTTCGGCCACGCGGAGGGCATCTTCGCCGCCACACTCGTTTCGAGCGCAGTGGATGCCGAGCCTGATACTGCGATCTACACCGCGACCGGCGTTCCCAACCTCATCATGAAGACCACCTTCAAGCACTTCAAGCCCTTCCTCGCCAACGCACGCGTTGCCGACTTTCTCCAGCCTGCACCTGTCCTTGTTGCTGCGACTGTTTCTACTCCCTCCGCTACCATCCCCGCCGCGGCAGCAGTTGCTCCCGTAACTATAGCTCCCGCTGTTGCACCTACCGCAGCGATAGCGGTAGCTGTGGTCCTCCCTCTGGCGACCACTGTTCCCGCTCAAGCTCAGCCACCCATCACTGACGTCACCGCGCGGCTGTTTGCTCGTGGCACGCTGTCTGCCCAGACTCAGCTGATGTCCCTCCTTACCTTCACTCAACCCTCCCCCACCGCTGCGGCAGCAGACACTCTGGCACTCTCTCACCAACAACAGCGACGCGCGCTCGGCGTTTCGACGTGATCACTCTTTTTGTGATAGCAGGTCAACCTGCTTCAGCTGTATTCTTACTTAATTTAAATGTAATTTAGTGCCGTAACCTACGCAGTGTTCAAATCAGCGTCGACGATCAAAATTTACGGAGTTCCTTTCCGAACTGCGCTGCTTCTATTGGTGAGCGAAGATTGACCTACAATCGAGGCCATCACTCTTAAGAACTTGGCGCAGCGTTTTCGATGGCGCGATCACTGCTGATCATCATCGCTGCCCTATGCGGCGCCGTCTCCATATCGGCTGAATCGCCCCTGTTGTTTGTCGGCAACTCGTATACATACTACAATGATCTCCCCTCTCTCGTTTGGAACCTTGTTGCCGATGGCTCTCCTGAGCCAAAGACGTGCGTTCACCTGACTGCTGTCCGTCTCCTAACCGATATAGTTACGCAATTGGTGGTCACTTCTGGTGGCAGGACGCCATTGAGGTGCGAGATGATCTCACCAATCTCTACGAGTACCTGCACCCTCCTTCTATGTGGCGCAACGTCATATTACAGGAGCAAAGTATCGCTCCGTCCACGTGGATATGCGAAAACTCGGTCCAAGAGCAAGTTTGGGCTGTGCGTGATCGTTCGTTGGCCTCACGTCCCTTTGTTTCTTGCTTGGATAGTCCCGAACTCAAAGTCTCAGTTTTCATGAGTTGTGAGATTAATCGATCTTCGTTTGCTTGAGACACTGAAATATGCTAATCCTTGCTATCAGAACTCGACTGCTTCGCTACTTTCTCTAAATGCACTCACCAAGGCTCTACTAGCCTCGCCTTCTATCATTCTCTACGAGGTGCCATCTCTTCGACCAGTGAGCAGCTTCAGATATCTCTAGACTTGGGGTAGGCAGTACAACCTCTCCAGTGAATCGACCGGCGGCGCCATCTCGTGGCCCGACTACTCCTCCATGCAGTCTGCGCTCATCGAGGTGCGATGCTACGTTATGCTTCGTCAATTTGCTATATAATGATCTTTTCAGGGTTACAGCAAGTACTATGCGTCGCTCATCGCAGAGGGCTACTCCGTGGCAGTAGCGCCAGTGGGTCACGCCTTCCGCATAGTTAAGCTCGATCCTACCGCTGTGGTGAGCTTTGGTGCGTTGCGTTTCTCTTGACTTCATTAATGATTGTTTCGCAGATGCATTATACTACATGGATGGCTCGCACCCGTCCCTTTATGGCACTTACTTGGCAGGCATCATCATCGCGTCACGCGTGACTGGTGGTTCGCCATCGTCGTTCACCTTCACTCCAACTGACGTGTCGGACGAACAGGCAGATTACCTCAAGGGTACTCACCTAACCCTGACTTCCGCTAACCACAAATCTCGCTTCTTAGATGTGGCCGCGCAGGCCTACGCGGAGATAGGGGTCACATTCTCTTTGCCTTCTGTCACCTCTTTTACCACGGTGACTTTGACTTCATCGGTATCTTCGTCTGCGACTGCGGCTGAGAGCAGCACCGAAGCTGCGAGTACGAGTGCCGGTTCAAGCCGCGGGAGCATCTCAATCCTCGCCGGGAGCTCAACCACCGAATCGAGAGATTTGACAATGTCAAGTACGTCCACTCCGAGCCCCACGCAGAGTGAGACGCATCGGCCACCGGTGGATCTGCTTTTCCCCCTGTGGGTGTGGCTGGCGGTGATCATCGTGGTTGTGCTGGTCGCCGTCGGCGCTTTTGGGTTCTGGAGACCCCGATCTCAGCGCGGACCCGATGGCCACGAGCAGCTTGAGCTCGAAGAAGAACACTTGGAACCGCTGGCAGAGGACATTTAGACAAGATGAGTCTACTCTGAGTTGGAGAGCGGTTGCTGAATGCGATCTTGTAATTCGGTGATGTTCTTCGATTGCTGAACTGCTTCAGTCCGATGGCCTTGTTATTGAGAGTGCAAATTTCACGGGGACGCTCCAATGAATGGTCTCCTTCTAAAAGCGAGTCCTCCAGTCGCGACGGACAATGTTTTCCCATTTTTTTCCGCAGAGCGACGCAGAAAAGTAACGCCTCACGCCTCACGCCTCACTGGCGCATCTCACTCATGGCATCTGAGACTTCTGCCTTCTCTATGCTCCTCGCGATCTCGCGCCTGCGCATCGCAGCGCAGCCCGTCTCCATCCCTCTTGAGTACTGCTTTGATCATCACGAAGCTGTGCGCTCGGGACACGTCTCCGCGACGGGCCAGCGACTCACCTTGGAGGTGCGTAGCAGGCGCGCGCTCGACGTGACGATCATCAAGTCCGACACCGCAAAGATGACCGTCCGATGGGGCGAGCAGCCTGGCGAATGGATGGAGATCGAACCTGGAACCGGTCGCATGGCCGTGCTCGGTGATCTCCTCGAGGATGCTGCGCGAGGCCTTGATAGCGTTGCAGCGATCAGCGCTGCTGCGGGGGCTACAGCGTCAGCTTTGCGCAGCCTGCCTCTACCCGCCACGATCATCTTCGAGGATCCACTCGCTCATACGCGCATCTTTGAGAATAGCGAAGTGAATGGCAGCCTCCTTCGTCCAGTGGTAGAGAATTACGAGCGCTCCTGGGATGAGATATGCGACGTGGGCCTCGCCGCCACTTACTCCATCTCTCCGGTTCCCATTACCTCACTCCCTGAGGCCCGCGCTGCCCTCGCGCCTCTCATTAAGTCCGCGCGCCGCATTGTAGCTTTTACAGGCGCAGGTGTATCTGTCGAGTCAGGAGTGCCTTCCTACCGTGGCTGCGGTCCCGCTTCTCTGTGGTCCAACTTCTCAGAGGAGGATGCGTCACTGCCTGCGTTTAGGCGTGATCCGACTGTTCGCTCACGGTACTGGGAGATCAAGACCTACTTTTACTCGATCATCCTTCAGTCCGAGCCCAACCCTGCACACAAGACGCTCGGGAAGCTTGCCACAGAGGGTCGTTTGCACGCTGTCGTGACGCAGAACATCGATGGGCTGCACGAGCGTGGCGGCGTGCCTGTGGACAAAGTCATCAATCTTCACGGCACTGAGGTAACAGGCGACTGCAGTTTGTTTTGCTATTTCGCGCTAGGTCTCAGGTTTATGAGCTCCACCAAGACGGCGTTTGATGCGTTCCTGTGTCTGGCGCCTTTTACCTGATACATTCGCAGGGAAAAGTGAAGTGCGACGGCTGTGGCAAGCTTGCAGAGCGTCAGCCCGTACACGAGGCACTCTTCATCGCTGCTGCCACCCCTCCCGTTCAAGCACCCACCTGCGACACGTGCGGAGCGCTCATCAGGCCGACGACGATTATGTTTGGACAGGAGCTCGACGCATCGACGCTCGCGCAGGCGCACAAGGTGTGCGACGAGGCGGACCTCATGCTTGTGGTATGCGCTCATGCCTCTCATCTTGCAAGTGAATATTCTGCAATTGGTTAATATATATGGGTTGTCCAACTAGTTGGGCACCTCGCTGGTGGTGCAACCTGCAAACAAGCTGCCGACGCAGTGCATTCGGAGGCGCGTTCCGGTGGTGATCGTGAACCCGTACGGACAGACCGCCCTCGATGAGTATGCCTCCCTTCTACTCCGCGTACCTGCAGGCGCCCTCCTTGATGGCCTGTTGTGAGACGCCATCGACATCGATGGCGTGTTGATGTCTTCAATGTAATTGTAATATACCAGATACTTGGTGTTTATTCTTTTTGCTTCTTTGCACGCTTCGTAGCTGCAGGCTTCTTTTTCTGCTCAAAACTCACTCGCCGCCCGGTCGGCTCCTGCGATCAACAGTTAACCGCGAGCCAAAGAAGATTAACGGGAAGATGACCGATCTGTTAGGCATCGCACCTTTAAGGGCGTCTCCTTTTCCTTCTTCTCCTGTTCGCGCTTATCCAATTCAGCAACCGCACGCGCGTGGATCTGAGCCTGCAGCGAGAGGACCTCACGGTCAGATCATGCACCTTGGTCGATCATAGCATCGGTACCTTCTTCTGTTTCACCTCCTTCGACTTCGTGACCTTCTGCCTCAGTGAGTCGACACGCTCCTTCTCCACGTGGAGCTTCTGCTCCCTCGCGTCGTCCTCTGCCTGATTCACCGCCTCGATCAAAGCCAAGCTCTTCGTGGTCTGCGACGAGTGAATAAAATGTGAAATAACAAAACTTCGAAAAAGGTTGGTTCAGGGTACGGCAAATAGGATCGGTAGGTACGCACATCAATGAACTTCTTTCCCTTCTTGCCGCGAGGCTTTTGCACCGGTTCCTCCTCATCAGTCACCTCTTTCCGCTTCTTGCTACTCTTTTTCTCGCCTGCAGCCGCGGGCACTTCTACATCCTCGCGCTGCACCTTTACTTTCTTTGCCTTCTTGGCACTTGCCTTCTCTTCGCCCTCATGCTGCGTCGTTAAGAATAAAGCAATCAGCAGATAAACACTAAACCTTCAAGGGCTTCTCCTTGTCGTCCCGCGGTGCCTTGGCCTTCTTTGGCTTCTTTGGCAAAGTGCCATCTTCCTTGAGCTCATACTCGGGCTAGAGGGAATGAGCGATGGAAGATGAGCTGCTCGCACCCTCGCTGGTGGCTTCACAACCTTAAGTGTCAATCTGAGAATTCCTGGGGGACTGCATATTAAGTTAGCACGCGCTACAAGACGATCGGACGCACTCAAGGCTTGCTTCCACATTATTAGCGTCCACAATCATTCCACGAGGATACTCAGTTCTGGAAATAAAATTAGATAAGCTCAGGGTTATGTGAGTAGGATAGAACTTTATCCATGGTGGCGTAGTCATTTAAGACTCGTACTCGAGGAGATAAGGATGCTCCTTGCAAGCCGTCGCATCCACTACGATGCGCGTCTCACCCACGTCACACTTGATGTGCTTTTGAGGTACGTGGTGCAAGGTGACGGCCACAGCGAGGTGACGTCGCATGTGATCGTATTTCAGCGAAGATGGAGGGCGTTCTGAGAAACGTCAGCGCAAGCATTGTCGGAGCGTGTACTAGGTGCGGCCATGCTTGCAGATTGTATGAGAGAGATGATAGCTCCGCAGGCGCTGAACAGCTGAAACAACCGACTTGAAGCGAAGTCTGCGGCGCCGTGGCTGGGATGAGGTGATGATCCTAGGCTTTATCACATGCAAAATGACCTTGCGGGAGGTCTGTGGCTGATGGCGAGCGTTGGGCGCGGAATGTCCATCTTCGCTCAGGTTGCATCTCTGCGCCTCGCTCGATTCTAACTTCAGCAGCAAGAGATTCGAGAGAAAATCGGTGTTGGTATCATAAGACAGCTGAAAGGAAAGCTCCTCTTCCAGTGCGTGACGCGCCTTTCTAAGTGTAACGATCATTGATGCGCCGCAGGACCAACGCAGGTTGGGACCAGTTGTCTGGCCTGCGCTCTGTGGAGAGGCTCTTTGTGTGTTTAGCTAAGGTGGCCAATCCTGCCCCACCATTCTCGTCAGGTACGCTGCGCCGCTGGTCATGAGTGCTCATCTGCATTCAGTTGACGCACTCTTCTCCTTGCGCACTTTTGTCGCAGCACACAACGTGCCATGGGCAGACGCGGCTGCACGGTGCATTGCCCTGCGAGGCCTCAGTGCCGTGCCTCGCTTCAGAGTCTCGTGCAAATTGCGTGATGAGTGGGCGTCTCTTCTCAACATGCCTGTATGACTCCATCCTTCCTGTGCTTCGACCACATTTGTGTCTATCTCCAGTATTTCCGTTCTACTATGCGTGTTACCCACCGTTGATTTAACTGTGGTGTTCTAGGAGCTTTCGCGCGCTGTGCAGCGAGTAGTGGAACGGAGGGCGCAGTGGATGCACTCCCTCGACGATCCCGAGGTCGATGTGCTCCTGCACGCCAACAGAGACTACTCTATAGTCGCCATGACGCTGGGCAAATCGCTCGCACAGCGCTCCTACTTGGCGGCACCCGAGCTGCGCGCCACCACCGCCTGGGCGATTGCGTAGTACGGCACATAATTCCGTTTCTCGCTTGCATTACTGTGCTGAGTCGGTTTTGCCTTGCAGTGCTGCGCGTATTAAGGATGGAGAAACGGTCCTCGATCCCATGTGTGGTATGGCTTCGACATCATGATTGAACCTTTTGTCTGATCTCTTGCAACTCGATAAGGTTCTGGCACTATCCCTCTGGAGGCTGCGGCAGACGGCAAAATGCAGTGCCGCTACATCGCCGTAGACTGCGACGCCACACAGATCGCCAAGTGTGCCAGAAACGTCAGCAAGTCTAAGCTACCAATGCACATTGACCTCCTGCTTGCTGATGCACGATGTACATCGTCTATTGTCACTCCTTTCTACACAAACTCATGCTCTCTTACGCAGCACTTCCAATTACAACAGGATCCGTTGACGTCATTGTGCGAATTCTATCATTTCTTCAAGCCGTAATGTCGCTCATCTCGCTTATTGTTGTGTGCAGGTCACGGATCTTCCCTTTGGAGTGAAGCACGCAGCCATTGGGGAGTTGCCCAAGTTGTATGAGATATTTCTTAACGAGTCTCATCGTGTGCTTCGTGCTCAGGGCCGAATGAGTGTCCTTGCAGGCAATGTACGAAAATTCCCCTACGTCTCGCATTGCAAGTATACTGATGCTGGCGAATCGCCGGCCTTTCTTTCATCTTTCAAGTTCTGCAGTCCTAACGCCGGTATGCAGGACGAGCTGATGGCCTCCGTCGTAGCCGAGTCGGGCCAGTGGACGGTATTGTCGAAACATTACGTGGCGCTCGGAACACGTCCCTCCTTCATCTTTGTGATGCGGAAGTGCTGATCGCGTGTCGCCTGCATCAATCGCAAACTCTGCGAGTAAACGCACGGCAGGGTAGGCGAGACGGTATCACTAAGTTTGAGTGCTCACAGGTTCCGCATTTGCTCTCGTGCGTCTTTGCAGGACCTGCCGGTCAGGGATGAGTGACGTGAAGGTGACTGTCCTTCGAGATGTCCACGCCTCCCTCGGAGAGGGTCCTTCTTGGGATGCGCACAAGCAGTGCCTCTACTGGATCGACATAGACGCTGGCCACCTCCATGTGCTCGACCCCAAGGTTGCCCCAATCTTATGACTATTGGTGTAACCGCGAATAACAGGGAGTTGACTCTGTGATTGATGTATCGAGATTCGGCAAGCTCGGCGTGGCCGTTCCTGCGGTAAATCTACAGGTGCGCGGCGCATGGCGTTCTTGGTCCTCCTCACCCGTGCGCAAAGGGCGAGCCCACGGGATTTGTGATTGGAACAGAGAAGCAAGGAATCGTGCACATCACTGTGGGAAAGGATGGTAAGAGCGTTGAGAAGCATGAGCAGATCTTCTTGCCCAACTGGCTGCCCAAGCACCGCTTCAATGATGGAAAGGTGGACCCTGTTGGTCGCTTTGTTGTGGGAACCATGGGTGCGCTTGCACTCATCCTACATTACTCATCGGTACAGACATGGACGAGAAGGGGGCAACCGGTTCCTTGTATGTCCTGAGCTTCGACGGCAGCGCAAAAGAGATCGATACAAAGGTCACAGTATGTCTTCTGCAGCTTCACATGCCCTCGAAAGATTGATCAATGCAGGTCTCAAATGGTCTCGCATGGTCCGCTGACGGACACACGCTCTACTATATCGACTCGCCCACAAGACAGGTGGTGCAACACAGCTACAACTTGGCGAATGGCAGATTGAGTGACCGAAAGGTTATCTTCACGGTTCCTGATGGCGATGGCTATCCTGACGGCATGTCAATTGGTACAATTTTGTGTCATGTACAGTGATTCTCATTGTGAGATAGATGCTGACGGAAAGCTCTGGGTGTGCCTGTGGCAGGGACAATCTATTTTAAGAGTCGATCCGCATTCTGGTCAAGTCATCACACGCGTTAGTGCGGCTCCTCGCTCCTCCACAGACCTTGCTGGCGATGCGCTAACTCCTTAGAGCTGCCTGCTTGGAACGTCACTAGCTGCGCCTTTGGTGGCCCCAACTTTGATCAGTTGTACGTCACGTCGGCTGGCCAGCACCTAGAGAAGAAGCAGCCACTGGGACACGACGGAGCAGTATTCTTATTAACCAACCTTGGCACGTGCGGCGCTCCACAGCGCCCCTACATCTTGTCACGCTCGACCTGCATCCTCGATCAAGCACGCGCCGTTCTGGACTTTTGGTTTGCTATGCCGACAGCTAGGCACTTCACCAAGGATTTGGTGCTAGATGCCACTATCAAAGAGAAGTTTGGCACGCTCCTAACGAAGATCAACTGCGATCGCGCTTCGTCATGGCGCAATCACCCGGACTCACTGCTCGCGGCAGTGATCGTATTCGACCAATTCTCGCGTAATATATACAGGGGCACCCCAGAGGCGTTTGGCAACGATCAGCTCGCGTTAGAGTTGACGATGGAGGCCATCTCGCGTGGCTGGGACGTCGAATACACCCCACGGCAGCGCTCTTTCCTCTATCTTCCGCTGGAGCACGCCGAAGATGGGATTTCTCAGGCACTCAGCCTGGAGAAGTTCGAGAAGCTAGGCGAGGACAAGAATCTGGAACTCGCACGGCAGCACCAGCAGGTGTTCAAGCGCTTTGGGCGATTCCCCTCCCGCAATACGGTCCTGGGACGCCAGTCGACTGCGGAGGAGCTCAAGTTCCTAAGCGAGCCAGACGCTCCCCAGTGGTGATTTTCGTCTGTAACATTTTAGTTGAAATTACCTGAGGTCTTGTCTTCGAAAAGGCGTAAAAGGCTATTCTTCACATCCACTATCATTGCAGCGGACGTCGTACTGCGGGCGCCACTTGCACGAAGTAATTACCGACGAGAGCACAATTTGCGTCGTTTCGTTTCTTACAGACCTAAAAGCCGGTGCCTGATGGCGCAGAAGCCCTCGCAGCTGATTTATGTCAGCACGATAGAATGCGTACCGAAGATTGCGCTCACCTTAGGTTGCGATGCTTGGGTGGTGTCAGATCTACTCATATCTGCAGAAACCATGCTTCCACAAATCGCTGATCAGGGGAGCCAAGGCACAGACGGCTACGCGATTGCCACCGTGACCGTGGACAACAATAAAGCGGAGCTGGGTCTCATTGATGCAGCATGGACGACCTTGGACTCCGCCACGAGTATGTGGATCCCACAGCTGCTCAGATTCTTATAACCTGTAGACCATCTTCTTAGAAACTGGCCCGCGGATGTGTTCCTCTTTATGTATCCGTCTACAGATGTACGGAATTTTTTATCGATTCTTCCCTGATCTTATCACACAGAGTGACGGTCTGTCGATTGCGAAGGGAATTTATATGGCGTTCCGAGAGATGTTCCCTACAGACCAGGTACGGTTCCTCAGCGCATGAGTTGAGGTACACTAATCAATCAGTGGGCGTACGCGCTTGTGGCGGTTGGCAGGAAACATAAATCTGCAAAGGACGGAAAGGAGTGGTCAATCAAGAACGGTGGACTATTCTTTGAGAGTACGCCTTCGCTTCTTTGCCAATGCAGTCTGTTCATCCCTTTGACGCCGGCCTACTAGTCGACGAGGATGACCTTGGTGGCTTCCGTCTGTTTGTAATTGAAGTTATCCGCGCCGCGCGGAGATTACCACCCCAGAAGCCCTCCGAGGACGAGCTGTGGGCGAAGTTTGCGAAGCTTCTCGAGAAGAAGAAGACTGATGGCATCTCAGGACCGAGCTTTGGTAGTGCTCGCGATCCTGGCTGCAATGTTATGTAGTCGCGAGGACGCAGCACTCGCTACACTCGTAAGTTAACAGTAATGGCATTACGCTCCTCGCAGGGCACATCGCAGCAGACCATGCTACGGATCGCATTCGACCTTTAACCAAGCAACTAATTCGAAATGAAAGACTTCGGGAATTCCAAAAACCGAATTTACTTAACTAAAGTGGGGCAGGAGAGGGCGAGCGAGCGATTCACAGTCTCGCCACGCGGGCGGACGTCTTATATCTTGAGCACATCGGCACGTGTCGGTCCGCGCTTGAGCTTGCGATCGGGGTGAGGATCGACCACAGGATCAAGGTCCGAGTCCATGATCTCCTGGCCGTGGTTCTATGAATTTGGCGATCAGACATCGCATGCCAGCGCAAATCGATCACAAACAGGATGTAGAAAGCAGGTGAAAAGTGTACCTTAAGATAAGTGCTCATCTCGTTCTCGTCGCGACGAACGACAACCGGGTAATCGCCGGGCACGGCCCAGAAGGCGCGGTCGTTGTAGTAGTCCTCCGACCACACTACGGCGGTGAGTGAGGACGACCTTGATGAGATGAATCAGAAGACGCACTGGGATAGATCCATTTCTTGATCGCCCAGAAGATGATGCCTACAATGAGACCGCCAACGATACCGAGGCCAATCGAGACCATAGTGCCAATGAATTGATAGAGTGGCTACAGGTATGAGTTAGCATCGCTCATGAACAATAACAGCGAACCTGATTGCGACCGCGAAGGTCGTCGAACATGTCGCTCTCGCGACTGTAATAGATAGCTGCAAAGACAGCGGTGAAGCAGCCTATGAGGCCGGGCTGTTCGAGTACGATCAATGACTGGGCACCCAAACAACGAAGCTTGTACCATGCCGTGTAAATTGTGAATACCACAAATGTCCTGCAACTTGAACTTGCGCGTGAGGAACGGGGTGACAAACTGGTAGCCCAACACCGACACGCAGCCCGCGACGAAGCCAACACCCTGTGATGGCTTGTAAGTGGCGCTCGAGAAATGGAAAGCCATGGGCGCACGATAGCGGTTGCGGCATTGAAGGGCAAGTGAGCGGCGACGCCCATGGCTACACCGCCAGCAAGAGAACTATTCTGGACGTCTAGCAAATGAGATGCCAAGTAAATCATCACTATCAATTCGCGGAAAATCACGCACGAACTGCCTCAAGCTTCCAGTGCGACACCAAGCGCGACATGAGGAAGGTCGCGACTGTCGAGCCGCAGAGCGCAAGGAAGGTGTTCACAACTGAGTCGATAAGCTTCAAATAGGAAAGAGTGACGATCAGAAATAATGTACCAGCAATGCTCTGCTCGTTGGGCAGGGCAATGGCTGCATTGAACGAGGGCCACATAATCCACAGCCAGATGGTTCCGGCCAGCGAGAGAAGATCGGAGGTGTAGTTGGTGACGTTGTCGGGATGCTCACGGGTGCGCTAAATGAGACAAGTCAACAAAGCAGCTATGCAATATGATTAACGCACGCTCGAGGTGCAGAAGCGAGTGAGGACCATGCCAAAGTAAGCGCCAAAGACGTGAATGAACATGCCTGTAGAGAGAAGTCAAGAGGGGAGGGAGAGCCAATTTGCTTCGCTGCGTACCGCCTCCGATATCGAAGACCTTTAAGCGGTGGAGACCGATGTGCACGTTGATCCAGTAGATCATCGGCTCGATGACTGTCAGGAGATCAGCGACGGAAGATTACGGAAGCAAGCCGCATACTAGCAATCACGAGCATCATCAGCGGAGTAACCTTGCCGAGCACACCACCAAATCTGGACGCATTTAGCGCCGGGTTTGAAGAGACGCGTACGAGATGAGCACGGCAGCAGCGCAAAAGAGACCGTTGAGTAGCTCGTAGGTACCAACGGGATGACGGTGCGCAAACTGGTGAGGCGTTAGCTGTGGCCAGCGACGAGAAGAGGTACCGGTTGGGGCTCCTCAGCTACGATCTGGCACAAAATAGACCACTGCACAGCGACAGCGGCTGTGAACAGCGTGTAGCCAACGGCGGAGTATCTGTTATCATAATTAGCATCTGGATCAGGTAACAAGAATGCGCGTACCCCGCGCGACGAAGGAAAGTCATTAAGTAGCCGAAACCGAAGAAGATCATGACGCTGACGTCGCGCATATAGAAGTAATATGTCTGTTGGTCTTCCTGAGCCTCGGAAGGCTGCAGCAGGCCTGGGGATCGCGTATCCTTGTATCTAGGATCGTTCGGTGATCTAAACCGCTATGCGCAGCCTGGACGCACTTTGTGAAGATGGCGAACAATACAAGTAAGGCAACTTGCGCCGCAAAGCCAAAGAAGGTGAACCAGAGGCCCTCTTTCTCCAGAGCGTGCCTTTTATCTCTCCTCTCGTTAAACTGAAGATGTGAGCCTGAAAATGTCCCAGGCAGGCATCGTACCTTCGCCTCATAGAAAAACTCCTTTGCCGCCCAGCGCGGCGACGTCACGTCCGCCATGGCAACCCAAAATTAAACTCGCCGATGAACGAATACTGTAGGAAGGTCAAGGCTCGTACGCGCCACGAATATGTAGCGCTGCCGCGAGCGACACGTGCAGGGCTCGAACAAAAGCGAAAAGCGAGTACCAAAGCAGGTTCTTTCGAAGCTTCGAATACAATTACTGTTAAGAGAAGAATCTTCATCCAAAAAGGACACGAATTAAATTTCAGCCCCGCGCCGCTTCGTAACAGGCCGCGCGAAACTTTTGAGTATGGTTTCGTTGGCTAGCCTCGTCACTGCTTGCGAATCTGATACTTTTACTGGCACTTTTCCCATGAGAAATCTCATCCACAACCGAGAAGTGCCAGGATGAGAAGGTTCATACTAATGAACAATACAATTACCAGGTTCAAAGTATCACCGCAGGCGGCGCAATGCAGTACTTGGGTTGTCGGCAAGACAGCTGATCGAGGCGAGCTCGAGAGCGAGGAGCCGACCTGGATGACGTCGAGGTATGCGTTGGGCAAAGTGGAAGGGAAAGCCACTGCCAACTGCAGCCAGTCCAAGCCATAGCCACAGGACACACGTCGTCGCGGAATCCTCGATGGCCGCCGCACGCATGCCTCGATTTTTTCCGTGTTGCCGACATCCCGCCCAACCAGAATTTATGTCAGCGTGTAGACCGCGATCCAGTCAACCTCCATGGTGCCGCCACTTTGCGTGACTGCGTTGGGATTGCCCGGCCAACCGCCCCCAATTGCAAGGTCCAAGATGAGGAAAAAGCCATGTGCAGTAGCGTTTTCCCAGGTCGTGGCACCGACATCAGATGCGGATACAGTCCAATACGGTTCATCATCGAGCGACCACCTGATTGCGCCGGGCGATATCGATGTGTCAAGCTCCATCGAGTAGTTGTGCCACTGTGTCGCGTTGTCAGATATGGAACTACCAAGACCACCGGGCTCCTTGCAGGGTCCCCCTGGAGCCACACCGCAATGCATCGTTCCATGAAGGAGGCTCTGTCCATCTATCGTTCTAGCCAATGAGATATTTGGATACACTTGATAGTGAAAGAAGTGAAAGATAAACGTCGCCACAACAGTACGGATGAGAAGTTACATACTCAAGGATGTCGATCTCGCCACAACTAGGCCAGCTGCCGCCAGTGCGTAGTGTCGAACCGAGCATCCAAAATGCGGGCCAGTAGCCCTGAGAAGCATTCTGCGGCACACCGGGGAGCAACCGAATGCGACCCTCAACTTTCAAGATTCCGGGCGTTGGTGCCGCAAAGTCGCTCTTGACAGTCTCTAAGTAGCATCAGGAAAGTAGTTGTAGAGTGAGATTCGGACCAATGCGGCCAGAGGTCCAATTGCCGGACTGATCACGCAGCCCAGTAATGATGAGGTTGCCATTGCCGTTGAGTGCGACGTTGCGCGTGCTGTTGGTCATAGTTTCAATCTCGCCTGTGCCCCAAATACCATTGCCGATGTCAAAGAGCCAGTTCGTGGAGGAAGGGGATGAGCCTGCAGGTCCGTCAAAGTCTTCCCGCCACACTTCCTGCCAGTCAGTGCCGTCCATGGCAGCGCGGGCAACAAGGCAGACATATAGGGCAAAGAGGAGCCGCAGCATATTGAACGCGCACAAGGTTTCAACAAATGCAAAAGACAAAGTTCGGGTTTCAACAAGTTTTCCTTCTGTAGGCTGATGAATGGCACTTTCGACAACTTTCTCACGCAGTTATTAAGGGTCATATCTCCTCCACGGGGTTGCCGTATTCAGCGAATGCCATTGACATCAGCAGACATTGTGATTGTGCCAGAGGACAAGCGCTACGACTTGGCGCGGCGGGTCTGGAATGATTCCATTGATCGTTCTCCATCATTGATTGTGCAGGCTCGGTCTGTACCTTGAGTTGTTAGGCTCATCTTGTACAGAGGCACGGCCGATGTGGTTGCCGTTCTAAGTACTTGTACTGAGCATAATGTAGCTCTGACTGTCCGTGGCGGTGGACACTCCGTTGCCGGTTGCGTTTCACAAACCTTTGCTTATTTTTTGATGCCAAGGTTTAGGCTCTTGCATTCGCGATGGAGCCGTCCTGCTTGATCTCTCTACTCATATGCATAATGTACTTGTGGATCCCGGCACGAATTTGGTGCATGTGGGTGGCGGTGCGACATGGAGAGACGTTGATCGTGAAACCTTTGTTTACAATTTGAGTACGTAGCCCCGTGCATTGTCCTGTCAGTTATACTGACACGCACTACGTACTCGTTCTACCAACCGTTTTCCTTTCCATTTGCCGTTGTGCATAACCTTGACTTCGCAGGTGTTCCTTCTGGTCTCATCTCGCACACGGGAGTCGGTGGACTCACGCTAGGCGGAGGTTTAGGTTGGCTGGGGCGTCAAGGAGGGCTGACATGCGACACGTTGGCCAGTGTTCTGCTCATCACCGCCGCTGGCGAGCCACTGCGGCTCAGCGCTCAGAGCAAGGGGCGCGAGGCGGACCTGTGGTGGGCGATACGCGGAGGTGGTCAGGGTCTCGGCGTGGCAGTGGAGTTTGTATTTAAAGCATTGCCTTTGAAGGAGGTACAGCAATTGGGCTCTAAGATTTGTGAGTGTTGCGTAGGTGCACGTGATGCGGATGGAGTTCCCGATTGGATTTACCGACACACGGCCCAAGGCGGTGCTGAAGGCTTACCAGGAGACGACGAAGCGACTGCCGAATTCGATCTCGATGTTTGGCTTTGTGGTCAACGGGGGTATCATCCTAGAAGCAGTGGGGACGATCCCGTTCGAGCAGTGGGGCGTACGAGTCTTCTCAGTTGCTCATGAAATTGATCTCTTAGACTGCGATTGAACCATTGATAAGTGAGGATCCGGGCCGAGTCTTAAGACGGACCACTACAATTGTACGTCGTTCTCGTGGCCTCACTTGGTGAGCTCAGCATACAAAACAGGCAAGTCAAAATGCGGCGTACGATGAAAACAACGCTTCAGGCAAGTGCTACAGGTGGTCACGTTCCACGTTTCTTCCTGCAGAGGTGCAACTTGAGAAACTGTGGGAGACGGCAATAGCGCCCACGCTCAAGGAGTCAGCAAAGTATGGCCTGCCATGCACAGTTGAGGTATATGCACTACCAGAATTCTTCCGCGCTGACTTTTGTATTCGCAGTTCATGCACCTAGGGGGTAAAATAGCGGAGGTGGCTGAGGCGGATAGTGCCTTTCGGCACCGCAACGCGCCTCTAGAGACGCATGCGATCATCTCTTGGCGGGACAAATCGGACACCAAGGCAGCAGCGGCCGCTGCGCAGGTTGCGACAAACTTCGGCAAGGTGCGTTGTAAAGTTCTACAAGTGCAATCTCTGACCACATCTGATCTTCAGTTGGTCGGGCCGCTTGGGACAGGCTCGTACGCGAATACGGACGGTACTGACTCGGAGGAGCGCGCCGCGGCTGTCTATGGCGCGCATCTAACTCGATTGCGATTGGCAAAGTTGATTGCCGATCCAAAGAACGTGCTGCCATGCCCCTACGCGGTGCCGACCCAGATCCAGGAAGTGGATGAAAGAGGTGCACCGCGTACTGCGAGCACAGGCCTAGATCCCAAGGCATTTCGCGCATTCTACATCGAGAAGAACAAGAAATCCTCACCAAAGCTTCCGCCGCTGCCCAGTGCAAAGTGACCAACTGCGAACGTGAACTGCTGGGTGATTTCCGGATCAGAAACTTCGATCCCATAAGTACGTCAATAATGACGCGAGTAATTCTCGTGCAGGCCTCCGCTTCCAGGGTTCATCCTTTTACGATATTTTGCGATACTGCTATAAGGTGGCTCACCAATTCTGAACGATGGGTACTCGGCGCGCTAGTACGTTGCGTTTCGTTCTTCTCGATATTCCGCTGCTTCCATCTCGTAAGCAACTCGTCCGCTGCCATGTCCTTCTCTGTAATCCAGCTATCGTGCTTCTTCGTGTGTCCGGCCCAGCGCACTCGATACCTGGTCTTGCTCTCGTGCCTCTGTTCGCCCACGATCTCCTGCACCTCGAGCTCATCGCGTCGTGGTGTGTTCTGTTCGGCGTCCTGTGACGCCGCGAACGGCTTCAGTTGACTGACATGTACCGTAATACGCTGCTCCGGATTATTGACGTGTTGAATGACACGGTTCAGGTCGGAGATCTTCTCGATGACGCGGTACGGGCCTGCCCACGGACGCTGAAGCTTGATCGACGTCCCTGCAAAGTCCACGACGCGCTTGCGCATCAAGACTTGTTGGCCTACGTCCATAACGGTGTCCACGTCCTTGCAGTTCTTGTCAAAGTGTTTCTTCTGCATCTCCTGCGCCTTGGCTGCCTTATCTTGCAACGCCTGGATTTGTGCTCGCGCGTCGTCCAGATTTGCTTGCAGCTGCTTGTTCTTCAGGTCGAGAGACAAAACGTGGTCTAGGACGAAATTTTTTAGATTAAGTTCAAAGTAAACAACGCGTACCTTTCTTTGCATAGACATGGAGCAGGCCACTGAGATCAGGTGATCAAGATGGCTCATGACGAGCTGTAACAAGTCACCAGCCTCTGGCTGCATAATGAACTTCCCTCCCTCAGTGCATTTCTTGCTCCAGAGCTCCTAAAGGTCTCCTTGTTGAGCTGGCATAGATGGATGCGCTTACGACATCCTATGCAAGAATGGTTGAGGTTGAGGCGGCCGGTCTGCTTTCGTTCTGCAGAGTAGCAGGTACTGCATCTGTGCTGGAGCTGTGCCCATCCCGAGGCAGGCGAAGTGAAATATCAGACTCTCCACTGTTTTGTGACTTCGGAAAGGCCCTCAACTCGCGGATCATTGCCGGCATCGGCATCCAGCGACAGCAGCATTGTAATTTTCTCGCACGAAAAACATTTCGCAGTTCGCAGGACATTGATCCTGCTAAAATCATCACTTAACAAGTCGAGGCAGCTCGTTAACGAATGAAGCTGGTTATTCGTCATCCGAGCCTGCAGAACCTGCGGCATCGTCATTGCTCTCGCCCTCGTGTGTCACGTCCGCCACGAAGCAGGCCGTGCACTTGACGAACTCGGCTAACTGCGCGCACAGCTTCCAGTCAACGTGACCACCTTCATCAGGTAAGTACAAGAAGCGCGGCACATCTTGCGACAGCTCATACCACCGGCGTAGAAAAGAGGCGGAGACAAGGAAAGCAGACGCTGATCGACGATGAGAGGGACACATTCCGCGAGTGCAAGGGGTGGGATTGCATTGTGGCCGTATCCTGAGAGGCGCGCAGAAAGCGCATCGTCGGCGAGACGGAAGTGGAAGCGTTTGCGAGAGAGATTGGCGAGCGATCTCACAAAGCGAAACACCTTGTGGCTATGTAGCCGTGAGGTGTAGTTGATGAGCACCATGTAAAAGCGCGCGTTGTTTGGGTCAGCGCAGTCAGTCTGCGATAATGGCAACGCGTGAGAGGATGGCACTTCATCTAAGCTTGAAGATCGAAGTGAGCGAGCACCTTTGCGCAAGCGGTATTCTCCAGCAGGATACTCTTGCACAAGTGGTGCACAGATGGCGCATTCAAATGTGCACTGGATGCAAGTAGGTGAGCACAAGGACGATACATGTTAGTACAACAAAATCTCTGGACATTGAGTCAAGGGTCGCGCGAGACTATGAAGTTCCCACCGTGCTTGGTAGTGCAAATCGTACCAGCGCTCAGGCAGGGTCCAGTTGTAATACTCAGGAGCAACCTCGATGAGATCGGCGCTCAGCTTCAGCGCGACGCACTCCTTCATCACCTTCTTTACGCCATCGGGAATCACAGGGTTAGGCCGAACCACGGACTTAGCGACCACTTCGAGCTTCTTCTCAACAGGATGCCCGCATGCTTTGACAATGAGAGGCCTTCTTCAAGCAAGTAAGAGAAACGAAATACATATGTGCATAATCTCTAGTGCTTGAACGCAGAAGGGCAACAGTTCGTTCCGGAACTAACCTTTCGCGCGAGATTCGACCCGAGCTGAAAGCTCCTGCAACTGCGTCAGAAGGCGAGTCTGACGTGCTACGAGTTCTGCGGCCTTCTTATCCATGCGCAGATGTGGCAAGCACTGGCTGTAGCAACCTCTCGGAAATGGCAGTGAAACGAAGCCGGAGATTGTGTATGGTATAGATTCAGTACATACAGCAGAGGAGATGACAAATGGCAGCAATTCCTAATCACTTGCTTGCTAGGTTGAGTTGTAGTAACGCTTACTGGTACATGCCCATGGGAGGGCCGTCGGTGCGCGAGTCCTTCGAGAGCAGGTCTTGTACCGTCTGCTCCAGCTGCTTTGCCTTCGTCTCTAACTTGGCGGTATCAAGACCGCCGAGCTCTGGGAACGCCTGCACAAAAGAGTAAAGGAGGGGAAGTGAAATTAGATTGAGCAAGCGATCGACACTCAGGTGGTAAAGAAATGAGTACCTTCTCGAGACTCTTGACGACGACGAATGCTGAGCGCGCGTCGGGATAGTTGGCGGCGGCGGGTACGAGCACGCATGCTACGTCCACGCCCTGGAGCGGCGCCTCTGCCAGCAGATGCCCAGTGGTGCCGGCTGGACGCTTGTGTAAGCAAAAAGGAAGAGATCACAATACAAGCAAATGTCAGGAAAAATGTCATCTAAGCACGCCAATGTACGGGCGACGGCGGAGCAGAAGATACGGCGAATGGGAGGACAGATGACACACCAATGACGCCTTGCTTGACGGCGGTGTGGCCGAGGCTCTTGAAGAGGTGGCTGGTCTTGACGTGCGTGGTGATGAACTGCACCTTCTTCTCGTACTCGATCGGCTTCGTCTCCGAGGGCAGACCCTCCACCGACACTGCATGTGGGCACGAGAATTAGTGCGACCGAGAAGCAGGACGTACCAATGAGCTTAAGGTGATGGCGCTTGACATACGCAATCAGCGCGTCGGTGATGTGGTAGATAATCTGTGGCACATTATTATCTAATGATGGAGCCAAATGAAATAGAAGACAACGCACGTCCGCGTTGGGAAGCTTATACTCGCACTGGACGATGACGATGCGCTTGTCACCATAGATGCGAATGGCGTGCGCGGCGGTCCCGCCCTCCACTACGCAGCGGGGAGGCAGCGACGAGGCGGACAAGACACCAATAAGGGGCAGGTTGAACTGCTCAACAATGAAGCCGCAGGTAATGATTCCCGTGAACGAGACCGATGGGAACGAAACCTAAAGAGCCTGTGAGTGAAGCCACGACCAAAATTAGAAAGTAAAATCGGGTGATAGAGAGATGGTATCTACCATCATGGTGGCGCCCTCGACCTCCGCAGAGTTGAACTCGCGGAGAGTAACGTCACCATACTTGCCAGTGAAGCTCACATCGGGCCGGAACATGGTGTCCTCCTCGTGCTCCTCGCCCAGTAGCGGCGTACGCAACGGGGAGCCTTAAGCAGACGAGTTAGAACATCAAGGCCCCCTCCCCGATTAGCTCAACTTTCGGCTTGATAAATAATACTGTACCAGTGACAGGCTTCGGAGCTTCGATCCTCGGCGCGTCCTTGTGCCCAGCGGCGGCGGCGGGCTCAGTGCCCTTCGCAGTGATGGTGATTGGGGACGTGATGGGCCTGGCAGCCTCAGCGCTCTCTACGGAAAATGAGCGCAACGTTCGACAAACAAAGACACGTTGTGGGCGCAAGAAGAGCAGCGGAACGAACCGGTGGGGACCAGCTTGGAGGCGCTGGGGTGCTTGCCGATTGGCTTGACTGGGGGCTTGGGACTGCGAAGGCGTCATTTTTTTTTTTTTTTTACAAAAACAACATCCTAAGCATTCTACGTGCCTGTTGGGACGGGCAAGCATCTTGAGGACAGCTTCCTCGATCTTCTTCTCGTTCTCGGCCTGACGCTTGTTCCAGTCATTGATCTCACGCTTCTACATCGCAAACTCAGCAAACTTGATCAATGCTATTCATGCAGCAAACGTTAAAGTGTGAAAGCGCACGGTAGAGGGCATGCCACCAGGGAGGCGGACCATGCGTTCCTTGAGGATCTTTCCGTCCACGATGCGGATGAAGAACTGATCCATCTTCTCGTCGATCTGATCGAAGGACTTGCGCAACTGGAGCTCTGCCTTCATTTCGGGCAAACCTAAGTGAGATGTGAGCACTGTGCGAAGGGTCGGCCGTACCAGTGAGGAGATTATCTGCGGGAGAATCGGCGAATGCGATGGTGAGGTCGCGATTGCCGGCCCATACGATCATGCCAAAGTCTGCCTTGCGCGCGTACTCTGTCGAGTTGATCAGCATGTCAACGAACGCCAAAATAAAGATTAAGCCGGGAGAAGGCAATAGCATCAAACGTGTATCGCACCGACGAGGCAGGTGTTATTGTTGTCCAGCTGGACGGTGGAAACCTTCGCGTTCAGCTTGAGGATGGTATTGTGACAGTTCCAGACCTAACGCAGTAGCAAAAGGATGAGGCATTGCAGGCAAAAGCAACACAAGGCAGAGAACGTGCCTCAAGCGTGTCAGCAAGTAGGGGCACGTTAAGAACGAGGGTGCAGTTGCGGCAACCCTCCATGAATACTAAGCACTAGCGTCAAATACACGAGAAAGGGATGGCGAAACATAAAAACAAACACCGGGCACCGATTTCCGCACCCTTGATGGCGCGAGCCTTGACGTGGACTTCGACATCCTCGCAACGCTTGATCAGTACAGTGGCCGGGTGAGGAAGGAGCTCCTAAAGCGGCGAGTCAGCTAGTGCACGTCTGGTTGTGCAGGAAAATGCGCGGCGATGCGAGAAGAGTCGCACCTCATCGAGGCGCACGCACTGAGACTTGATCGCAACAAGGTCCAACTTGTCACGCTTGACGGCAGCGCCAATAGCGGTAGCGAGGTTAGCCTTAAGCCTGGGGGAAGATTCAGCACGAGCTCTGAAATGCATGGATGCGGACTGATCCTTGAACTCCTTCTCCTTGCGCTCCTTCTCCTCCTCCTCCTTGCTCTTTGGCTCAAGCTTCACGGTGTTCTGCTCCATGGTGCAGTGTCTAGCCTGCTGGTTGTGCTTTTGCCGTTTCAAGCAAGTTGAGTTCGATTCTGCATGCGGAATGGCCACGTGGGAGATACCACGCGTCGACACGATGTTTCCACCTGCGACTCTCGTATCATACCTTCAGTATTACTGGCATTATATAGCTTGATCACTGCAGTTCATTGTAGCAATCAACACGATAGTTTATGAATGAGCGCTTCTCCGCGGCGCACTACTGCAATCAATCAAATGGCTTCCATCCTAATTTCATCGATGTGGAGTCTTTCTGTACGTGCGTCACCCATTCATTGTTGACGAGCAACAGTCACCGGAATTCTGCTCTCTCCCTTCTTCCATTTCGGCCTACTGCACTACCTATTTAACATGATTGCTTTTCTTGGCGTTGGCTCCTGGTTCGAGAGGTGGCAGGGCAGCATGGCAGCGCTCTTTTATGTGCGACGAAGTCTTGCGCCTCGTTGCTCATCTGCGACCTCAGTATCTGCTGCTCGGTGTTATGACCTCATCTGTGTTCAAAGTCTTCGGTGCGGTAGCGACCGTCGTTGGCTTCTCCTCGACCTGTGTCGCTGGCTTTTCCGGTGTGCAAACGTATTGTGGCGATCCACTCACGTTGCATTATAATAGGAGTCATCTTTGCTCTCATTAGCATTCAGTGCAACATACTGACGAACCCTGTCTTGTACGGCGCTAGAATCAAGGCACCTCTAATTTTGCGTACAGCTTCTTTTGCACGCAAGTCCCTCCGCGCTTGTTTCCGTTCGTACTACTGGTATGCCCTTTTCCTTTACTGTTATGGAGTAATCTCTGGCATGTTCGATCTATTTTTAGATATATTAAATAAAAATAAAATCGCATTTTTTAATGACCTGTTCCGACAGGCATTTACTGCACTACTGATGCCTGGGTCCTCCTTCCTTGGCCATGTTGCTGGAGTCGCTTGCGGTTTCTTCTGTGCGCAACATTCATGTTCCTGTCTCGAACGTGCTGACGCTTCTTAGTCACTAGTCCATACGGCAGCTACATACAGCTCTCTGGAGTAACTTTCAGGCGCTGGGACGAAGTGATCGAGTGCATCCGCCCTGCTTGTGCGTAGCGAGATCTAGCTTTGTGAACTCACCGCTTCGCAGCATGGATTTTCTCACCTTCAAGCGACATGCCCAACCATATGACTTCCTCGCCTTGGTTAGGTCACCTCGCAAAGATGCTGCCTGCGTCAGGGAACGAAAACAACACCGCTTCAACTTCAACTATTTCGTCTTCTGTCTCCACGCCGAATGGATCTCGTTTTCCGGGAACCGGTATCGTGCTTGGAACCGGTCAGTCTATCCCACCGTCAGTATGAGGCTCAGACGATCGACATGTACTTTTTTATATTTATCCATCCATCGAGCACCTGTGCCAGGTAAATTTCCCTTGAGGCAGCTTATGCTTCGATGCCAGCAGGAAGTTACCAAGTCAGTGAACAAAAACCATAGTAGCATTCAACGCCAGCGCCTCCAAAGGAGCTAGCGCACAACCCTAAGACCTTCGTCTGCCAGCTGCTGCTTAATACACAGCATGAACATCGACGTCTGGCTTGCTGAGGTAGCGCACTGCCGATGCTCTTCCTTCTCTCTGCGTCTTGCGTGCCTCTACTCCTTGATTATGAGGATATATTAAAGCATGGAATTCTCATTGCCGTAGACCGACCGGTTGAATCGCCTCGCTGATGAAATACAAGCAGAAATCAATGAACGAGCACGAAGCAACTCTCTTGGTGCGTCCGCCGTCTTTCCAATACGCTAACATAGGCAGGCAATACCGCGCAGACTGCAATTCGGAAGCGTCTCTCCGTCTTTCAGGCTGATCTCAGCGGATTGACGGATGAGCTCGACAAGCAAGCATCCAATCCCCGCTCTAACATGTACACTCCCAACGCAGCATTTCTTGCAGCTTTGGAGGATCTACTCTCCACAGTTCGACCGCGAGGTCGCTCATTGATCTTTAGGTTGCCCGGCGAAGTTCAGCGACGGAGGGGCCTGCTGACATCTCTCTCGAATCGTCTCACTGCTTTAAACCAGGCTCTCACCGGCCAGAAGTCCGCACCGGCTGCATTCGTCAGCTCTAGTGGGCGCGCCGGTGCGTGTCCCTCCGGCGTGTTGGAGCTGACGTTAGTTTTTTGCGGTCCCCAGGTGGTCAGCCACCGCGCGAGACAGATTCGACGAAAAATCTTGACAGTGCCGGTCTCCTCGATCTGCAATCACAGATGATGAAAGGTACGTGGCTTGGTTCTAGCCGTCACGGATTCCTTACGCCGTCCTAGATCAAGACCAGCATCTAGAAGCCCTCGGTCACGTTATCAATCGCACGAAGCATATGGCAGTCGATATTGGGACCGAGATCGATGAGCAGACTCGTCTAATCGGCGATCTGACTGACAAGACGGACCGCGTGGAGGACAAGATTCGTGTAGAAACGAGGCGTGTAGTGAAGTTTGGCGAGAAGGAGCAGACGTGCACGATGTGGATCGTCATAATTGTGCTAATCATCGTCGTTATCTTCCTCGGCATTACCAAAGGCGGCCGTTCTCTTATGGGCAAGTAAATGTCTCTCTTTGTTGTTCGCACAACACCTCTTTTTCTGAAACACTATTATTCCCTGCTAACTGCAAAAGAAGAGCGTGAACACGAGACCGGACAAAAGATTCATTAAATTCGACGGTCAGGTGAGTCATCTCTGCGTATTCGCTTTGTCGCAACTGGTTTCTTCTTTGTCGTCTTAGTTCTGGCCTCCTGCACCCTCCGCTTTGCAGCCTCGACCTTATCGATCTCGCGAGTGATTTTCTTTGGAACACATTCGTAGCTACAGTAGCGGTTCCGCACGGGCACCTTCACGTGTTGAATATTGGCGAGAATGATTGCCGAATACCCTGATTGGGAAGCTTAGATCAAAGGAAATAATATGCTTATGCTGGTAGGCCTACTACTTACGAACGCCATAGAGCACCTTCTCGCACACGCGGCCGTCGCATACGTGAAACGACACAGTAATACTCTCCCACAGGTCTAACGGTAGCACTAGAGCCTGGAGTGAGCACTGAAAGGAACCAGCATACGAGAGATGGGCTCGCACAGTTCTTCAGGACATCCACCTCATGGCGCCTCACGACCACAGTAAGGCATAGGTCTCGGAGCATCGGAACTCGGAGTCTAAGCCGCTCGAGACGACTAGAGTTTGCTGGTAGCAGGCGAGCATTGGGCAGTACTTCTAGCATAACAGTAGACTGGCGGTGCGACCTCAAGCGCGTCAAGTCTGACGAAAATGCAGTAAACCGATTGTTTCGGAGATTGAGGGTGATGAGGGATTGGAGAGTAAGAAGAAAGGGCAACTCCGTAAGCATGTTATCTGCGAGTTCCAGTTGTTTCAGTACGGCCATGCGTCGAAACAGAGCATGAGGAAGAGTCTCAAGGCGACAATTCGAAAGCGCAAGTCGATGGAGGCGACTGAGCCGGCTCAGAGGCGCTGGCACGGTTCCTAACGCATTTCCCGAGAGGGAGAGTTCCTGGAGTTGCATCATGTCCAAAATGGGGTCCGGAAAGGAGGTGAGTGCGTTGTGAGCGAGGCGGAGAGATCGAAGTGCGAGCAAGTGAGGAAGGAAAGCCGGGATCTCGGCAATTGAGTTATGGGAAACATTCAAGTCGCAGATTTTCGAGTACATCTGCACCTCCTTAGGAATCTCCTGCGCCCAGAAGGTAAATATCGTTATCGAAGTGGCAAACGCGCATCTCGGGCTGGTACCTTAAGATCTTTGCGTACGAGTTCGACGCGTTCCGTGAGCGCGGGAATCATCTCTGCAGCAGACGGAGAACACGCAAATAACCAAATTTTAAGATCTAAATTTCGTTGTGTAGGCGAAAACGGCTACGTGGTGCAGGTTCTGCTGCCATTTCGAGGAAGAGTTTATGTACATTATCTCGTAATCTATCTCAAGAAGCCCCACGCATTGCTTCCGACTAGATGGCTCTGCGCCGAATTAATAAGGAATGGAAAGACATTCAACAGGATCCACCGGATGGTGTGCGCGCTTACCTTCCAAACGAGTCCGACCTGTGGAAATGGATTGGAGTGGTTACTGGCCCTGAGGTAGCATCGGATTTTTTTTGCAGCAGCCTGCTCAAGTCGGCAGGGGACACCGTATGAGGGAGGTTACTTTGAGATCAGTATTCAGTTTCCCACAGACTATCCGTTCAAGGTGCGTCTATATACATGCAATCTCGTTGATCTAACATTATCCGCAAGCCGCCGAAAGACAGGTTCATCACGAAGGTATATTCATGCGATATAAGTCTAAGTGGGCAACACTGTCTCGATATCGATCACATTTCGTGGTCCCCAGCGTTAACGGTTGCAAAGCTGTTGCGGAGCATGTGCGTGATGGTTCTGAGCGATCAGTGTTTAAGATTTCTGCAGGCGCTCCCTCTTGGAATGCCCGAATTCGGACGACCCTATTCGGGCCGACCTGGCGCACGAGTATAAAACGGGTACAGGTTCTGACGAACCTTGATTTTGATCTCTTGCTTCAGATAATGCAGCTTATCTGCGGAAGGCACGCACACACACCCAAATTCACGCAATAGAGGATCACGCAGACAAGATTGCACTCTTCGTCCTTCTCTTTCATGGCCCTCTCAGCAAAATTCTGTAGCAATGAAAAATCACTGAGGATTTTGCGTTTGCGTCCGATTGAAGCCTTAGAATGACATATTTGAACTGAACTGAACTGAACTCTCGGCATGGTTTGCTCCACAAAACGATTGTTTCTACAGTTCAGCGTCCAGGCCGCAACAAAGCAAATAATAGCCATTCTGCGACATGTCGTAAAAGAGAGGTGCGGCATTCGAAAGAGTGCCACTGGCAGAGCGGTGGCCGCGCACGTCAAGCGGAAAGACGAATGCTTTCGTCATTAGTCAGTCATTCATGGCGGCGCTGCCGGTGGAGCAGGTGGAAGGAGAGGAAGAGGTAGTGCAACACGTGGAGGGCATCGGTGTGCCACCCGAGCCAGGCTACTTGAGGGTGTTCTGGGCCGACGGAAACAATGTCATTAACTTTATCGACTGCGCCTGCTACCCTGACCTCACCTACCGTGATCTGCGCGTCTATATTGCAGAAGTCAAGTCGTTTCCGTTGCTGGGCTTCGCACTCTCAGATCCTTCAGATGGAGTCCTCTACCCGTTGGACGATCATCCGGAAGAAGGCCAGAAGATTATGATTTTCTTCGGCGCTGCCACACCCCAGAACAGCTTTGGACCGTACATAACTCTGCGCGACATAACAGCGCTGCGGACTGCTGACTGCCTGCTCCCATCGACGTTGCTTGGATCTGCTCATGTGCTCTCAACGTCATGGCTCGAGTTGATCTGCTTCCGGCGCAACACGAGTCTGCGTCTCGGTCCCTCACCACCGCTTATGCGCGTCGTGCGCAGCATGTGGGTGAATGAGGGTCCGGGCTCCTTCTTTCGAGGAGCCGCGCCGATCTTGGTGCACTACCTTTTCACCTCCGTCGTGACGCAGCTACCGAAGTCGTTCATCTACGAGAGGCCTACGCCATTCTGGCTAGCGGTGGTATTTCGCACCACACCGTGCGTCAGTTTCATGCTCGCGCTGCCGCTTCATCGAGCTGCTGCGACTCAGATGCCGAAGGCGTCATTCTTCTCTCAGTTTTTCTATCTCCCCCCAAACGCCTTCTCCCATATCGCGCTCCCACCGGTAGCCCCCTATGTCATCGCCCGCGACACCATCTCGTCGATCTGGGATGAGCTTGCAGAGGAAGACCGTCCCTTGGGCATTTGGCTCGAAAAGCGTGGCTACAATGCCTCGGGCGCCACCGTTCGCCTCCTGCACACAGGCCTGCGTCTTTTGCTCACGCACCCATTCGTTATCACGGAGCGATATGCATTATTTAATGGGTGCAGCTACGGCGAGGCGCTACGGGACCTCTACCAACGCGGTGTGCTGTTCACAATGTCGAATTATATCGACGGCATGCTCTCAGAGCTCTGGCTGTTCGGCCTTCGGTGGCTCATTAGCGAGTTCCCACTTGGAGTGATGTCCTGGCGCATCCACCGGTACGTCCTTCACTCTCATAGGATTTTACTAGTTCAGCGCCTGCATCTTCTGTCATCATGCTGCTTGTATTCCACTTAATAATCTTGCAGGCTCGCGCGAAAGTATGACGACTCCGCAGTGGTGCGTCGCGTTGCGGTAGAGTCCACGGCCTTTTTTGCAGTGGTGGTGGCCTCCTTCTCGGCTGGCACCTGGTACTGGGTGTCGCGGAGGCAGGGCATGTAGCCCTGTTTTTGTCTAGTTCGAATGCAGTGAGTTGTGAGCCGCAACTTTCCTCGAGCGGCTATAGACCAAAAACGGATGACAACATTCGAGTACTGGTATTCGATGAGCTCATTAGTTATCAGGCAGTATCAGGCCCAAAGTGAAAAACTTAGTGCTCAGCGAACGTGTGGTAATGTGTCCAGCAGCGGGCTCGAGCAATAATAGTGACACAATATCACCGAAGGCAAAGTCCGCAGTGCATCTCTGACTCGTATATCTTGCGCTTTTTGCTTCCGGAAAATAGTCCTTGTTGCTTCCTGTTCGCTTTCTTGAAGCGAGCTATCCACAATCTCTCGACCCGCCTCTACCGTGCTTTGTGTTGGCGACGTATATTGCGATACTTGCACAATGCTTACATTAATAATAATGCTCAATAATAATGTATTCTTACTTACTTACCAAAACTGCAACACAACGTCCTTGGCATCTAGTGCCGGGGCGTGAAAATTATATAACTGATAGAGCAGCTCCGATTGCTTGATTTGGTTGAACTCGAGCGAAGGCAAAACAGGTCCCAATCCGGCAATGTCGGTGGCTAAAAGAATCCCGCAGTTGATTGAGGCCGCGCAGTGCAGCGCCGCAGTGACCAGGTCGTGGATGCTGACGTCAGATGATATGGCCCAGTAGCCGAGGCAGGCGACGGGCACATTCGTGGGTGCTGGAGTATACCACCGACTAGACAAGATGAATTTTATCACAAGCATGCACGATCATTGTGAGTGAACTATTATTACACAGCGTTGCGCAATACGACGCGAAGTTAAGTAACTTGCACGAATCAAGACTTTCGCAGATGGAGAATACGTAAGATTTTGGTCGGATATTGCGAAGTCGAGTGCATCGAGTACATACCTTTGCAGTAAATAGAGGGATAAAAAGGCAGTGAGGACGCCGGAGTTATGCAGGGTCCAGCAGTGTAGGAAAGGTGGCCGTGACATCACTCGGAAGCGAAACTCATCCGCCTGCATCACGGGCGCCATTTGATATCGCTTAGTGTGCGACGAGAATAGGGCGAGGCAATCTTGTAGATCGGTGGGCAGCGCCGGGCGAAGGAGAGGGAAGAGAGTAGAAGCGGAGAGCGCGAACTTAGCTCGTATCGGTGCGGGGTCATCTGTCTGCAAAACGATAAACAACATACATATCCTTAACAAGGAGCGGGAAAGAAGAGGTCAGTCTGAACAAAGATCGGAAAGAAATTGAACCTTTTGCATTTGGATGTAACTTGCCTGGATGCACAGCTCGACGTCTACCGGACGTCCCCAGTGCGCGGCCTTAGCAACGGGACACATGGGCAACGGGACAGCCGTGGAGAAAATAGCCTGCTTGATCTTGTGAGGAAGGACGAGCGAATAGAGCGAGCCGAGAATGGGAGGCACAAGACGCTTGCCGCGGTGATCGGGGTGAATGCACCTACAGAGTTTACGCATTAGCCAAGAGCCATCAGACGATCTCGATAGTTAACAGGTGATTGCCAAGTAAGAAACAGTCGAAGTAGCGCAGGAAAGCCTAGGTATCTTACAGCGAGTGCACCTCGACGGTAGTGAGCTGCTCGTCAGCGATCTGCAACCTTAGCTCTGTTGCAGCCACAAATGCGACCATCGTCTCAAGCTGCCCGTGGTACAGGGCGAGATAAAAAGAGGGCATCGGCGATTCGGTGAGGATATAGTCGTGAAAGGCCTCGCTAGGCTTGAAGTTGAAGCCAAAGAGCTGGCAAGTGATGAGCGCGAAGCAAGAAAGGAAAGAAGCCAATGAAAGTCGAGGCGCACGAATGCACGCCGAAATAGCTGCACGAACGGCGAAGGGTTAGGGTCGTCGTCATCGGACGATTCATCCGAGTGCAGCAAAAGATGATGCACTAGTGGCAGCCATTTGTCCTTATCGTTAAGTAACAATGGTTGCGATCTATATCCAGCTGGTACAGTGAAGTCCGCGAGGGTGAGCTCCGTCTGGATCGGACCGGACTGGAAGATTGAGCCAAGCACCGAGCAGCAGGGATACCGCAGAGGTTGTAGGCCCGCGGTTCACCGGCTGTTTGTCCCAGAACGCGTGCGTGGGCTTCGCTTCCATGTACTGAAATTGCTTAGACTGAAGCTCAAACCATAATCGGGCCAGTGCCATGCGCACCTTCTCGCGCGCCATATGCTCCTTTCTCTGTGTTACCATCTCCCTATGTGCTGCAGTACGAACCCAAGCGTTTCCCAGTCTAATCGAGGAAGAGCACATCCACACCAGAGGTGAAGATGGTTCTCCTACTGACAAGACACGGAGATCGGTGCGCACTTGTTGCTCAATATACTATGTACTGGGGGACCTCCCAGTCCGCATCGAGATTTTGAAGCACACAAGAGGCTAATGCTTCCTCAAAGAACACCTCTCTACTATTTTCCGGCAGAGATTGACACAAACAAATGGAGCGATATACCTGGCCAGCTAACCGCAAAGGGTGCGTGAAGGACATCATCGATTCGCAGCAACTGAGCACGAGTTTCGATTGGTCCCTCTGACGTGCTGTACCGTAGGTATGCATCAATTGCATGATCTAGGAGTCTCGCTGCGGAAGAAATGTGCGATTGGCTCGGTTTCAGATCCTCATAAATTGCTTTAGACATTGACAGTAAGAAGCCGCTGCTGAGTAAGAGATACATACCAGCGGAGGTGTATGTGCGCTCGACGGATGTCGATCGCACCCTCATGTCTGCTCAGGTACGGATAATTTTGTGCCTGTCTTAACGAACTCTCAGTCGCTGCTGAGTGGACTCTTCCCTCCTGGAACTGGTCCCGAGGGCGGTACGTGTCTTGTCTACTGCCACCTTTCTTTGCAGAGATTCTTAAATGAAGTATATAGGTCTGCCGCACCATTGGCAGCCCATTCCCATCCACACGCACCTCTTTGCTGAGGATCGCATGATGGCTAACAGTGCCTCGTGTCCCAAGTACTCGCAGTGGAGACGCGATTTTTATCTAAGTGAGGTGCGCTTTTTGCGGAACCGTTCTTGCATGCTCAGTTACGATGCGCCGCATTGATTGACGCTGAGCACTTGCCATTACATAGAGGTCATCTGAAGTGATTTATTGTAGGGATATTTGGAGTTTGCGCACAAGTACCGCGAGACTGTAGCCGCAGTTTCTAAGATTATTGGTTCGAATGCAACACTGCAGCGATGGGATCGTATGTAATTTTGCGGCTGCTGGCAGGATATTCTAACTGGCCTCGCATTAGATATTTATGATCCGCTCTTTATCGAGATAGCGCACAACCTCACCATACCCAAGGGCTTCACTAATGAGCTGACCCAGCAGACATTTGCTATGCTCGACTGGTTGGCACGTTGCTTTCGAGCTTTATTGTGTGACGAATGCTTTGAATAGTACATTCAACACTACTCAAATCTACGGATGGGTCGCCTGTCTGCAGGGACACTGCTGGGCGAGTGGGTGCGGCGGATGGAGCTACTGATGAGCGGTGGTGAGGTTGCAAGGTTTAACTACTTCTCGGGACACGACACCACAGTGATGGGCCTTGTGGGCGCCATGGGCGAAGCTGTTAAGAGTACGTTTATGCACACATTTTCTTAATCGATACTTAATTGTGATTCGCTGTATTTATTAGAGTAGAGATCCCCACTTACGCTTCGGCACTCCTCATGGAGCTTTACTCGGATAATACTGTTAGCGTAACGTACGTCCAAGAAAATTCGTTCATCCGGCCTAATTTGCGTAGTCTGAATGGAGAGCCCTTCCTGATATCGTGTCGCACCCATGAAATTGACGGGCGGTGTCCTTATTCCGTTTTTAGAGGGTGCGGCCGAAAGTTGTAGGTGCATCGACTCACTTGCGGAAGACTTGTTGAGCCTGGCATGCTCACTTATCCTGAAGACGAGTGCTCGGTGGACCAGATGTCCATGCAGCTAGTGATGGTCTTTCTTGCGGTGCGCTTAGCGTTGTATGCGAGCGATCTTTACTCATCATTGCAGTTGGGTTGCTTTGCGACTTTGTCAGCACTCTTGTGGATGAAGACATGGTTCGCAAAGACGCCCACGCGTTCTGCGCCTCCACGTGCGAAGCCCAAGGGGAAGTAAAGGAATGTGGAATTTTCCGAGAATATAGATGCACCACGGGCCGTTTTGCTCTTAAATGCGATTCCATACAGATACTTCGATCGCGGGGTAAGTTGGGCAAGTTGGACGTTGTTTCATATTGCTCGCATGTCTCTGCTGCCAGCGACACCGCTCACTGATGGAGTGGTGCGACTGCGGCCGTGGAGTGACACCGACATCCCTTGGCTTGTCGAGTGCATCAAGGACCCCGAGATCCCGAAATGGACTCGTTTAGGACCTGGCTTTGACGAAGCGAAAGGTGCTGAGTTCGTCGCCCGCGCAAAGGACTTCACTCAGCGCATCATGCTTGCGATCGAGGAGGTCGCCACAAGCAAGGTATTAGGCGGAGTAAACATCGGACGATGCAACGTTCCTCCGCCCTTCGAGACGGTGCGCAACGTCTTCACCTTAATATTCCTAATGTTGCCGATGCAAGAACCTCTACCGACTTATACCTGTAGCCAGATCTTCTGCCCGATGAGGCTGGATACTTCGTTGCGAGAGAGGCGCGAGGGAAGGGAATCGCAACACGCTCCATGGTGCTGCTTATTGACTACGCGTTCGCAGTCCTTCATCGTCCTGTGCTCAATATGGGCATTAAGGATGGAAACGAATGTTCGTTGCGTCTGGCGGCGAAGCTGCGCTTCAAGAAGTACGCCACCGATAACCGTTCAGTATGCGGCGCAGGCGCACCGACCATAGTTCATCTCTTCAAGCGAGAGGCACCGGCTATGAGCCGAGTGCCAGCTGCAGGACTTACAGGTGCGCTAAAGTTGGCAGTGCCTATATGGCTCGGCTGATCTGCTAAATGCATCGGATCCACGATTATTTCTTAACTATACAAGATGGCATTGTTTGTCTGCGACGATGGGGACGACCCACAGATGCGCAATGGAACTTTCAGTGCCTGCAGGACCCAGAGATCTCTCGCTGGACAAGGATTGTACGCATACTTCTTTTGATGGATCGATATATCTGTTCTTGCTGCGGATAACATTAATCCAAGCCCTTTCCATTCACCGAGGAGATGGCGCGCGAGCGGATCCGCAAATCTGCCGAGTTAGAACGAGATGGACATCACTTAATTTTTGCCATCGAAGATGTAGCGACGGGTGCGTGTCTGGGAGCGATGGGTCTACATCGCATCGACCTACTGCCTCCTTACGAAGCGGTATGCATCGCCTGGAGATTTCTCAACTGACGTGGCCGCAGCCGGACCTTAAGCAGAACGAGATCGGCTTCTACTTGTGCAAAGAGGCACGCGGCAAGGGCTACGTGACAAGGGCCGCTACTCTCATGATTGACTTTGCCTTCGCTGTTCTGGGTTGCACGTTCATCAACATGGACGTCAAGGAAGGCAACGAACCATCGATGAAAGTTGCTAAACGGCTAAGATTCGAGCCGGTCGGAAATGAGCACAGCCCAAGTGGGCATAATGTGATTCTGTTCCGCAGAGAAATGCCCATAGTTACGTAAACACAAAATTCACCACATCATAGCGACAAAGGCGGCGAAGATCGCCAAAAGGGCAAGACGAACGCCGGCGGCGTCAGACTT
This sequence comes from Asterella californica, assembly GCA_036924285.1. Lineage (NCBI taxonomy): Eukaryota > Viridiplantae > Streptophyta > Marchantiopsida > Marchantiales > Aytoniaceae > Asterella > Asterella californica. The sequence goes on along the minus strand of JAYKYS010000036.1, from coordinate 203,949 downwards.
GACGATGGTGCAGAGTGTCTCATCCTTGGTGTCAACGTAGAGCTCCTCATCGCAATCACCCTCCACCTTGAAGCAGCTCTTCAACGAGGGTCAGCTGGAGCAACACATTCATACTAGAGCGAACCTTGAAGTCCTTGCAGAGCTTCCGGCAAGGCTTGTAAGTCATCATCTCACCGGTAGTATCGTTGAGACCGCAGCGGGGGAAAAAGTTCGCGCAGATCAAGTCACGAGCCTCGCTGTTGCAGCCACCCTGGATGCCAAAGTCGTGCTGGCCTAGGTAAGCCGCCTGTGCGGCACGGTCCAAAGACTCGACGTTTTCAGTATCATAGAGAGCAACGGTGTAGTTCACGGCCTTTAAGAATAAGCACCTGGTGACCGGACACTTTTGGGACGTACAAAGCAGAACTGCAGCTGCTTCTCCACGACGACCTCGCAATGGTTAAGGCCTTCGGCGGCCACAGCGGCGATCAGGATAAGAAGCAGAGAAAGCACCTGACGGATCATTTGCAGGCACTGTGGGACACGTCAAAGGAAATTCTTATGCGGGATTCGACGCACGTGAGGCACGGGCTGCGGACGACAGTCTGCGTGCGGCTGGCGACAATTTTGTCGTCTGATGATTTTGTGCTTGATTATCAATGGCAAATTGGACTTCTGGTATCTTTTTACGACTGCCATTCTTTCACGTGAGGAGAGGGCATACCTCCCGTGGCAACCAGGTACCAGTCCCACGTTGGAGTTCGAGGGAGTTCCTCACTTTTCATGCTCCTTCGGGCAATTTGCTGTCATCGATCATCTGTTTCTACGCGCTGTGAGGAACCGCTTCGAAATTGCATGCGCATCACTTGGCTGTAAAGTTGTGCTCCTTTCGAAGTATGTGCAGCCTGATTGATCACCTTGCAGAAATGGAGCCATCTTTTAACCCGTACGCGCGAGGCCCTCCAGCTGGTGCGACGTTTGTGCCCTTTGCGCCGCAGCAGACCGTAGGCCAGAGGTGCATTGCCACAATGTTGGTCGCTCTCGTGCTCACACTAGTCAGCCCTCAGACTTTCATGGTCCCGCAGGCGTCCCAGCAGGCTGCGCCGACCGTGGATCCCTTCACGCTCGAGCCTTTGCGTGCTCCTTCTGCTGGCTTCAATCAGCCTGCCTTCCAGCCCTCGTTTGCGGCGAGCTTTGCCCCTGTGACGCAAGGAGTGTCTCAGCAGCAGTCGTTCGCACCTGCGACGTCCAATTATGGAACGCAGCAGTCTCACTTTGCAGCGTTTGCGCCGCCAGTACCGGCTCCTCAGGCTATGTCATCATTCAATCCAGGGCCAGCGACATCTGCACCTGTACGTTTTGTGATTGGCTGGTCGCCTTGCATTTCTTCTCCCGCTGTGTACATGTTTGCAATTCGTCAGTTAGTAAGACAATTGTTGCCGAAGTTTGACTCCTCAGAACTTCTCGCCTTTCGTAATGTCGCAACCAGCGCCGTCTCCACAGCAGGTAGTGCAGGCGCAAGCCTCACTCGCGTCACCCACAGGCAAGCCTAGCACGTACCTAACCCCACCAGAGACGCTTTCCAGAGGGTATACATACTCTTGATTTGATCACTATTTTTTTTTCTCTGCTCTGTGCTTCCCAGCCTTTCTCACCAATCCGTGATAGTAGCGTTGCTGGTCCGCAGGCATCGCATCAGCCGCAGTTTTCCTCTATTGCTCCCGCCAGCGCCCCTCAGCAGCAGTTCGCGTTTGCGCCCGCAGCTCAGTCGTCTCAGTCGGCGCAACAGCCCTCGTTCTTCATGCCCCAGCAACAACAGCAGGCTGTGCAACGGTTCGCCCATCATCTGTTCTTCTGCGAAGCATTTTTACATTATAGACTAATCACGAGTTACAGGCAGCAGTCTTTCTCGGGGGCGTCGCCACAGGGCACGCCAGTGTTTCTGCCGCAGCAGGTGCCACAGCAAATGCAGCAGGCCAGCGCACCTACGTACGCCTTCTTCTCGTGCCCCATCTGAAATTTTGTTGGTCATCAGCTTCAATGCGTTCGCTCCTCAAACTCCTGCTCCGACGAACTTCACCCCAAACTTCCAGCAGCAACCACAGCAGCCGTCATTCGGTGGCGCTGCGCAGCTTACCGCCCAGAACCCTCACCCTGCATCTTTCTTTCCCGCGAATGACGAATTCTCCACCCCCTCCTTTCAGCCCTCCTTTGCGCCCGCTGCCTCGGCACAGATGGTAGCTCCCCCAATGGTTTGACTTCTTAACAATATAATTGTTGATCTCTGTCACAGAATGGTAGCTCGTATGTAATACCATCTAACAACCCGGCTGTGGCACGTCAATCGTCTACCACGTCGTTCATCGCCGCTCCGAGTACGCGCACGTCAGTGTACCTCACGCCACCTGATCAGATGGTGAAGAAGCCCGCTGCTCATCAGATGCCTCATCAGGTATCTACTCACATTGCTTTCGCATCGACGACACGCGTATAGCTTCTATTCTTTACCGAAGCTGCCGCCAGAAAACATTCGTTTACGCTTTGTTCTCCAACAATCGCTCGCCCAACAATCACCAAAGTTGGTCTGTGCTCGCGACTTACGTCCTCCCGCTGTAGGCTGCGCATCCGCCGTTCATTGCGGTGACTCCGCAGACCCCGTCGACAGCGGTAGTAGTGCACGTGCCCGATCCCAATCAGCAGGCGGTGATCATGCAACAGCAGGCACAGCTGCAGGCCATGCAAGCTCAGATGGCACAGCAACAGCAGGTACTTTTTTTGCTTGACGAGTGTGCTTCCGAAAAAGAAAAAGTGATATAGCCTGCAGATGCTCGAGACGGCGCTTAAGCAGCAGCAGCAACAACAGGAGGCTGCCCAGAAAGCGGTACGTCAAATATACGCCTTTTAGCATCCTGCGGGACGCTGATTGTCCCAAGGCGCAAGAGGCACAGCGTAAGGAGCAGCAGCGGCAGCAGGAGGAAGCCCATCAACGCGAACAGCAGCGCAAGCAGCAAGAGGCGGCCTTCAAGGAGCAGCAGAGGCTCGCACAGGAGGCCGCGTTCAAGGAGCAGCAGCGTGTGGCGGCGGAGACGGCACTTAGGGAGCAGCAAAAGCTCGTCGAGCAGCAGCGCCAGATGCAGGAGACCGCAATGCGGCAGCAGGTGCGTTCGCTTCTCTCTCAAGATTCGAAATGCAGATAATAATTGGATCGGCAGTTGGCGATGCAAGAGGCGGCAGTACGTGAGCAGCAGAGGCTTGCCCAGGAGGCCGGTCAGAAGGAGCAGCAGCGTCAGGTGCAAGATGCCGCACTGAAGCAGCAGCAGCTGGCGCAGGCGTTTTTCATGCAGCAACAGCAACAGACTGGCATCGCACAGGCGCCCAGATTCTCGCCTCAGGCTCCCTCTTTCGTGCCGTACGTCTCAATTCCTCAATGCCGCGTAATCTCCGATATTAAAAAAGTATAACTCTTGTTAGAGGCCAGCCAGCTCCGCAGCCGGTGCCAGTGATGGTCGCCGCCCCACACAACCCCCACCTCACGCCACCGATGACTGCACCTGCATCGGCAGATCTCGGATTGGCCAAGCCCCCCTCCGCCACGCATGGCCGCGAGAGGCGCACCGTCGCACGCACCGATTCTATGCGTACCAATATTCCGAACCAGGCAGAGGTTCCTGTGAATATTCAGAATAGGCCACCGGCGCCCACGTACGCACCGCAGCCCATGGTTGCCGCACTCGCTGCCGAGAGTCAGCCTCAGGTACCAATTCAGAGACATTACTATCGAGTTCCCTCGCCTTTTTTACTATAATCCATCCAGACCTTCAATGTTTCGCCTTCAAAAAAACTGCCATTAAGCCTTTGCTTTCGTAATTTTGTTTGTATTGTAGACTTGTCATTAGCTAACAACCATAACAGCCTGTGCAGAACCGTTCGATCGCATCACAGCCTAGCTTCACCCCCTCCTCACTGCCCGTCGCACAGGACGACTTTGCGCCACGCTCTTCCGGTCCTGTCATGCCTGTCTCCAATCTCAACGCAATCCGTACGTTCCTAACAAAAGTCACTCTAAATTGCGTTCTTGACGTAAAATTTTATTTATGCAGCGCAACCACCTGCCGCCACATCCGCGGTAGTGTTTACGGCACCAGCGCTGGCGCCGAAGGCCTCAACTGCGGCACCTTCTTTCGGTAGCCCTGCCTCTGGACTCGTGTTTGCGGCGGACGATGAGTTTGGCTCCTCTGCGCTAGACCTCAACGCTAAGCCTGCACAGCCCGTCTCTCCGCAAGTTTCTACACCAGTGCCTACTGCTACCGCAGCAGCTCCACCGTCTCCTCCTGCTGAAATCGAGAAGGTATTCGAGTTCTTTCTAGAAATATGATGACTTCCGTTCATATGTAGGCTGGCGAAGTGAAGCTGGCAGCACCGAAGCCATCGATGCGTAAGCGAGGCGAGACTAAGAAGGACCTCAGACGTGCGCACCCTATGGCAAACATTTAGCGAATTAACGTGACGTTTTTCACAGCGTATGAGCCGCCCGCGTACGCGTCACCTGTCATCTCCGGCACTACCACCATTGACGCAGTTATCGAGCGCCAGCGTACGCTCCTCTCCCTGTTCGAACGTGAGCAAAACGATCTCGCAACGAGAGATTCATTTCACCTTTAACCTTCTTTTGATTCTAACATTTACACAGTGGCCACAGAGAAGCCTGCACATACGCCAGCACCGGCCGCGAACACGTCTTTAGTTGCACCAGCTGCTTCGCTTGTGATGGCGCCTGCGGTCTCATCAGGCCCCTCCAATCCTTTCGCTGTCGTACGTATCCTATAAGTTCACTCTTCGGCCTCTGTGCTAGTTTGCCTTTTTCTGTTCCTTCCTATTGCGGTCTTGTTCCGAAACGTGCCCGGGTATTGTTGCAAATGTCGTTTTCAAAGTCTCTTTCAGCCCGGGGTGATATACTCGTCACCGCCTGCGTCGCAGCCGGCCTCGGACCCTGTGCCACCCGCTGTATCGCGTGCCACGAAGCCAGCATCACCCAACACGTCATCAACTAACATGATGCCTGCACCGCTGCCCGATAGCACCTCCTCGTCCGCGCTGAATGCGCCGCCGCCTGTGTCTCGCGATACCAAGCCAAAGACATCGCCACAGGTTCGAGATTACAGGATGCGCTCTAAAACTATCTGCTAATTCACATTCAGTCTGCGTACGTTTCGCCACCTCCAGCAAATAAGCCACCGCCTGTGTCTCGGGACACGAAGCCTAAGGCGCAGGCTGAGGGCATTAAGCCTTCGTTCGAGTCTGAGATCGCCTCGTTTACTGAGACTGTGGAGTTGCTAGCCGAGATGCTCGCGTGCTGGAACCCCAAGGAACCAATCGGCAAGAATGAGGTACACTTACTTCTACTCCTCTCTTGCATATATATATATATGTACATCGCTCTAGCAAAGTGTCTATCTGGGCTATGAGTTGGACATGCTTCTGACCATTTTCGAAACGCCTTACTTCACTGGCCATTGGCTCGGGTGTAATCGGTAGTTTACTCACGCATCTTGCGCAGATCATCCAGGATCTCGTGCGGACGCTGCGTGAGGTGGTAATGCCCGGGGTTCAGAACCGCATCTCAATGGGCAACACAGCCATGGAGTACTTTAACATCAACGACCAGGGCCACAAGCTTCTGCTGCACTACGACAGCCTTAGCCGTGGAATAGCCATCATTCCAGAGACGTCTCCACGCTCCGCCGCCGTTGCATCCGCTGCGCCTACAGTAGATAATAGCGCAAAGGCTGCCGCTGCAGCAGCTGGAATTGCTGCTGCTCAGGCAGAGAAGTAAGTCTCCTTCCTGTCTCTGCTTTGTTTCGTCTCCACACACGCAACTCAAGTTTGATTTAACTGCAGGGAGAAGCAAGAGAAGCACGAGAAGGCCGTACGCGATGCTCGTGAGCGCGACAATGCCCGCAAAGTACGCTATATCCTTCTTTCTGCAGGTTCCCAAATCTTGATCTTGGGGAATCTAACTCTCTCTGAAAGGAGAAGGAGAAAGAGAAAGAGAAGGAGAAGCTAGAGAAGGCGAGACAGAAGGAGGTGGATGAAGAGCGCATCAGGCAACTGGCTCTCCAGTCGATCGATGCAGAGATGGCAAAGTCCGCGTTCCCCTCAAGTGGTGACGACGAGTTTGGTCAAGGCGCATTCGTAATTCCATCTGCCAATACTGCTGCTCCAGTGCGTGTTGTCCTTGTCATTCATTTTTGTTATTTCGCTCAGTGGAACTAACTCGGTATTTCGTTGTTTAGGCTGCGAAGTACTCCTCGCCGATAAAGGAAGCTCCTCTCCATGTGGTGTCTCCGGCAAGCGGTGCTCTGCCAGCACCTCACTCGAGCTCTAACGCGGAACGCCGCCGTACCAAGCGCCAGGAGACCACCATGAAGGCCGCTGCTTCTTCCGCCTCGATGCGCGGCGCGGATGGTGGTAATGATGACGTAGTACCGTACTACGCGGTGCCGAGCATCAAGGCTGCCGCTGCTGCTGCAGTCGGCAAGACTGCCACGATGGGCGCTGTTGAGAGGGTAGGTTTTGCTTTACCTCGCTTTATTTGCTTCAACCTCATGCCTGTTCGAACACAATCTGCTGTTGCAGTATCGTTGATCTTTCTCATTATTGCTGTGGCTAAGTTGCTTGGTGATGATTTTATTGTAGGCGCTAGAGAGAGGTCGTAAAAGTGACGACGGCTTCAAGACGCCAAACCCTGCAGCTGCCCCAGTTTGTACGCACTTTTTCTCGCACCCATTACATCACTCTGACGCTATTATTAGTTAACACCGCGCTGTACAATCAGGACAAGGGTGACAGCAGCGACGAGGACGTGGCGGGCGATCACTTTGACTCGCAGCCGCGTCCAAAGGTCACTATGGGCAAGTACGTGTCACTCACCGTTTGCTGCATTTTCTTCTCTTTCTTCTCTAAGTCTTTGCTTGCGTACACAGAGAAGTGGTAGTGCCGAAGCCTCCTGGTGTCGATCAAGTGCGCCAGCAGCTCCAAGCACAAGAGATGGTACGAGTCGGTCTGATCTTCTCTTTGCCTTCCGTTCGAAGCGTGATATTTAACTGTGTGAGCAGGAGCAGAGGCGCGTGGCACAAGCGGAGGAGGAGGAGCGCAAGCGGCGGCAGCGGCGCATTGATGAAGAGGAAGAAATCAAACGCGAGATCGAAAAGTCTCGCAGGGAGAAGGACAAGGTCCGTTCTTGTTGGTTCACACTCACGTGTTGCCCACTTCATGTCTCCATATTGTCTTGGCATGCTCGCAATAACCTCACGTCTTCGTTGTTTCTCATTTGCTAACTCTGTGCGTTCAGAAGCAAGTGGCTCCCGTGGCAGTCGCCGTTGCAACCACAACTACCACCGCGCCCGCGGCACTCGCTAGTTCAGGCAGCGCCACGCAGGGTAAGCTCGCAGAGGCCAAGCTCCGCCTCGAGGAGTCGAAGCGCAAGCTTGATGACGCAAGAGTGCGTAATGGTGATGTGCTCGCAGGGCTGATAGCTTTGTTCGTAGCGTATAGCAGATTTACCCCCAGAGATCGTGAGCCTCTTCACTACTGCACCGGCTCGCGCGCCGCCATTGCCTGGTCAACAGAAGCCCAAGCGTACGCTAACTTTTCAGTGTCTTGCCATCGACTGTTGGTGATCAGACTCTTCTGTCTACTGATTTTTTAGCAGTGGAGGAAGCAGACAGTGCGCTGGCAGACTTGGCCGACTTGGAGGGCGAGCTGCAGGCTGAGAAGGAGGAGCGCCTGAAGGTATATTGTCATTAGTGTTTAGTTTTTTTTTTGTTAAGTGTTGGCATGATGTAGGATACGGACGTGGACGCCGAGAAGGGTGCGCGACACCTGCGTCGCCTCAGCCGTCTCGAACAGGGCGCACAGGCTGACCCACAACCCCAGGTATACTTTCTACTCTCCGTACTATTTGCGTTTTTCCCTACTGATTGATTCCTTCCCGTAGGGGATTTTGAAGAAGAGGAACACGCTGATTCTGAACCAACCCGCTCCTGTCATCGTTCCCGTGCAGCCTGTGGTGGCACCCGCTGCTAGTGCTGGTTTCTCTCAGCCTCCCCAGCAAGTTCAGTGGGCTGACGTGCGTTCCTTGTCTCTGATAATTTGTTCTCTCCTCATTAGCTGACTAACTTCTTGTAGCAGCCTGGTGTGTTCAACGATGGCTCGCTACGAAACAACCGGAGGGCCACACTCACCAAGGTACTGGTGACTTGAACGCTGCTTTTTGACTCGTCAACTGAGCCGTTACTTTAGCCGCCCGAATTGTCGCTTCCGGCTGGTGTCAAGCCCCTCGTGCTCGATAATACGCTCTCGTACACAGGTGTGCACCTGCACCTTTCACGCCTGTTCGAACTTTTTCTAACGTTGGATATCTTATCTCAGTGGACGACTCGGGTCAGTTACCCGCAGCGAAGGCTGCGCCGCCTGCGGTGCCGCCGCGCGACGAGGACGGTGCTGATGACGTGGAGATCATCTCCGAGGAGAGAGTCGAACCTACCGAGATGCAGCGCATGGGCTCCTCTGAGACGTACGACCACTCAGTTGCACTCCTTGATGCCTCTCTCGACCCACGCTGTGCTGCGTATCAGCCGAGATCTGAGTCTTTGTTTATTTTGAGAGGTCTCTAATTTGCACAGTTCACCACGTGATGGTGATGGCAAGCCCGCGGCGTTCTATGAGGAGGCGAAAGCGGCGTTCTCTAAGACATTCAGTCCCCGACCGGAGAAGCTGAAGCACTTCAAGGTGCATCCAGCCATGGAGCTCATGAAGGGCGAGGAGGCCTACGGTACGCGCGAAGTCTGTGCTTGTGTTGTCATTTCTTGTTGCCGACTTTTCACCAACTCCGCAACTACGTTGCGTTATTAGTCAGCAGCTGTCTCGCAAGCTCCTTAAGTATTCTCATTTTTTGCAGTTGAGGACTTGCGCGTGGCAGTGGAAGAGTACATCAATCCGCTGCGCAAGGCCGCTCAGGAGAAGAAGGAGATCCTCAAGGACGACCAGATCGCCGCCTGCTTTCCGCTCATCGAGGCACTGTACAAGTGCGTGCCTCTTCCGTTACTTCTGGTCAGTCTAGGTCGGAATATCGAGCAATATTTGCGTTGTTTTTCAGTCCAACCATTTGTATTCTACCTGCGATAGCTGACATGGTTGGTAGTCATCACGCTAAGCTGTTGGGCGACCTGAAGTTCCGCGGAAAGGACTACTGGGACAACGGCAAGGCCAACAAGCCCCCATACCTCGGCGAGTGGTTCCTTTCTCTCGTACGCTGCTCTAGCTCCATTTCGTGCTGCTCTTCTGCCTCCTTTATTCAAGTCATTTAGCTGACTATTCATGTCCAGCGCGACGTGCCAGGCTTCTTCTTCGACATGTACGTGAGCTACGCGAAGGGCTTCGCTGATCAGTGGAACGCGTTCACGACGAACAAGAAGAAGAACTCTAAGTTTGCCAGCTTCCTGAAGGCTAAGGAGGGTAAGATTAAGCCCATCTCCTCTATCCTGGTGCGTACCACACTCAGCCTCTATTTCTTTGTGTCCCTCGGATGGGTTGCTCCGAGGAGCTTCACTTATCTCAGCTTCGATGAATAACTATTCTCTTTCCGCACAGAGCACGCCATTCCAGCGTGTGTCACAGTACGTTTCGCTGGCAGACGCGATCAGGAGGGATTACCCCTCGTACTATCCCACCGACAACTGGCGCGACTTCGAGGCGCTGCAGCTTGGATGCATTGGCGTGCGCGAGATTAAGCTCGGCATCAATGACTTCAATCACGACAAGTATTTTTCTTGCTTTTCACTTCTCCTTGCATCAATTGGGAAGGGAGATCGCGTTTTTGTTGGTGGAATCGTAGTCGACGATGTCTTGACCGTTTTGCAGGGAGGTCATGCAGCTGGCGCAGGTGTTGACACCGAAGCCGAAGGACTTTGTGCACTGCGACCGCAGGTTTAAGCGCGAGACGGAGGTGAACGAGTGGGAGGCCGGCACGCTCAAGCCGCGCACGCTGATCTTCTTGTCTGACGCCGTGATGAGCGTCAAGAAAAAGAACGCAGAGACCTACCACATGAAGAGTTTGTGCTTGTTGAAGGTTCGAAGACGCAAGGAATGAGTTGCTGACCGTTTGTTTGTATGCAGACGGCACAGATCGAAGGCGATCCAAAGTTCGACTTCAAGGAGTGGAACTTCCCTCCTGTCGTTGAAAAGAGTGCGTACACTTATCCCCTTTAGTATCCCCTTTAGTTCATCAGCTGACCTTTTTCTCAACAAGTGGTTGCGCGCGCAATTCTGATCAACTCGCGTGAGAAGACTGTGTTGGTATTCTTCCCGTCGTTGGAAGTTAAGATGGTTTGGAAGACTCTCCTCGACACGACCGCCCAGAAGCGGCGAGCCGAGAAGTACGTCACCCCAGTTCCTTCATCTGTTACTTACTATTTGTTGCAATGCGGACTTCTTCAGTCAACTTTCGGCACATTACTTACGCTCGACAGGCCATCGAACATTAAGATCTCATCAACGTCGCCCGCTGCGCGCAACGCTTCTCCGAATTACGGACTGCTCACTCAGGTGCCAGTGGACTCGTGGTTCCCGAAGGAGAACAGAGGCGAGAGCTCGGCATAGTTGTGTCAGTAAACATGGTAGCTTGATTTCATTCTGTGGGGCGATTGGTTAGTCGTCGACAGAAGGAAGGAGCTCGTCAAGCCAGGCCGGATTGCTAGCTGCGAGAGCCGTAGGGAGCAAAACGAAGTCCTCAGAAGCATCTTGCCAGATTGGCGAGCGCTGTAGCAGCGCGGGCGGTGCGCTAGTCGGAGGCTTCTCGGGCACAGCGCTCGAACGGTCACCGAGAAGAGACTTGAGAATCCAACTGCGCCGCTGTCGGGGCGAGTTGATCACAAGGATTTTCTCATCTCCTTCGATAGCGAGATCTAAGGGATTCGCGGCCGGGAGACTGGAAGGCATGGAGCCCCTGGCGTGATCGCTGCCTGTGTACAGCTGCTTCGAGCCATCGCTGTGTGCCGTTAGCAGTTACAGATGAGCTAATGCGAACCTGTTCGGCTCAGCGCCCACACCGCCCTCTTCACTTGCTATCTTAGAAGGCCCGAGGAAAGCGTCCTTGGCCGTGTAGTAATTGATGCAGCGAGGTGCGAGGATTGCAGAGAGGCAGCTGGAGACACAACTAGTCGGCAGTAGGGAGCGCATTGCGCAAGTCAGCTTATCTTCATCCGACTTCGCCTCTAACGATGCAGCATCGAAGTCAGCTAAGAGGTTCCTGCGAACCTTTAGGTGCCCACTAGCTGGCATTCTGCTGCTACAAGGAATTAAGCGGAAAGTAAAGAGTAGACTACGAACCGAGGTAGGCGTGAAGCTTTCTGAACTCCATCACGGGTACAGATCGACGTCTCCAACATCTTTGAAGCAGGTTAGCCCACATCGTGACCACTTAGAGTGGTACCTTCCGTCGCTGAGCAACCTCAGGCTGCTGCGCGAGAGCAACGGTTCGTTCGAGGTTGGTAGCCGTTCCGGGCTCTCGCATGGCCTTTGTACGCCTTCGGATCAAGATGGGACCCTCACCGAAGCTTCTATAAAGAGTATACAGATCAGTTGCGAAAAAGATCGAGCCCACGAGGCTTTCGGAGCGTATCGTATCAGGCTAAATGGAGTGGAGATGCAAGATCAGGAAAATGAGCACGAGAATGCCAAACGGAAGTGCGAAGAGAGAGTGAGGCTGACATTACTTTGCCCAACAGAAGATGTGCGCTAGGAATGGCGAGAAAGGAAGGTTAAGTGCGAGACATCATTATTCGAGCACCGTTTTGGTGGGTTGATAGTCGAGGCGCTCATGCCGAACTCGCTGAAACAACGGCGTTGGCAAGCGACCTGTCAGGTCTTGTCAACGGCTTTCCTAATTTGGCACCTCACAGAACAAAACTTCTTCGACGTTCTCGGCGTCCTTACTCCCCCGCTAATTGCAAGACGCCAGGCTATTTGATTTGGGCCTTCGTCGTAGCAGGAATACGCATAAGAATCGCAGAATATGAAGAGAGGCTACGTCACAATATGCCATAGTTTCGCGCCGACCGAAATGTTTCACGCAATGTTCCCAGCAAGGGCTACCAAGTGATTGGATAGGTCATCACAGCAACAAACACACCGGGGTACTGCTAACCGATGGTGGGAAAGTTCCAAGTGGTCACTTCTCATTGTATTGCGCTCAGGTGCTCAGCGTGCCACAGAAGAACAATCGGTCACATAATTAAAGCTACAAAATAGTGGCTAGCCAGGTGATGAGCTCTCATTCCTCAAAAGGTGTGGCATTAAACTCTGTTGTCCCAGGCAACCCTGCGAGCGCGCCCACTTGAGCATCTCCACGCCCATATAAGCAATTTATGCCGTAGTATCTGCCAAGGACAGCCATTTGCACGCACTAAGTGCAACATTACAAGATTGCCATTAAGAAAGGAAGCGGCGAGTGCACGTGCTCCTGCGATCCAAGGACAACAGTTCGCTCGTACCCACTTGATCATCACTTGCGTATGACATTATCCAGGGAGCAACACTGAGCGATACTATTGTGGGAGAGCAAGGAGCCGCTATGTTTCTGGGAAAGCCGCAAAAGTGGGAGCCGATGAAAACCTCGCGGCGGCGAGCGAAGCCGAGAAAGGAACTTGCGCCGCACCGACGAAATCGAAGTTGAATTTTCGGAGAGAATTTATCAGCCGCAAGAGCTCTCGCCGCTATCAGATAAGATCAACGCGTTCTAGCGGAGGAGAGAACTTGAGAATGCGTGGAGAATCACAATTTACGGTGTGCTTCTTCTAGTTGCTTCGCAAGGAAAAAGAGCGGTCAGGAAGTATGATTATTACTTTCGTTACATGGAAGGACATGCATCTTTGCTTAGAAAATGGGGATGTACTGGGCGACCTTGTCCTTGTGGCCCTGGGCAATGCACTCCGCAATCCATACGATATTACGGATCTCCTGCTCCTCCAGAGAAAGTCAGCAAAGCAGCCAACGGTTGTGAATCGTACCTTGAGCTTGACGTAGGCGTAAAAGACGCCGTATTGCGCCTGCTGCTCGAAGGCCAGCATGTTGAGCTTCACTTCACGCTCAAAGAAGGCGTCTTCCATAGACTTGTCTGCATTCACCTGGCCTGCGATCGCGCGGTAGGACTGACATGCATAAGTCAAATTTGAAAGGCGTCGGAGAAGCCACAGCAGAAAAGACGGGAACTACATTGAGGAAAGTGCCAAACGGATCCTCTTAACATGCATCAGATTACAAAGCGTACCTGATAGTTTTCAAGGATGGACTTCACCTGCTCCTGATCGTCTGCCTTCATCAGCTTCTCGGTGCCCTCAGGATGCAGCAGACCAAAGGTGGGATACAGCGTGCCACGGTCCTCCTTCTGGAGCTCGGTTCCGATTGAGTTGACTGTGATGTTGATGGTTCGCCGGTCGGCCTCGAACTGAAGGATATCCATCATCACCTGCGCACTGGCGCCACCGAGCTTCTCGCAGTAGTGATAGAAGTCCTCCAGATAGGCCTGCCATCGGCGATAAGAGAGAAGAACAGAGACAACGACAGACCTTCCATAGCTTATTGCGGATGATCTCGATATTGACCTCATTTAGATCCTCCTCACTCATGCAACTCTCAAAGTAAGGCGCAAGAGGGGTATCAACCAGCACGGTAGAGTAAAGATCAGAGACATTGTTGCACACGCTCAATGTGCCAATGGCCTCGAACCTGAAGGCCCTCAGCACGGTTATGGAGATAAGACCCGTACATGCCAAGAGGATGGCAGCGCTGAACGAGTTCTGTCGTATCGCGCTCATGGAGAGTGCCGGTAATCAGCAGGATGATGTTGTCAATCATGTAGCCGTATCTAGGAGCGGCGTTATGGGGGATCAACCCAATTACGCGACGCACGTGATGTAGTCAAGGAAGGTGGCCAAGGGCTCTGTCGCCTGGCAACGGATGTGATTGAACTCTTTCACAAGCTTCTCCGTGGCCTTCTCTGCGACTGCAAGCACGTGAGCGTTCTGCAAATTGTTGAACAATGCACCAGTGGTGCTGTGCAGCGGTGAGGCTTCGTTGGCGATGAAATCGCCGTAGTCTGTAGCAGGGAAGTGCAGCTTCATGTCTGCGCTGATGAGCGGCCTGTCAAGCGCTTTTCGAAGCACGCACCATCGAGGGTATCGCACTGGGAGAGGTTGGAATAATCTGCGCGGGACAAGAAGCACGACCTATAGCCGCGGACCTCTGCCTCAAGGAAACTGCCAATCATGCCAATCAGCTCCGCTCGAAGTGCCCAACCGGCTCGTACCCGTCATCGATATTGAAGGTCAGAAGCGAGCCCACCGAAGGCTTGAACATCGCCGCTCGCGGAGAAGCAAAAAACTTGCTCAGAAGACTTGGAAAAACTTTGATTCATTTCTGTGCTGGAAATCACTATGCACGATCTCACTGCGATCGGACAGCCACAGATTTCAGACATCCGTCTTCATCAGAGTGATCACACACGCGGATTCAGTCGCGGGCCTTGACGGCAGGATCATTGGTGGCATCCTTCGCCTCCGCGGCAGGGGCGGTTGACGGCGGAGCGGCAGGGGTAGGGGTCGCATCGGTGGGCTTAGCAGCAGCAGCAGCAGCAGCAGCAGCAGCAGCAGCAGGAGCTTCAGTGGAGGCAGAGGCAGCAGGGGCGTGCGCGGGAGCGTTAGGCAGAGCGTTTTCCTTGTGAACACCCTAAGCAGGTGTTAGCAACAACGACCCGAGATTTCGTACGATTACGACACTCTTGCGAGGCTTCTTCTCGTCGCCCGACTGCAAGAGCGAAGTTAGCGATAGCTCAAAAACCGAGCCGGCACATACGGTGGTCGTTGAGGTACTGCTGGCGTCAGAGCTGGCAAAACAGGTGAGACACATGATTGTACGGAAGCAAGCAAGCAATTGCTACGCTACTACGGGCGACTCGAAGAAATGAGAGCGCGGTTGCGAGACAAGATCGGGGGAGATTAATTATCGGTGGTCAGGTCTACACGTACTCGTGATGCTTTGCGTCGCGCTTGGCGTCCTTCTTAGCATGCTTCTTGGCGAGCTTCTTGGCGATCTTCTTCTCCTTCTTAGTCATCGGGCGCACGAACGGATAGTCAAGGCGGTGAGGGAACTCCGAGTCGGACGAGGAAGAAGATGAGGACGAGGACTTGCTCGAGTCCGAGGAAGCGAGAAAGTCCGATTCAGAGTCGCTGCCCTTCTTTTTGTCCTTCTTCTTGTCCTTTTTCTTGTCCTTCTTCTTGTCCTTCTTCTTGTCCTTCTTCTTGTCTTTCTTGCCATCCTTATCCTTCTTATCCTTCTTGTCACCCTTGTCCTTCTTCTTCTCCTTGTCCTTCTTTCCCTCCTTGTCCTTGCACTTGTCCTTCTTCTCATCCTTGCACTCCTTCTTCTCGTCCTTGCACTTGGCCTTGTTGTCGCACTTGTCATCCTTGCACTTGTCATCCTTAACCTTCTCTACCTTCTTCTTGCCATCGCGCGAGGGCACCGGGGGCGGACCACCAGCCTGAGCGTGGTACTGAGGATACGACTGGACGATTAGAACATGGACCTCACGACTTGGGTTGCGCATAAATACGTACATAATAATTATCCCAATACGCGGCTTGACCGGCGTCATAGTGGTAGGGGTTGTAACTGAACAGGCCCTCGGGATGATCGCCAGGGTGTTGCTGAGCAGTGACATTCAGCACTTGGGTCTCAGCAGCCGGAGGTGCCGACTACATCCAGTCACAACGGGGGGAGGCGAAGGAGGAGAGGGGCAACGTACAGCAGCGGGACCAGGAGGGTGGTGCACGGTGCCAGAGGCAGAGAGCGGTCGCAGGTAATGCTTACCAGAGCTGGATGACGACGAGGAAGAGGAAGATGAAGAAGAGCTCGAGGAGCTCGAGGATGAGGAGGAGCTCGAGTCCGAGTCACTGTCCTTCTTCTTATCCTTCTTCTTGTCCTTCTTCTTGTCCTTCTTCTTGTCCTTCTTCTTGTCCTTCTTCTTATCCTTCTTTTTATCCTTCTTCTTATCCTTCTTCTTATCCTTCTTCTTGTCCTTCTTCTTATCCTTCTTCTTTTTATCCTTCTTCTCCTCCTTCTTCTCCTTCTTCTTGTCCTTCTTGCACTTCTTCTTCAGCTCATTCACTTTCTCCTCACCGAGCTGCTCATGGAAGAACGCGTGATCGTGAGGCGGGCAGTGGAATGCCTCGGGGTGGTGCGCTCCAGCGTAGAAGGCCGAGTGGTCGTGGAACTGCTACACCAAGAAATGAGAATATTTCACAAAAAAGCGACTTACGTAAGGATCGTGATAGCCACCATCGTGGTGGTAGCCACCGTCGTGATGGTAACCGCCATAGTGGTGGATGTAGGGGTCGCAGTGGCCGTAGTACGACTGCTGGTGGTAGCCACCAAAGGGATGCGCATGGTGCGCGAATCCTCCGTGTCCAAAGCCATGAGCGTGCGGATCGACGTGGGGATAGTGGTGGAACTGATGCGCATAGGGATCCACATGCATGTAATGCTGGTGCTGGCTCACAGGGTGACCAGCGTACCAGCTTGGGTCCCAGTAGTGCTGCGGCTGCAACTCCTGACCGACATTCTCAACATTCTCGGGGCGAGCCTGTGAATTGTCTGAGTTTGGAGATGATTCAAGCAGTGATCTCCAAAGTACGAGTACACTAAGGAGTAAAGCAACTGCAAGAGCAAGTAGAATCCATACAGCTTGTGCGGCAGCCTTGTGCGAGCCAGCGACAGGACCCTCACCACCAGAGGTGGGGGGATGGGTGTGCGCCGTCTCGAGGAGCGGCGAGCCTCCACCGTGTCCAGGGTGCGGAGGGTATTGATGGTGCTGCGAGGTAAAAGAGTCAGCTGAGTTCCCGAGATCAAACAGCATTCATCGCTAAACGCACGTGATCATATGGGTGGACAGGAGAAGGAGCCCAGTGAACGTGGACATTACGCACCGCGGGAGGAACACCAGAAGCAGCTCCATCGTAAGGGCCGACCCTGAAAACTTCCGTTTAGCTTACGATCAGTCGAATGCACGCAGGCGGCAGGAGTGAGGGAGCAAAGTACGTACGGGGCGATGTTGTGGTACATGGGCGAAGAGAAGGGACCCTGAGGCTGCACCTGCTGCGAGTAAATTAGCAAAGGAATACCGCAGTCTTCGAAGTTAAATATTCAGCGTACCGAGTGTGCAGCCGTGGCGGTCGGGGCAGCAGACCACGGGCGGTTGCCGGGAATCTCGACGGAAATGCGATAGATATCGAGGAGGAGGAGTGTGTCGCCGACATTCATCGTGGTGCTGATGCCTACATATGCAACCGTTAGATAGCACAGTGGAATCAATAATAGTCCGTTGCTAAGCCGCGTACCGTGCGAGATGATCTGAGGGCCGCTTGACGAGTAGGTGCGGATGAGGACAGGTGACCACTGGATTGACGCGCTCTTAGCAAATACCTTGCCGTCAGACTCCTTGATAACAACATGGTTGCTATTGAGACGCGGGTCGTCGGGGTAGAGCGTATCGCCAGGGATACGGAGCTTGCCCTGGGTCACGCGATCAGCGAATTGCCGATGTCTCAACGACGTACCTTAAGCTCAAAGGAACGGTGCTGGCTAGTGATTGTGTCGATGACGTGCACTCTAACCGGAGCGCTCGCGGCAGAGGGAGACACCGGACGCTCACCCGAAGGCACGACAGGGATCTCAGTCTTAGGAACTTCGTCCTTCTTATCAGTCACTGCCGGCGAGGCAGGTGCAGCAGCAGCAGCGGTCGCTGTGGGAGGTGCGCCTTCCATGGCTCAGCGATCCAATGAGTGTGCCTTTGTTGGGGGGTAGTTGCCCAGCGGTTTGGGGAGATTTCACACCCCAGCAGTGTAGAAAGTGCGACTTCTTCGATCGTCGTTCTCGTGGCGAGAAGTCGGTGCGCCAGCAAGAGACTCTTGCGAGCTCATATAGTTGGGCCTTAAGTTACTGTTATTATTATGCGTGCTGATCTCCTCGAACAAGCGTGAATCCGAGCTGGAGGAATTCCTCTACATGCACAAGTGTCGAATATCATAAAGCGTGGCAACATTCGAGCGAAGTGCGGCATTCTACACAAAACCGTGTGTGGGTTGCACGTGGCTTAGTGGTTATCGGCCTCTCCTGCGACGCCCAATGTCTGACGACTCAAGGTACATGACACAGGCATGCCGATCCTTGCTTACCTTGCAGCTCTTCCAGGAGCTCGTCCAGGTCGGCCAGCAGCGGGAGCTCCGAAACGAGCTCATCTTCAGGCTCCTCGTCCGCCTCGTCCTCGAAGAAGAGTAGCAACTCTGGGGTGGACTTAAAGAGCGCGGAGCCTTATACTCGTCTCAAAGTCGAGACTAGTGCAGCCGAGGTCGAGCCTGTGAGCAATCAAGCACCGTCGGCGGAGCAGGTGACAGCCAAAGCTGCGGCACCTGCTGAAGCAGCACGCGCAATGGAGGAGGGACTGTAGGTGGCGCAGAGAACTTGCGGATTCTCACCCTTCTCAGGTTCCGTCGCTCAAGGGTAAATAATCGCTTCCAGCAGACCTTGCAAAAGAGAGAGAATGACCTGGTACGCGCCGAGGACATCCAAAACGCTTACGATGATTCGATGTTGCGTTCGCCTCCTTTCTTACGGGAGCTTGTAGGTTCTCTCTTGGAAAAATCTGACTTACACCGTCGACGCTACTCTCCCAGCACAACGCAAGCCGGGCGCACATTTCTCAAACTTCTTTGCTTGCTCCACAAAGTCCAAGAAGACTGTTCTAAAGGTGCGGCCAATGGATCTATCGCGACACTGACGCAAACAGGACGTCTCCGGCTACGTCCGACCGGGCCAGTTCCTCGCCATCATGGGCCCAAGTGGCAGCGGCAAGACCACTCTGCTGAACCTATTGGCGCAGCGTCAGCGCGACGGCAAAGTGTCGGGCACGATCGCTCTTAACAACCAGGCCATCCAGAAGAAGGCCTTCAAGACTCTATCCGCTTACGTGCAGCAGGACGACTTGCTGTTCGCCAACCTCACCGTGAAGGAGACTCTCGACTTTACTGCGTCTCTCAAAATTCCGGCTGTACGATCATGCACTTGATTTACGCAGCGGCTTACGCTCATATCCACGTTGTAGAAGGTAGCGAAGGAGGATCGACTGAAGCGTGTCGATGATGTTGTCGAAGAGCTCGGTCTGAAGAAGGTCCGCAACACACCAATTGGTAATGAGCAAGTCCGTGGTGTGTCTGGTGGCGAGCGCAAGAGGACGAACGTCTCAAATGAGCTGGTACGTGCTCTGTACTCTACTTTGGACGATATTTGCATTCTATTGCTTGCCTTCCGGACATCACATCCATAGATGGGCAATCCCTGCATCCTGTTCCTCGACGAGCCCACCTCTGGTCTAGACGCCTTCACTGCACTGTCCATCATCGAGACACTCGACTCTCTCGCGAGGTACTCCAACCTAAGCATCTTGCTGTCCTCATTTGCGGTAGGAACAATTACTCCATCGTCTGCACGGTGCACCAGCCTCGCTACAACATCTTTGAGCTGTTCGACATGCTTATGGCACGATCGTCATGTGGCTATTAGACACTGACCCTGCTTTTCAGCTTCTATCTGCTGGTGAGGTAGTTTACTTTGGTCCCGCAAAGCAAGCCGTCTCCTACTTCACGTCGCTCAACTACCCCTGTCCCAAGTACTACAATCCCGCCGATTACTTCAGTGCGACCCCTTGCTTCATCCGCTTAGCATTGATCTAACTTCCTTTTTCCTCTTTCCAGTGAATCTGTTCACGAAGGACAATCGCACACCAGAGTCCGCGGAGGCCTCTGTGCGTACTATCGAGCATCTCACTGCAGCCTACAAGCAGTCGCCCATGGTCCGTCTCTACTCTACGCGTCTCACTTTGTGCAGTTCAAGGCTGCAGAGACTCCGGTGGTGATCGATAAGGCTGTGACGCAGAAGGTCGCCGGTCCCAGCTTTTGGCAGCAATTCAAGGTCCTCGTCAAGCGCTCTGCCAGGTGCTATCTCAAAGATCTGGAGATCGAAGCTTAACTTGATTTCAGAAATACTTACAGAGACAAGGGTCTGACGTTTGCGCGCATCGGTCAGAACGTCATCACTGCGTTGGTCATTGGTCTGACATACCTCCGGCTTGGCTACAGCCAGGAGGACGCGCAGAGCAGACGTGGACTTCTCTTCCTCATCCTTATGAACCAGATGTTTGGCGCCCTATTCTTGGTCTTCAACGTCTGTACGTATCCTCCCTCTCCTATTCCCTCAAGAGGATGCTAATATTGTGGGACAGTCCCTGCCGAGCGAGTGATCTATTGGAAGGAGCATAATGCAGGCCTCTACTCTACGCTCCCTTACTACCTCGCCAAGTCCATCGTCGAGTTACCGCTCACTTGCTTCTTCCCATTAGTACGTGTCTTGCATTTGCTCTTGAATTGACGATATTGTTCGATCTAGCTATTCGGCGCAGTCGTGTACTGGATGTCCAACTTGAATCCGTCGTTCGTGCATTGGATCATATTCATCGCCTATACCGAACTCGCCACGCTCACCGCAGAGGGTCTTGGTATGTAACATATTTATAAGTATATAACTTTCTTTAAGGACTCTTCATCACCATTGCGATCCCGAAGAAGGAACTTGCGTCGGTCGTCTCACTGCTGGTTATTGTGCTGTTCGTTATCTTCGGTGGCTTCTACTTGAACAGCCATAACACCCCAAAGTACTTCATCTGGGTATGATCTCCTCTTCCTCTCGACTAAATCTTTTTGACGCTCGCTATAAAGCTCCAATGGATGAGTTTCGTGCGCTGGGCCTTCGAGGCGCTCGTCGTCAATGAATTCAAGGGAGTCGACTTTAGATGTATGTATCGAATGGCTACTTGTGTTTATGATCTAATCAAGGCCCGTGGATTGGCACTGCCACGAACAATATAACAGCGCAAACTTGTCCCTTCCCCAAGTGCGTATCTCGCAGACGCCTCCCTTCTAACTTCTTCAAAGCGGCAATGATGTCATTTCAAACTTGTACTTTCATGACAACTGGCTGGGCTGGGATGCACTCGCGCTCATCGGCATGATTGTGGTGTACCGCGTGCTTGCTTACTTTGCTCTTGTCTTCGTGCGCCCGAAGCAGGAGGCCTATTAAGATCAAGATCAAGAAGATCAAGCACTGGACATTTCTCTTTAAATACTTGCTTCTGTTCCGCTTATAAATACTATGACCATACTGTCATCCACGGTTGCAGCAGCACGATAAGCAACCGGATCCGAAACTATATCTTTGGAGGAGCCTTGCGCTGTGCTCTTACTAGGCTTTTACCACCTGTTCCCAGAAGCAAGTTGTCCTTCAACATGACCCACTACCTCGTCCTGGGTGCCGGCCTGCAGGGAACCGCCGCGGTGCACGATCTCATTCTTCGGTGCGATGCCTCTGCTGTCACATGGGTCGACAACGACGAAGGCCGCCTCAAAGGTGGCCTGGTTCGCATCCAGAAGCTCTGTGCTGCCGAGATTACTCGTGCAGGCTTCAAGGGCTTGATGGGGCAGAAGCTCGACGCTTCTGACGAAGACGCGCTGTCTGCACTCTTCAAGGCCGCGGATGTGTGTCTCAATGCGCTGCCGTATCGCTTTGCGCTGCAGATGACGCGGTTGGCGCTCGACGGCGACTGCCACTATCTCGATCTGGGCGGCAACACTGAGATTGTGCGCAAGCAGCTTGCGATGCACAAGGCGCACGCCAACGCAGCGAAGCTGTGTGTTCTCCCCGACTGCGGTCTGATGCCTGGCATGGGCAACCTCTTCACCTCTCTCGCCGTCAAGAGACTTGGCCATCTCGAGCGCGTTTCTGTGCGGTGCGGCGGTCTTCCGCAGAATCCTAAGCCTCCACTCGACTACATGATTCTCTTCAGCGTTGCTGGACTCACCAATGAATACTTTGGTGCGTAACTGGCCTGCTTTTCCTGTAAGATTCTATTGACATTTCCTTTCTTTGATCCCAACTTCTCAATCTCTCTTCTCCACTTTCCGCAGTTATTAGCATGATTTGGAGTTTCCGCCTGCAATCAAACTCCAAATTTGATGTTCATTTGCTTACCAGTAGACGGCAGGTAACGCTGATGTGCTTCGCAACGGCAAGGTTGCTTCGGTGGCCACTTTTACTGAGCTCGAGGACATTGACTTCCCTGGCATGGGCAAGCTTGAGGCATTCATCACTTCTGGCGGCCTATCTACCACGCCCTGGTCGTTCGAGGGCAAGATCAAGGAGCTGGACTATAAGACCATTCGCTACCCCGGCCATCACGCTAAGTTCAAGGTGCTCCTCGACCTTGGGCTGCTCAGCGAGGAGTCGGTGCAAGTTGGTACGTTGATTTACTGCCATTGCCACTGCAACAATGCTCATTTTGCTCAATGATGTTTCCGATACTTCTTGACACGTAAGTAGTGATGTTGAGGTTCCAGCGCCATTTCTTGCGTTAACGCCGTCCTTATAGGCGCAAATTCAATTGTGCCTCGCCAGCTCCTGCACGTATTGCTGCAGCGCGCACTTACCCACCCTGGCGACAAGGATCTCACCTTACTCAGCATGACCGCCATCGCAACCAACGGGGCAAAGCTGGAGGTGTTCGTTCAAGGTGATTTCATCATGCTTTGTGAGTGCTAATTCGTCCAGATCGGTTCGATGACGTTACGGGCTTCACAGCGATGGAGCGCACCACTGCCTACTCTGCGACTGCGTGCGCGTTCCTGGTAGCGAAAGGAAAGGTCAAGACGGGTGAGCCTCTCGAACTTGGTGTCGATCCAGAAATGTACCTCATCGCACTGGCTGACCGCGGCATCAAGGTGGAGACTACGATGACCGGAAAGGCCTAAGGCCATGCAATACTCTGTTGTACCCCGGACGCAGGCTAGTTGAGTTTATGAGCCCACAATGTCACATTCAAACGTGCAGTCGGGTGAAACTTTCTGGTGTAAGAGCAGGCAGTAATTTGGAGACTCACTCTGCACAAAAAAGCTTCGAACCATGCACAGGCACTAGCTCATTGCTGATTTTTGTGTTTTGGATCAAAAACGCGTGAGCAGGTTGCGTAGAATGACAGAAAGTGTTAGAGCCCAACCCACTTTCCCCAAGCGGTCCACCACAGCGCAGCAGCTCCGCCAATGGAAACCATCACCACACCCCTCACGAAGCTCTTTGGCATCCAGCATCCCGTCCTCCTCGCCGGCATGAACGGTACGCGCTCGTTTATCACGTGCTATCGATCTCGAGTCTTCGTGCACCGGCCTCGCTGGGCAGGCTGCGCTCAAGTGTGCATTATGCAGTTATCGACCTTTTATCGGCATCGCCCAAGAAGCTTCATCTGTTTTAGCTGGTCGTTGATCTCGGCAGCTTGCCCTCCACCCTCTTCTCTCCATTCTATGCACCCTTCATGGCATTGCATCTTCCTCTCGGCGCCAGCTTCTGGCTCTTGCTGTCCTGTTTTTTACCATCTAAGGCAAATATCCTAAACTGGCTTCGTAGTTGCTGCTGGTCCCGAGCTCGCCGCCGCCGTCACTAACGCTGGTGGTCTCGGGGTCATCGGTGGCGTTGGCTACACACCCGAATTCCTTAAGCAGCAGGTACTGGTCGCTCATCGACTTTCGGCCGCTATGGTTGCTGTGTGTCTTCTGTTGCACTTCTTTATCCTGCTCATGGATCACATTGATTCCAGCGCGAGATTCGAGCACTTATCGACTACAGATCACCTCGGTGAAGAGTTACCTTAAGGATAAGAACGGTCCTTTTGGCGTCGACCTGCTCCTCCCTCAGGTTCGTTGCGTATTCCGCGAACGGCACACATGTGAAATGGCCTTTTTGGCCTTTCTTCTCCTTTGACGTTTCCTAACGAGTCCCTGCAGGTCGGCGGCAGTGCTCGCAAGACCAACTATGACTATACCGAGGGTAAGCTCCCCGAGCTCATTGACATCATCATTGCTGAGAAGGTCAAGGTGTTCGTCTCTGCCGTCGGTGTTCCTCCTCGTTGGGTACGCTGTCATCAAAGATCGTTCTCCTGCATGTCTTCGTGGATCTTTGTCTCTAACTGACGTAGGCTGTCGACAAGCTGCACGCTGCAGGCATCCCCGTGATGAACATGATAGGTGCTCCCAAGCACGTCTCCGTACGTTTCTTACTTCCTTGACGATTGTCTTTTTTTGTTGATCTAACGTCGCGTTGCAGAAGGCACTCGAGGCTGGCGTGGATATCATCTGCGCTCAGGGCGGTGAGGGCGGTGGTCACACTGGTGACGTCGCTACCTCTATCCTCATCCCTAAGGTCCGCGAGTCGTAGCGTCTTTCGCTGAGCTAACATCGACTCAGGTTGTTGATCTCTGCAAGGATGCTCGCTCTCCTCTGACCGGCGGACCCGTCTATGTCGTCGCTGCCGGTGGTATCTTTGACGGCCGTGGTCTCGCTGCTGCCCTCTGCTGGGGAGGTACGCCAGATCTGAACGAATCTATGAATTACGTCTCACCTGGATCAGCCCACGCCGTTTGGGTCGGCACACGCTTTGTGTGCGCCAAGGAGGCCGGCGCACCCCCACGTCACCAGCAGGCGATTGTCAAAGCTGACTATCACGGTACGCTTTCCTTCCTATTCACTTGTTGATGTTGCTGTTGCAGACACTATCCGCACTGTGATCTTCACCGGTCGGCCAATGCGCGTGCTGAAGAACGATTTTATCATGAAGTGGGAGAACGATCGCCAGAAGGAGATCAAGGACCTCACAGCCAAGGGCGTCATCCCGATCAACAAGGACATCGAGGAGCGCCTCGAGAAAGGCGAACCCGTCACCCCTAAGGAGATGGCTACCGTCAGACCCCTTCTCATGGGCCAGTGCGCTGGTGCTATCACCGTATGCTTGCAACTCCTCAAACTTTGTTGCTAATTCCGACCAGGACGTCAAGCCTGCCCGCGACATTGTGAACGAGATGGTGAGTGATGCCATCAAGGCGCTACGTGCTAACACGGGCCTCATCGCTCCCATCCGTGCCAAGATGTGAACAACTTTGTAGATCGATGCATTCTCAATACAATTACTTATGAAACATCGAATCATGTATGGCGGTTCTTCAAGTTGGGAACACTTGTGGAATCGACCGAACTTAACTTTCAATGGGCAGCTACTGGACTGCGCCTGCACGTCTGCCGGGTAGTGCGCCCCCGACGCCTGGGAACACTAATGACGGCTCTGAACAGTATTCTGAACAGCTGTACTCAGCTGAGGTAGTTTCATCATCCTCCTCCTTGCATTCTGTTGTAGGATCTTTCTGCGTCACTATCGCGGGCTGAGCATGCGGTAATATAGGGCGGCTCTAATGAACAAGCAAAGGGGACTGACTCCACCTTCCATGTTTCCGATCTGCTGCGCAGGATGACGACTGAAGTGGCCATGGATCCTCTAGTACGCTGATCTTGTTCCAATATGAATGATTCAGCGCATTATCTCATGGCGGTTTTCGGTTTCCCATCAGCTCTTGCCATTCCTTGTTTGAGCCTTCTTGATCTTGCTTGGATTAGCAGTGCCGTTCGTTTTGCTAGAGGATATACTAGTATACAGCCATTGCTGATGCTGCTGAAGCGAAGTTGATCGTACTGCAGTACAAGGGTCAGTGGCGGGAAGAGCTCGAGGGAGTGCCAGGTGGATTTCTCATTCATAATGTCCTGTCTGCGGACGAGTGCCGAGAATGGATCGCGGCCTCGGAAGGTACTTCGCGTGCAGATTCGATGCACGTAACAGTCTTGAAGCGATGGTCTATGAAGCGTCTCCATTGTCAATCCTTGCTGGCAGCTTTCAGTACAGTCAGCGGTGCGTCTTTTTGTCGTTCACTGCCTTCCGTTTTTACTTTTATGCATTTAAGGCCTTTGGCTCTTTCCCTTGATTGCAGTGACTTACTTTCTCCTGTGTAGCACCACCTCGACGAAGGAGATTCGCGATAGCTCGCGCGTACTGTGTGACGTACCGGATCAGTATATCTCGTTGCTCGAAGATCGAATCGCCCGCTTTCTGCCGGAGTCGGTGACTGTGAGCGGCGCGCAGTGGCTACTGCGTAAAAAGCCACTCAATGAGCGTTGGAGATTCAACAAATATGCAGTGCGAATCAATTATCGCCATTCTATTTTATCGTAATTTATCCCGCAGGCTGGACAGCGTTTCGCGCCGCATTTCGACGCGGGATACACACGCAGCATTGATGAGAGCACGCAGCTTACGATCATCATATATCTTAACGAGGACTTTACGAACGGTGAGACGATCTTCTTTCCGGGTATGTAGCGCAATTTCCATCCGCTCTGCCGACTGATGATGGGCGTTATAGGTGGAAAGCCCTTTGCATGGTCGGCAGCGAACTCCACTCGCGAGGTCGTAGTGACGCCCAAGATCGGATTGTGTCTCATCTTCTTCCACAATGGTGCACTGTCGCCGAGGCACGAGGGAGCACCGCATACCTCTAAGGGAGCATACAAGTACTTCTTTGGATCTTCTTCATTCCTTATTTCCTGCGAATTGCTGATATTGCCCGCTTACAGGTACATCATCCGAAGCGACATTGTATATCAACGCGCCATTCCACTCTAGTAAAGACAGTTTAGAACTGTAGCTCTATTTCGGGTTTTAACTTAGTTGCACAACAATGCTTATGGAGACCATCACCAGTTTCACCCGGAAAAAACTGAAGATCGAGATCTCACTTGCCCTTGGGGGAAGCGGCCTTCTTTGGGGACGCCTTAGCCTACAATCAACAAGTCAGCTGATCTATCTCGTCGATAGAGAGGTAATCAATTGAGATTCAAACCTTGGGAGACTTGGCCGGTGACTTGGTCTTGCCAGAACCCGGAGGCCTGCCGCGCTTCTTGGGCGAACCCGCAGCGGGGGCTGCGTCGGTCTTCTTAGGAGACTGATGAAAGCAAATGAGTCATCATCGCATAATTGATCAAATGTAAATGAGTGCTCATTACACATCCTAGTGCCGCGATACAAAAACTACGGAGCAAGTAGCACATCCGAAGCTTATTTCTCGCGGGGGACAGAGCAAGTACACGACAACAGACAGCACATAACACAGCCAACATCGAATGACCAAGTCCTGGTAGCCTACCAGGTGGAAGCATACCGAAGGCTTCTTATCGCCCTTGAAGGTGAACTCAGACTCAGAGTCGACCTCCTCGTCATTGCTCGAGTCGTCGTCCTTCATGGCCTTCTTCTTGGCAGCAGCCTTCTCCTTCTTGGGCTTGGCCTCAGCCTTCGCTTTCGCCTTCTTAGGCGAGCCTGAACCGGCGGGTCTACCGGGCTTCCTCTTAGGCGAGGCACCTATCTCTGAGCTCAGAAAAATATTGGAAAGCAACATCGACGCGTACCGTCGGTAGAGGGAGCAGTGGGCTTCTTCTCGGTAGCCATCTCCTTGGCGGCCTCCTTGGCACGCTTCTCGCGCTCAGCCTCCGCCTCGGTCGTGGCAGTGGTGATGTCCTGCATGGTGCATTAGCTTCGGCAAGTTGAATGATGAGAGTGGTAGAAACGTACTGTGGGGATGACGTTGTCGCGGCCGTTGGCGAGGGCCTTCTGCTGCGCGACCTCGAGGAGCGATGTCAAGTAGGTCTCAGCGGCCTACAGAGTACTGCTCAGAGATGGTCTATCCAAATTCTGCACAGGAAGTGGAAGCTGGAAAACTGAACAAAGAAACAACGCGTACAGTCTGGATGGCAGTGACGGCCTCGCCCTCTACGTCGAGAGCGGGCGAGTACTGAGCGGCGACCTCACGGAGCATCTCGGCGAACTTGGCCTGCGAAGGGTGAGTATACGTAGAAATAGCACAAAAAAAGGGACAAGCTCAAGCCTACAAAACAAAACACGGCACAAGAGAGCGAACAAAGGTAAGAAAGACTGCAGCTGTGAGCGACAGAGGCGTCTAGAACGCATTGTAGAAATCTAGAGAACGAAAGAGCAACACATCGATGAAGAAGCGGAATGTAGCGGCGGCAACCTTGGGGATCTTCACGGAAGCACTAGGCTTAGCAGGGGCAGCGCCCTTCGAGGCAGCACCCTTAGGTGAAGCGGCCGCCTTGGGCGATGCGGGCTTCTTGGGGGAGCTAGGAGCCTTCTTCTGCACCACAAACACAGATAGTTAGTGACGAATCGAACGATCAGCATCGGCATCCATTGCTAGCAAGTTGAACGAAATCGAGAAGTGACCATTGATTGCCGGAGAGGCAGGGGAACCGTACCGGGGCTATTAAAGTGAGAAACGCATATAAAGTCAAAAATTACGTACAAGCATCCTTGGGAGACGTAGCCTTGGAGGGCTGAAGAGCGTAAGGAAAGGATGGCGAAGCATCAGGCGGGCGAAGAGGAATGCACCGCCATGGTTTGGAGACAGGAATCGCGTACCGAAGGCTTGTCCTTGACAATTTTGCTGGCGA
The DNA here is from genome assembly GCA_036924285.1 of Asterella californica. Classification (NCBI taxonomy): domain Eukaryota; kingdom Viridiplantae; phylum Streptophyta; class Marchantiopsida; order Marchantiales; family Aytoniaceae; genus Asterella; species Asterella californica. The sequence continues at coordinate 175,420 of JAYKYS010000036.1, read as the reverse complement.
GCTTCGAGTAGTGTCAGTTCAACTGCAAGCTTCGGCAAGAGGATCATCGCGTAGAGGCGCAGCGCTTGTGTTGGATTCGGGAATGCAATGAGGAAACGTAAAGGTACCTTGGCGGCGCTCTTTGCGGACTTCTTGGCGGGCGGCATGGGAGGCGGGTGACCGTTGGAACTGAAGCCGGATTAGGAATTCTACACGCCAGGCCAACGGCAAACGTTGAACTTCGCTCTTCATTCACAGACAACCAAGCAATAAGAAAAAGTGCCCTAGTTAACCCTTAGTGCTCTGCTGATGAAGAGAGCGAGCCAGGATTGGAGTTGCTGTCAGATCCGCTGAGGCTAGAGCTGCCGTTCTGCGCGTCTGTGGTGGCCGGTATGTCGTGCGCCGCAGCGAGGCCATTGGTGACGGTACTGCACAGCGGGGGCCAGGCCTCAATCGACGGGGGCGGGCGGTAGCAGCATGAGATCGAGTGAAAGAGGACCGAGTAGCGCTGCATCGCGTCGAGAAGCTTCACGCGCGGACCTAGGGGCATGCCAAGCTTGAATAGTTGCTCCGAGTTCATGCGCGCAGCTTCGTTGAGCTATGTGGAATGAGATTAGCAGGGAAGGATCGATCACAGCAAAACTGCAGTACAAGGAGCCTTCATAGCACAAAAAAAGAAAAAAAAAAGAGAGGCAGCAAGATGCATACATCAATTCCTTCCGAGCGAAACTTGCCCGCGTACTTACTGAGGTCGAGTGCGACAAGAAGATCTTCGAGCAGCTGCATCGACTCTGGATTGGGCGCAGGGGGCGGCGGGACCGGCTTCTTCTCGGCTTTACCTGCCATGGGGTCACTCTCATCGATTGGAGGACGAAGGAGTGGCCTGAGCTGTTGTGACGGTGCCGGAGGCGAGAGCACAGATGTCAATGATGAGCGCGCAACAGCCGCTACGGCTGCTGCGTCAGGGCAACCGAGCAGCTCCAGTAGTGCGGCATTATCTCCTGCGTATTTGAGCGCGTCAAGGCCCTGCTCGTCAGAGTACTTGGGATTCGCGCCCGCTTCGATGAGCGCTGACACTAGATCGACGTTGCCATGCGAGCAAGCGAAGTGTAATGCGGTGCGGCCCGTATCGTATGGTTTGTCCACAGGTGATTCGGCGTCTGATTCAAACAGCTCTCGCGCGACGTCGGTCTGCACTTGTGAATCAGGTTTTCGTTAACCACAGAAATTTAGGGTGACAAGAAAAACGTCACTGAATTGCAAGTCGATAACTTCCGAACGAATAACAGCGTGTAAGGTTCACGAACAACGTCACGATAGAGATACGCACATGACTGGCCCAGGTAGCGTAGTGCAGAGGAGTATAGCCGTTCTTATCCACAGGGGACGGGTGCGCTTTGCCGGTGATGAGCTCTCGTGTTACCTCAACGTGCCCCTGCGCAGATGCAAAGTGAAGGGGCGTATAACCCTCGGTGGAGCTCTTGTTGGGATCCGCCTTAGCGGCCAGTAGAGCGCGGACAGCCTCATCTAGGCCCTGCGAGGAGGTCCAATGCAAGGCTGTATAGCCGTGGTCATAGGCGCGGTTAGGATCGGCGCCTGCTGCAAGCAGCGCCTTCACCACCTCCACGTGCCCCTGCGATGACGCGTAGTACAGAGGAGTATGGCCCTCCTTGTTGGCGCGGTTGGGCTCTGCGCGCGCTCCGAGCAGCGCCTTGACTACCTCAACATGACCTCTTTGGGATGCGCAGTGAAGCGGCGTGTGCCCAGGCTCGGTGTGCCGCTTGGGCGTGTTGCGCTTCTTTTTGGTGCTCATCCCGCAAGGGCTGCTGCACCGACCCGCGCGGCGAAGGTTGAGATCGCGGCAATTTTCCGCGAATTTCTATGAAACACCTCTAGACCCCAGACAGAGTTACCACACTGGGTGCATCATGAAGCAGTCGTGTAGGGCTGTTTGAGCTACCAGGAGATGCAATTTCAATCGACCACAATTTTGCTATATGACTGACCAGCAGTCAGACCTCCGTGCTGGCGGTCCAACGCCTGACAGCACTTTGCAGCACGTAAGGCAGACGCCACTGAAGTACCATAACGATCGGTACTCCTAAGCTGTGACTCTGCGTCGAGCACGGCGACACGAGGCTTCAGGAAAGTGGAGACAGGCGAATCTGCACGGAGCTAGTCTCTTCTCCTCTCAGAAATTGTCAACTATTGCCCGCAACAGTTGACAACCCAATGCAGCGTGGCCTGGAGCAAATACTAGCCACATCTGACAATGGACAGCGCTTGTAGCCCTAAGATCGACTAACAGCTCGCAGCACTGATGGTGGAATTTGGCAATAAAGCAATTACATGATTTAGCTGAACAATACTGAGCGCTGCTTGGATTAGTATGGCTGTTGAAGGAGCCAACGGGAGTAGAAGCGGTAAGCGAGGTCGGGTGCATACCACGGCCTGCAAGAGCGTCAGTCAAGAATTGCTCGGTACCCGCAAAGATCAAAGAGAAACATACACCATGTGGCCGGCGCCCTTAATGGTAAGGAAGGAGATACCCTTGTACTGAATCACAGAGCCACCGACGTTGCCTACAGCGCTTCAGTACCGAAACATAAGATTAAGAAGAGAATCTGACCCTCGTAATTCCAGTTTGCCCAGGCCTTAGTGACGGGCGAGTTGAGGCACTGAATCCAACGTTGAGTACCGACGAACGGCACGGCACTGTCGGCATCGCCAGAGTAGATCAAAATGCGCCAGCTACGATCAAGAGATCAGCTGACTTTCGCCAACTCGAACCACAACCGACTATTAATAATATCGATGCCTAGGAAACGCAGCGGAAGAACCGTACTTTGTGGTATTGATGAACTTTGCCCAGAGGGGATTCATGAACTCCATCTCGTCCTCGTAGGTGATGTTACCAAACGGCTCCCAGTTGCCGGAACGAGCGTGGATCGCCGTCTGCACAGCAGGCATGTTCATATAGCTCACCATGTCTACTTCATCAGCCAACGTAGAAGACATATAAAGCAAAGTCGATACATACAATTGGCAACGCAGGGATCGAAGGGGAAGTTGGGGGGCGAGTAATAACGACTCCGGCTGTGGCCAGCTGATGCAGTCGCGGTGTGAGGGAAGTACTTGCGCGCGATGCGGTTCCAGCGGCTGGTATAACGGCGCATATCGACAAAGTCATTTGAGGAGGTGGACTGACAAATGGGGGCATAGATGTCATAGAGCTAACTCGGATCAGGTGCGAAGTCAGTGTAATGACCGTACGTCGATATTTTGGGGGATGTACGCGACCGCAGCGGTGGTAGCCGCAAGGCAGGCAGGTGTGGGGTTAACGAAGGGCGTGTTAGAGCAGTTGGTGAGGAAGAAGTTCCTGTACGCTGTTATTATCTTTGACGAAGTAGGGTATCGCGAGGAGTCAGGGCGCACCACTGGCAAGCCTGAACACTCTTCTCGTAAGCGAGCTCCGGGATCAGGCCGTGAGTGTACCTAGAGACAGGTTAAACAGAGCAAACATCGTGACTTCTCGGTTGTTCATCTGAGTACGTACATGTAGGTGACGAATGCATACTCGTCCACATTATAGTACCTATATCATGTCGCTCGTCAGTAACTTAGTGGACAAGTGAGATCGTGGTACCAATCGTTCTCGGTGCCGGGGTTGCCGACAAGAAGGCCCTTCATGTTGATGTAGCTGCTGCTGTTCTTAGGCGCGTTGGCAGTGAGGATCAGGTTCGCCAGCTCGGGGCAGTAGTGCCCGCTGCAAAAGATGAGACAAGGACTTGCACAAGACTATGCGAACCCGTAGCTTTCGCCAGTAACGTAGAAATCGTTCACGCGGAACTCGGGGTACTCTGCGAACCAACCCTGCAGGAAGGCGAAGTTGTCCTGCGCGGTCTGATAGCGTATAAGAACAGAGGAAGTTTGATCAGAGCCAAGGAGCGTTTCAAACTGCAATAGCGCTTGCTGAGTAGTACTGCAGTAGCCCGTACAATGGTGTCGTTGGTCGTGTAATCTGTCTTGTTATCGCTGTAAGAGAAACCAACGCCAGCGGGTGCTAGATGCCCGGTAGTGAGCAATATACTGCTCACTAGCGCTCGCACCTTCCAAGTATATGATGTTGGCGATCTGGTTCCATGAATACGGATTGAGAGTAAGAGTCTTGCCATCAGAATTGGGACGGAAGGGACCATGCTCGGTCCAGAAGCCAAGAAGAGATGATGCGCCTAGATAAATGAGAGCAAAAGCGAGCCGAAAACAGTTGGAACGAACAAGGAATACAGCGCGAAAGTGTCATCGCAAAAGAAGGATGAGGGCGCACCAGGACCGCCGTTCATCCAGAGAAGGAGAGGATCCTTGGCGGGGTTGCTCTGACTTTCCACGAACCAGTAAAAGAGGTTGCGGTTGCTCTTAGCATCGACATTAATGTAGCCAGAGTACTGCGAGAAGTTAAGCTTGCCGATGCCGGGCAACGAAGCGATCTTGTTCGCAGCAGGAGCGGCGAGCGCAACCCCAACCAAGGCTAGCAGCAGCAGCACCTTAGCGACCATGAGAACTTTCTTGCACTCCGTCACAGATGACGTTTATTTTTGGAGCGGTAGACCACGTGCCACTCTTCGGCTTTTCAACGGCGCAGATTGTGAGTCTCATAGCCATGGCACTCCCGCGTCGTGATGTTAGGGCCACCCTGCAGCTTAACGATGTTCCTAAAAATGTTGTACTGAAAATATACGTTGTAATCTTACAGCTTCGGCAAGCCACCCTGCTCGACCATCGACTCTACGCACTCCTTCACCATTTGATCGAGGCCAATGTACCTAAAAAAGGCAAAGATCAGAAATCAACTTCCTGAAAAAACATACTTGTCAAGACCAAGCTCTGCGAGCGGCTTGGTGTCCAGCGCACACGTTGGCGGCGGCACGTCTACCGGTGGAGTATTGGGGTATTGCGGGAATAAGCGCTTGCATACTGTGGCCATCTCCGCCCATGACACAAACTTATTCGCGCAGAACAGGCGCCGGCCGACTGCCTTGGGGTGTTCGAGTGCAATGATGTGCTGACGTTAGTGAGAACTTGTAAGGATGCAAGAGCAGCCACGATCAATCGAGGGCCTTCGGTCATAAGGGCGAAAGACTGTTGACATACCGCGGTAGCAACGTCGCGCACATCTACGATAGCGCGATACATCGTAAGCGTCACGGGCCCTACGAACAACTGAGCAACATTAGTTTTGCTTCTGAAGCGTACCAGGTTCACCAAGCAGCAGTTTCTTGAGGTTGGACAGCGACGTGTTGATGTGTTCGCCCGAGATGGTCGGTCCGAGCACGAGCACGGGATTCACAACGGCAAGTTCAATCTCTGGGTGAGCAGATGCGAATTCCCAGGCCGCCTCCTCAGCCAGACGCTTCGAAAGCATATACGGCCCGTTCGTGAGCGTGCCTTGTAGGTTCCACTAACACTCTAAGACCAAGATTCGGAAGTGGAGGCGTACATCCTTCTCTGTAAAGACATAACCGTCTGGTACAGGGAAATGCGTAACTGCTGCGCTGCTGGATGTCACAACCACTCGCTTGATCTTATTAGCAACCGCGGCATTGAGTGCCGCCTTCGTTCCTAGCGAGAACAGGTAAGTCGACGGCAATGACCATCGCGACAGAGTAGAAGAGCCTCACAGGGGAGAGGACGGAGATGTTCTTCGAGGCGGAGAATTCATACCAGCGATAGCGGGTTGCACAATGTCTCGATCGGGATCACTGGCGGAATAAAAGTATGGGGAGGCCACGTGAAGCACGGCATGACAGTCCACAAAAGCACGCTTATAATCCTCCTCGTTCAGCTCGCCCTTAGCGAACTCGAGGTGATCCTGCGGGCTCAGAGTCTTCAGATGACCGACCTTCGCATTGTTGCTTGGGTCCCTAACGATCGCGCGAACCCTGTAGCCGCGCAGGAGGAGCTGCTTCACTACATGCGACCCAATATAGCCGTTCGCGCCAGTGACTGCGATGAGCTGTCCCTTCTCCATCAAAGAAGCGTGTAGGAGTGAAATAAACGAGTTGCTGTGGAGCGAAGTGGTGGTAGAAGCCTCAGCCGTCGGTGCTTCCCGAAAAATAACTTGTGAGGGCAGTGCCGTGGCCTTGTGCAGTGCGCTGCCGCTGGCGGACTTTACGCATGGCGGAGTGCTGCAAAGAGAAGTTGGAGAATTAGTAGCTGAAGCGGCCTGAACGTGCGGAACTTTCAAGACAGTTCACGTGGATATCTAACGCCATGAGTGCACTGTTTCGTGCGAGTGCCGTTCATTCTCTGGCAGCATGTCTCTGCCATGTGTTTCAACAGGCAAGTTCTCCATGGTTCGCCATGGTCGAGACACTTGTGTCAAGTTGATCACGATCATGTGCTCGCCGAACGCCGCTTCTACTTGTGGTGCTTGCCTCATGGCATGCGGCAGCAAAAGTGATGTCACAGCTCTAACGATACTACGTTCGGCTGCCAACCTACTGAAGAGGTAGGGTCCAGGGTCTTGAACTCCGACTCCGTTGCTCTGGAAGAGTCTCCTCGGAAGCAGACGCAAGTAGGTTCTGCTCGATCCAATAATGAGGGATCAAGTGAGAGGACCTCTGATCACCACCACGCGCACCGCTCGATTCGTGTGCCGATCTCATTCCTTTCTCCAGCCTCCAGCTGAGCGATGAAGATCAGGGTTTGCGTACTGCACACTATATGTTTAATAATTAGCGTCATTCCACCCTGAGCATCGCTTTGCACAAAATAGCTTGATGCCAGACATTACAAACAGCGAATAAAATCTGATCTCCAATTGATCGGAGCACGTCTACGAACGCATCGAGACGAGGGCCTCCTTCACCTGACCGGAATCGGGTCGCTCGAGGCTGTTGTGACGATTTAGATAGTTGTCAATAAAAGGGCCAGCTCGGTGAGGGAAGTAACACCCGAGCAGGAACGAGAACGTACGGGTTAAAAGAGATACACTTCTGGTGCAGCTCAATGAGGGGGCCATAGGCGGGATCCTGTGCGATGATTGCAGGGAGCTCGGGCTTCTTGTTCTCACGCATGCAATCGGCAATCTGCGCGTCGTTCATGCCGCTGTAGGGCATCTGCAGTGCCAGGATCTCGAACATCACCATGCCGTACGAGAAGACTACATGGGTGAGGCCTCGAGGAAGCAAGAGTCCGTACTATCGGCCTTGTAAGTGTACACGTCGACAAAGTAGTTCCACGAGTTCTTCCACACCTCCGGTGCCATGAAACCTGCAGTCTGCCATCTCATGTAAGCGATGGCAAGCTCCCATGGATACGTAAAGAATAGGAAGGCAACACATACACCAAGGACAGTCTTGGCGGCGGACTGACGAGAGACAGCCTTGGCGCAGTCGAAATCACCGATGGCCACCTGCGCGATCTCTTTGCGCTCGTTGAGCGTCACGAAGATGTTATCGCTCTTCAGATCACGATGCATGATGGAGTGACGGTGCAGGAACTTTCGAGATCAGTCAGGGACGTATTGACCGAAACAAGGGCGAGGTGCGGACCTCAAGACCGCGTATGATCTCCAGAGAAACGCGGCGGGCTTCGTCAGGCGAGAGGTAGTGCTTTTGCTGCTCACGCTCGTAGAGGACGTAGAGGAGTGATGAGCGGTAGCGGGTCATGAAGAGACGGAGCTTCTTGCCGAAAGTTTCGTGGAAGAGGTAGCGCACAATGTTTCTGGGCACAACTGTGAGTTGAAATTGATGATTAGTTGTGCGAAAGAGGTGTTAGTAGGGGTAGGTGGGCGGTCTCCTCCCTCCCTCTTACCCTGGAGTCGATGGAGCACAGGAAAGAAAGAACCGTGAAAGCAGGATGACCAAGACCTGAACTGCCACACGTGGAGGCGTACTTGTGATAGGGGAGATTCTCCAGCAGAGTGATCTCCTTCTCAAAGTACTCGAGGGAGGTGCTGTTCTCATCCAGGGCCATCTCCTTGCAGACGCACTGCCAGCCGTCGACGTACGCATAGTAGATTACCGCACCAGAGCCACCCTGTGCAGCAGTGAGCCTAGTGGATCTTCGCTGCGCTGACGAGACAAATAGAAGCCGGTACCTTGTCGAGCATCTCGCCGAGTTGGATATCCTTTAGATTGATCTTGGCGGTGGTGCTCTTGCCCCCAAACAACTTGGAGTTGCTCTTCTTCCTTCACAGGTAACTCGTTAACCAGGTCAGGTGAATGATGCGAAGCGAAAAAAGTAGTAAAAGCGACTATTAAATGCGACGCGCACTTGACTGCATGTGCGTCCTTCTCCTTCTCCTTCTCCTGTGCTGCGACCTTCTCCAGGAGCTTTGACTCGTCTGCGAGAAGCTCCTTCTTGCGCGACTCGAGTTGCACCTCCTTGTCCGCTAGGCGGCGTACGCTCTTGGTCAGCAGCGCCGACTTAGTCTCCATGTTGCGGATCTCCTCCTGCATAGCCTACGAACAAGTAACGTCACGGCGCGATCACAGGAATAGAGAAATCGTTCGTGAGTAGAGCGCATACAGCATAGCGGCGCTTCGCTTCTACCTCGCGCTGCTGTGTGATGAGAAGCGAGTTGTAGATGTCGCTCACTTTGCGCGTGTCTGGGGCGACAGGAATGGGATGACCCTTTTTGTCAAGCACTGCACATGGTGTGAGGATTTGCCAAGGCGTCAAACAAAGCCTTGGAGAAAGTCAATCTCGAACCTGGATTTGCCTTCTTGCGGGAACCGGGAGTGTCCCAGAGCGCAAACTCGAGATCATCCTCAAGCTCTGCGGCGTCTGTTAGGCAAGGGACACGAGGGGTCGTACTGTTGCCCACGGAGAAGACTTCACCAACCGACGACATCGACTGACAGACGGCGCGGAGGATAGCCTGACCACCCTTGGTGGTGATGTGGTTGAAAGAGATGTCTACTTCCGTAACCTTCACGTTGTTGCTGAGCGCATTAGCGAGCTGATCTGCCTGCGCATCTTCTAGCTTGCAGCCACTGACGATTACGCCTAATGCAAGTCGGCGTGAGCTGAGACGCATTCGTGGTAGGTCGAAGGAGGAGAGCACAAGCGATGGAAATGAAGCCACGTACGAGACAGAGGTCCGTTACGCTCGATCACTTTGCAGAGGTTGTTAAAGTCGGCCGCAGCGACATCGATGCTGCGTATGAAGAGGGCATCGAAGGACAGCTTCTTGCTCTTGCCGTCGGCATATTCCTGCATCACGCGGCTAAGTAATCAAGATCAAAGTATTGATTGCGGACCTTGATCTGTGTGGCCCAGTCGGCAGGCACTGCTCCTGCGAAGGTCTTCTCGTCAGCCATATGCGTTACGCGGACTGCCGCTTGCCAAAGACAACGCTGAGTCAAGAAAGTAGCTTTTTCGTCAGCTAAATGCCGGTCGAGCAAAAGAGGAAATGGGTAGTTTGAATGCAATCGCGTTAGTGTGCTTTCATTGGAACGCGCGTCGCTCCTTATGTGGTAGTAATCATCACAATCACTATATACAAGACAGGCAAAGCCTGGATACACGGCTCTTGTTCTAATTCTTGAACTGTGCGTATCCAGATCTCATAGCGGGCTGCTTGTGCACCGTAGCCTGCGCAGCGGGTGGCACGCCGGGATTGCGCGAGCGCTCCTCCTGCTGCAGGCGCGCAGCGAGAGCTGCATCAGCCTGTTCCTGCGCCTTCTTCTGAGCATTCGCCTTGGGGGTCGGGTCCTCGCCATGCTGCAGGCGGTATGCGAGGTAGGTATCATCGTTCTCTTGCTGGATCTTCCTCGTCAAGGAGATCTGAAATCGATCAGAGTTGAAAAAATTAACATCTGCTCGGCTGCTTTTGTACCTGGTCCTGCAGAAGCTTCAAAAAGCGCACGTCGGTTTCGTTTGCGGCTGCCTTCTCCAGATACTGCAACGCGATTGGTTGAGATTACGAATCCGAGATGGACAAACGCACCTGGATGGTCTCCTCAGGGCTGAGGCCCTTCTCCTTAATGGCGTTAAGCATCGTGTCCATCCTGGAACGAGCTTCGCGTTCCGTACGAAGCTCCTCACCCTTCACTGAAGCGTCGTATCCCAATGCTGCAATCACAAATCAACGAAACAAATGCCACCAAAAGCAAGAGGAGTAGGGATAGTACCGTGCAACTGCTGAACGAGTTGCGCGTTTTGCTGCTCCAACTGGCGGTAGCCCTCATAGCCACGCTTATTGCTGTCTTCCAGTACACGCACACGGTTCTGTAGTTCAAGAACTGCGGCGTCAGCCATCTTCAGCCTGCCCTCGACAGCAGACCGTCCTATTAGCTCATGAGGAAAAGCTATCAATCGAAAAATCAATGATGCACATTCTCACCATGGCTCTATTAAGGACCGAGAGGATGCGCATAGAGTTACAAAAAGATCGCGGTCATCTAACGTATGCCAGAATCGGTTGGGTTACGTACGCTCATATTCAGCCTTTGCTGCGGCCTCGGCGGAGACGCGAGCTGCTCGCTCGGCGACGAACGCCTGCTCAAGACTGCGAAGTTTGTTCTGCGGAGTAGTTGGAAAGAGAGCTCAGGGTGACCAAGAATACAAACCTGAAGTTCCATGACATTGTAGGTGTGGTCGGAGAGTGAATTAGCATTCTGGCGAAGCTCGACGGAAAGGTGTGAGAGAATGCCATTAATCTCGTCATCTGGGACGAGGCCAGAGGCGGGCGCATGCGCAGGGACCGAAGAGTGAATATCTGCTGTTGGTTGTGCGAGCGGTGTCGCAGCCTGAGTGTCCGTGTGTGCGGCGAATGGGTTTGACATCGAAGGATTTCTACAGGAGGAGCGTGAGGACCAAGGAACAGTGGGGGAAGGGCGTGAAGACGGTGACTCGCAGGACAGAAAGCAGCACATTGTTGGCCAAAGATACACACCTAACGTAGATGGAGGTCATGATGTTACAGGTTAAGGGTGTGCAAAACGTCTGAGCTATTGTTATCATGGCATGTGCTATAAGGGGTGAAGTGGACTACGCACACCAGATGTAGGGCTCCGTTGCAAATGCCCTTTCGTGGCAAAGCTACGGACTGCAAACGTCACAGTTCGTCACACACCGAATTCGGTTGAATGCCCTCCTTCGCTGTTCGTACAACGTTCGACTGTATTAATGCGAAACGCAACACAATAAACTTAAGGGAGCCGGGCAGATGACTGCCGTAACTGCAATCTTAATCACTCAGTGAATTCGTAGCCCGGAAGTGTCTGGTCATCCAGCGGCTGATAGTCCAATCCCGAGGAAGGGCCAGGGCCTCCTAGCCGAGCCTTCTTCTTCTTTTTGTCCGACACTTCAAAGGAGTCAATCTATCTTATCGCGAAGTGAAATTGAGCGCGCACCAACACCACCTCCAATGATCGCAGTGCAGACGTGGCCTCGCTTTAGCTGGCCGCACGCCTTACAAAGATACGACCCGCGCTTCTTCTTGCCACCGCTGGCGTCACGATTGCCCGAATCAGGACTCAGCTCGTCCTCGTACTCGACGTCCTCTGCAATGACTAAGATTGCCAGATCACACTCGGATTCGTACGTGGTTCCCAGCCTACCGATCCATCACCAATGACGGCGGAGGGATCGGTGGGGTAGTCACGCGCAATCCCGGCGAGCGCAATTCCGGCCAGAATGGCGGGGGCAGCCGAAGCGATTGAAGATGAAGCCGCAACGTTGGCCGGTGGCTGTCGAGCAGCGAGCCTAATACGCTTCCGCTCGTCATCTTGGCAGCGCTGACAACTGCGCGGCCTACAAACAATTAGTTCAAAAGTGGTTTTGATTAGAGATCAAGATCGCGTTGCAACGAAGTTAGCTCTTCTCAACCTGAATGGAGAAAAAATCCTTACTGTGCACATGGTTGATGACGCGCGATGTGGTGGTGACGCTCCTTCTCGCCAATGAAGTGCAGGGGACAGTCGTTGTGGTCGCAGCGCAGCTGAAGCTCATTACCTAGCGGCTCCCAACCCCGCGCTGCACACTCGGGGCACGGCTGCCAACGGCGTAAGTGGCTGCCCTCACATCGTAAAAATGAGGACGTACTTGGAGACAATTTGTAAAATGTATATTCTTAGACTTGAGATGGTTGTCGAGACCGCCGACCTTCTGGCCAGAGAACTCCTGTTTGCAGCCGCGATGTGCTGCGCCCAGGGTGTGTCAGACGATGGACTACCAGAATGCGAACACATACGGCATTTGATCACATCGCCTTTCACCCTCCGTTGCAGCAAGTCCATCGCAGTAGTGGGCCGCAACTCATTAAGAAGCACCTCGTCGGCTAGTGAAATCAGCAAGCAGCCTAGATCGTATGAGCAGTTGAGCGCACCTGTGCCCTCCAAAATGCCGCTCTTCACCTCTGCTGGGGTGGCACGCAAGCAGCGCGAACACTTAAGCCGTGACATTTCTGAACATAGCCGGTGGTGCCGTTGGTGTGATAGTCGTACAAGGGCTGTAACACGTCAGCTGGAAAGGAGCAGCGAGGCAACGCACCTGAGGAAAATGCTTCAGGGCAATCAACATGATCGCACTTCTGTTCCGCTGAAGTCACTGCAGCTGCTGGCGGCGGCAGCGGCGCAGCAGCTACTAGAGTTAGTAGCGCCACTAAAAATCTCGTCCGATGGAAGCGAAGAAAGAGACGGAGGAACACAAGAATGATCCAGCGAGGTCTGCGCACCGTGTTGCGCTACTGGCCGTTCTGGCGCCGGTTTCTCGCCTCTCAGCTCGTCATCCCATGCGTTAATACGATCCCACAAGCTCGCGGCAGAGATTGCAGGTTCCATGAACCCTGCGCATGAGTTAGTTGCGCGCAACATGAGTGCCGCGCGCGTCACGGAGCGCGAGGGCGGCGTCGCGGCAGTAGATCGAGGGAGATTAAGGCCGTACAAAACGAATACGGTGCAAGACGTTAGCAGTGGGTTTTGTGAGTTAAAAGAACACGATGTAGGCTTACTGGTCCGCGAAGGAGCAGCGCCGCTGACGCGGCCGGTGGTATACTATTGGGCGTGCCGGTTCTGATAATATGATGGAAATAAGATTGTCTTCCGCTTTTGCGTGGTGGACATGGAGGCGGTGCAGCGTCTGGTGGCTCAGCCTGCCCTCTTGGCACTATTTAAGGAATTCTGCATTCAGTTTCGTGCAGATGAGAATATCGACTTTTGGTATGTTGTGTGCGCTCCTAACAAGCTGATGCACGCAAGGCTTGCTGCACAGCACTATAAAGCTACCGCTGATTTTGGAGAGAGACGAAAAATAGGTCAGTTTCTCCTCAACTCATTCGTGAAACACGGATCTGCGCGAGAGCTGAATCTGGATGAGGTAATAGTGGTAATAGATAATTTAAACTTACGCTTGTACAGGATGTATATGCCTCTACACTGTCTAAAGGAACGTCTGGGGACTTGGAAGCCTTTCAGGATGCTGAACGAGCGATTGCGGTGCGCTTAGCGCTTCTGATGATCCTCATGGTTCCAGATCATGATGACCAACGACTTGTTATCTCGCTTTCAGCTATCCCCTGCATACCAGCATTTCATGGCCTTGAAGAAGAAAGATCAAGTGGCAGCATTGAAAGTGCAAGAGAAGGAGAAGCGCCGAGAAGCAGGTAAGAAAGCATCAAAGGCGTCTCAGAATTCATCTGTATTCGCAGTACGTTCCCTCCTGCGTGGCATCTGCAGCGCACTAATCATCGCATAGACTGATTCCGTTCTTGTTGCAAAAGAGTTCGTGAAGGACCTCATTATCTCTGCGCAGAACTCAGGTGCGCGACACATTCTAGCTACCATTCAACGGGGATCGCGTGCCATACACCGATCTTAGATTGGTGTTCTCTACTGGTGTTATCGTTCTAATTTGATCCTTTCATCAGACACTGGTATCGTTGCGGGACCGCGCATTCAGCTTCGCCGGCTTGAAGTGCGCGACCCTAAGATGAGCGATCACGATCTCGAGAGGCTTTTTAGACAGATCAATCTTGTGCCTGCCCTCGCTGAGGTCTTGCTTGCTCATGGAATCTTTGGCGAACGCGGAATCGCTATCCTGAGTCGGTTTCTCAGCCATCACCCACGTGTCACTCACTTTATACTCACAGACACATCTGTGCGCTGTCCTTATTTGATCTAAGTATGATTCATTCACTCAGCTTCCTTCATCTGCGGCCTACGTGCTAGTTGAAAGCATCAGGCACTCCATTACTCTCACTCATCTGAGCTTCGAGCGAGCGTCCCTAGGCGATGAAGCGATCAAGAGGCTATCAGAAGCAATGATGCTAAATGTTCGATCTTGTGCAGCAGCTCATTTCTAATCGTTCCCTCTGGCAGTACTCCGTGCAACATCTAAGTCTCTGTGGCAACAAGTTCAGCGCCGCTGGCTTCGTAGAAATTGCATCTATGCTGCGTGTTTGTTCCAACATCGAGATAATCGATCTGACAGACACGAACGCCACTCAGGCCTCAGTGACAGTATTGCGAGAGGTCCATCTCAGTGTTGACTCGCTTTTGCCTCATTCTTTAGGTTGCGGAGGAGCGTTGGAATCTGCAAGGAATGCTTGGAATTGATGCAGTTGACTCCTTCGTGAAGGATCGCGAGTTTTTGCGCAAGTTGAAGAAGAAAGAGACAGTGGGCATGTCTTTAGTTGTTCTTGGACCTGAGTTGACCCTTGGTAGGTGAAATCCTGTCTGAAAAATTGTACTCAAAATTGATCACGGAGTTGGATCTGCAAATGATCGAGCCTTCCATTACGCAGAACATGGCAGTGCCTAGCGCGGGCCTCACTAAGGTGCGTCGAAAGTGCTGCCGTCCCTTCCGATCGAATTAATTTAGGTTTCATTCTTCAATGCTGGCCATACATCTGTACCGGGATTCTGCCGCTACCTTCCCTCGCTACGGCACTTATGCCTGCGTCGCAACAAACTCGCCTCCTTACCTGAGTGGCTCTGCGAGTCCACATCACTCACGTATTTGGACATCAGGTACCAGTTTCCAAGTTGAAGTCCAACTAATACGATGGTCAGTCAAAACCACTTGACAGAGTTGCCAAAGTCTATTGGCAATTTACGGCTCCTCCGCACCCTATTCCTTCAGTCTAATCGTCTGGCAACCCTTCCTTCTTCTTTCTGCTCCTTAACTTCACTTCGTTCCGTCAATCTTTCCCGAAATCGATTTCGCTGCCTTCCTGAAGAGGCATTTCAAACACCTGAGCTCGAGGAACTGCGACTGATCGCCAATGACATCAAAGTATTCAAAGTATTGTTTACCATGTCGCTCATCTCATTTAGTCGCTGCCTTCTGCCTTTGGCCGATTTGTGCATCTGCGCGTATTGGATACGCGATCAAATCCGATGACTGCCTATGCGCCAGCGGTGCAAGCCGGCGGCAATGCTCTGTTGGGGGAATTACGCCAATCAGCGTACGTCGTTCGTCATTTGTGTGTTTACGCGATACAGGTACGAGATGAAGTCTGTGCAGCATATCAAGGTGCTAGTACTGGGTGCGGAGGGCGTGGGCAAAACGACGTACGGCAGACAATTGAGATAGCGAGTCTCATATCGCTGACGAAATAGGTTGGTGCGAGCGATGCTGAACATGCGGGAGGACGACAACAGGAAGCAGGTGCTAGCCACTGATGGCATCGAGATGCACGGGGGCTTCCGCATCCCCAAGTGCGACGCGGACTTCACCATTTTCGACTTTGCCGGTCAGGAATTGTGCGTGAGCTCTATCCCACTCGAAGTATTTGTGTAGTATAATTGCTTGTTCTGTTGAAAACAGCAGCAAATTAACTCGAAATATATTGCGAGTGCTGACGCAGGAGTCAGATACTACGGGACGCACCAATTCTTCCTGGGAGGCGAGGCGTTGCATCTGATTGTGTTCAACCTCTACCAACCCAGCATCGAGAGCGTGCAATATTGGCTCCAAGCTGTTCTCCACAGGTCCGAGTCCATACGTCAAGATCCTGCATGTGCATGCTGTCGATACTGTCGCTCGGAGCAGGGTGCCTGCTATTCTAGCCACCCGGTGGTGGATGCCTCATCTTTGCGATGCAGAGCTATACTATTATTGACTTGTGAGACAGAGCTGGAGATAAGCCGCCGTACATCTTACTGGTGGGTACCCACGCAGATAGGTTCAACAGCGACTCGGAAGCGGAGGCCGCACTGGCAGAGTGTAGAATGAGACTCACTAGACGATTCAAGGAGACGGAGGCACAGCTGGGCGTGCGCGGTGCGGTGGCAGTCTCGTTTCCGATCTCGTCCATGCCGGCGCTAGTGGCCAATCTCACGGCGGCTTCCGGATTTGGCATTCCGATTCCTTTGTCATCGGTGGTAACCACCTCCTGTCTACGCAATCTGATCGCACTTATCGCTGAGGCGGGCGGGGTGCTGAACAGGTGCCTCTTACCTGCGACATTCTTTATCCTGCAAAAGAAGATCGTACGATTTCGAAACGGAGCCTGCTGCAAAATCCTCAGACCTTTCCAATTCAGCGCAAACTGTCAACCGATGAGCCAGTGATTAGCTGGGATCGCTTTGTAAGTGTCGCTCAGGTACGACTTGCCACACTTACTTGTGCTCTGTTCCTGTGTTCCATACACAAACCGCTGTGCAGAGTTGTGGCCTAACCGGCGATCTATTGGAACAATCTACTGCTTACCTACACAGCATGGGCGCACTATTGCATCTATCAGAGTCTTCAGAACTACGCGAACTTGTCATCCTATCGCCAGAGTTTCTAATCGATGTCATGCGCGGTCTAGTGTCTCTCAAGCATAAGTACTGCTCTAGAACCTTCTGCATGAATGGTCTTCTTGTGTTTGAACGGCTTGCTTCGAATCCTCTCCGATTGGATTCCGTTGAGGGATTTCGAGCTCACATTTGATCCAGTTTCGTAAGGCGTGGTCTGATCCGCATCGCCGATCTGCCCTGGGTGTGGAACGCCTTTCCGCGCGAGCTTCATGATCAACTAGTTTGCCTTTTAGGTTCGAGAAGCGTTTGCAGGTCCACTTACGCGTACAACAGAAAAATTTGAAATTGTGTTCAAATTTTCCTCCGGCATATCCTTCGCTGCCAATGCCGAACTTGCTGCTTCAGAACCTGTCCTCTTAATCCCATCGCTGCTCCCTGCTGAGGTACCACAAACTCGAAATTCTTGGGATGAGTGACGAGTTGCACGTAGCTCCCACTGGAAATCCAAGAGCAGGTGAAGGTCTCTACTGTAGTTTTAAAGAAACTTCGAAATGGCTGGACTCGTACCTTCCGCTTCGCATTCGCCCCTAACGGCTTCTTTGAACGTGTCATGTTTCGCTCCCTCCATATCGCTCAGCACTCCAATTGTACGCTATCTGGCCTCTTTATACATCTCTTGAGTTCTGGACCTTTCTGAATCCTCATTTGATGCACCACTTACATGTGGATACTAGTCGGCCTTAAAGTAGTGCACTGTTGGGCCACTGGTTTGCATCTGGAGTGTCCCACGGCTTACCTCACGCTCACCTATGCCACGCATCCCTATCACTTGACACTCGAGGTAACGCCTGTCAGCTTTCCGTTTGACCAATTGATCCTGTCAGGTATTTCCACTTCGGGCAGGTCTACCCGCCGTGCGTATTTTTGTACTTCTTCTCCAACTCATCGAGCAACTCATCGATGGAGCGTATGAATTCCTGCAACGTGCCTGTCATCCCTCTGTTTTTTCATGCTTCCCAGGTACTCGCAGTTGCGATCATCCGAGGATTATGAACGGTTCGTTGCGTGCCGTTGCCCTGACGTACAGGTGCCTCGCTTTTGGACCTATGCAGGTGCGTTTCCTTTTTTGAATTTCCTTTTGAATGGAATGTAGAGTGCGTTGCGGCCTGTTCCACCAATACGCCATTGCAGTGCAGGCACGGCCTAGTCTCCGCCACTGAGATTGCACCGGATATAGCATTCGCTGGGATTGACATCATCTCCAAGGATGGTGTGGATACTTCGGTTGATAATCTCGTTGATGATTCTCCGCTGCAGAGCTAGATCTGCGCGCCTTGATTGGTGTGGGAAGCTTTGGGGCGGTACACTTGGCCACCTGGAAGGAGAAGCAAGTCGCAGTTAAGGTCATAGACGCTGCGGTGTGTCAAGTTTCAGATCCACACTCACTTTGTGCCAGGAGGACGAACGGGATGCTTCAACTCAATTTGCTGCTTTCCAGCGTGAGGTGCGCCCAACGCCATCAATACGAGACTAATTTTGCTTAGGCGTATATAATGGCCGAGCTTCAGCATCCTAACATTTTGCAACTGCACGGCGTCTCGCTCGCTCCTCAGATGCTTATATTGGAGTATTGCAGCGGCAGCGACCTGCGGCACCTGCTCGACGAACGATCAGTGGATGTATGAGTTTGATTTGGCTTGCAACTTTTTGAGTCTTATGCAGGACGTTAGCTGGGCGTTTCGGTTGCGAGTGGCGCATGACGTAGCGAAGGGTATGGGTTACTTGCATGCACTTAGCCCTCCTGTTCTTCACCGGTACACGTCTCTTCCAATATCGCAATACAAACTTTTCGGTTTCAGGGATGTGAGATCGCCAAACATCTTTTTGTGTTCGCTGGTGCCCTCAGCAGACAACCTAGTGGTGGCGAAGGTGGCCGACTTTGGCATCGCGCAGTTCCTTGTGCCTGTCGCTTACGGCACTCTCGATTCGTGGCGCTGGATGGTAGCGGGCTCGTCTTGCGCCGATTCATTCTGACTTTCATAGGCTCCTGAGACTTTTTCCTCTTCGTCACGACACCCGTCCTACGCCTGCAGTGCTGACGTGTATTCCTTTGGTGTAGTCCTCTGGGAACTGTGCTCGCATCTGATCCCTTTTGACGAATTTCTACGTGGAGGCACTCCGGACTTCAAAATCCGTAGGCGCATCGCTGTGGAGGGACTCACGCCCACTGTCGCGCCTTCGTGTCCCCCTGCTGTGCGTGGAATCATGCAGGTTCGATTTTCAATTATCCCTTTAAGGAGTTACTTGTTCAATGGTTAACTCTGCAGTGTTGCTGGAACACGATTCCGTCTCAGCGCCCGACATTCGCTGACCTTATCTCTGTCTTCGACTCGCTCCTCCGCATTGTAGATTCGCGTGGCTCTATCGATGAGGCGCACGCTGCCATCTCCCTCCCTATGCCGCCTCGAACTCCTGCACTTGCTGCGAATCTAAGTGCCCTGGACAATGTACGCGTTCTTCTCGAGCTTAAATATGTAGTTCCACTATCTTTGTAGGTTTCTTTCGCGTATTGTGATCGAACTAATGTGACGTTCACAGGGTATGTGGAAACGAAGGACACCTGCCTCGCCGACAAACTCTCCTCCGACTTCCCCTCGTTTGCTCACCTCTTCGCTGCACCGCAACGTCTCCCCCCTACCCACCGCCTCCGTGTCTTTCTCGCTTCCAAGTAACGCGACCGGACCTGCTTACCATCCAGCCCGTGAGCGCACAGGTACTACATCTCTTCTTTCAGCTATTCTGAAATTATTGTGCGTTGATTAATGTCAAAAACAGGTGATGGAACTACATCGCCGACTTCGTTCTCGCTCGCAGCACAGCGCACGGCAGCGCACGCCTCCCTGGACAGCCTACCCGTGATTCGGAGACCTTCGCCGCGACCATTCCTGTCGAGTTATTCACCAGCGGATGCTGCAACATTCCCACCACCAGTGAGCGATTTCCCACGTGCCTCATCACCAAGGCCATTGGTCACGCACTTACCCGCTCGTCTTCCTGTGCCAATCGCAGCTATACGATCGGTTTCGCCTGGGAAGACGGAGTCTTCATCAGAGAAATCGGACAAATCGAATTCGGAGCGATCGACCGACGACAAGAAGACGCTGAAGGATAGAGAGAAGGACGGTAAGAAGAAGGAGGTGGCCAAGGATAAGGACAAAGAACGCAAGGCCGACTTGAAGCGCCTGGAGTCTGTCGGATTTTGATGGGTAATGAGATTCTATGTTCTGACGCGCTTGCGTAGAATGTCACGGATAATTGCCGGCTTCGGCGAGGATTATTCGCGAGAACACTCGCGTCGTGCAGCATCTCTAATAACGCAGTTCTAGTAACTCCGTTCGATGGGTATCTATCCTTGCAGCACATAGGAGATCTCAAGCAATTCACAGGAGCCGGCGCTTCTGCACCCTCCATTGAGCTGAAGCGCGTTAGTATCCTCAGTGGTAAGTACAGTGTCCCCGTCGTGGCGTATACGCCGCCAAAGTTCGAGCCCAATGATCCCGCTGCCCTGCAGTATCTCGATGAGTTTGGTTACGTTGTATTTGGTAAGGCGGCCTCTTCTGAAGATTCCGCGCACGCTATTGACCTCTTCTGGTCGCATCTTGAGGCTGAGTCTAAGGGACAGGTGCGAGTTCGGTCTTTCCACAATTGCGACGTGACCTTGTTCTCGCTCAAGTTCCTTATGAGGCTGCAAGCCAACTCACGCATGGCATATTGTGATGCCTAACGCGCGCTTAGATGAATCGCACTGATCCTAAGACTTGGTCCGATAAGAACGGCTTTCCAGGTGGCTTCACTGGCGTTGGAATCATGACCACTTTCGGTGCCGCATCCACCCTGAATCAGCAACATTAGCTAACAAGGAAGGTAGGCATGGGCCACGCGGAGTGGCTCTGGTACCTGCGCGGCCTACCGCGCGTAGTGAAGTCCTTTGAGACCATCTGGGGAACCGACAATCTCATCACTAGCTTTGACGGTATTGCATGCGACATCTAATTGTAGTGTTGACGTGTTGATGGAGGTGGTGGAGCTTTTCGCCCTCCGGAACTCGATGAGTCTTGGTCTACAAGGTAAGCCACGATCGAGTGGCTAACTCATCATTGATTAATCTTACATCGCTCAGCGCTGGGTGGTTCCATGTGGATCAGAACTGGCGCTGGAAGCCGAAGAGGGCGAGCGTGCAGGGGCTCCTCAATCTCTACCCCTCTGGACCTACCGACGGTGGCCTGCTCGTCGTGCCCAAGTCGCACAAGGTTGTTGAGGAGCTTGCTAAACTTCCAGACAGTGGACCCATGGGCAGTGCGTTTTCCCTTCATCAAAAACTCTCCTCTTTTGAGCTCTAGGCCTGATTTTGTTTCTTTAGAGCAGGACTTTGTAAAGATGACCGATCGCGACATCCCAGAGCTTTGGGCGCCTGGTGCGCTGAAGCTGTGCCTCGAGCCTGGCGACTTGGCCATGTGGGACTCGCGTACTACTCACTGCAATCACCCTGCCTCTCTCAATTATACAAAGGTACCCTTGCATCTTCGTGGACGCTGCTTCTGCTGAGCGAGTCAGCTTTGTGAAAGACTCGCAGAAAATTTAAAGTACTATGTAGATTAAGGCTCGCGAGCCCGTTGTGCTGCGAAGGCTAGTTGGGTACATCTGCATCACTCCGCTCAGCCTCGCCGCCGATCCGGAGCAGCTCATCAAGCGCCGCGTGCAGTCCTATCAGCAAGCCCAAACGTACGTCACAAACGACAAAACATATCCTTGGAGAGCACCGTCTCCTTTTAGGATTTAGAGATGTTGAAGTCGCTTCGAGTTAACGTCATTTGTAGGAGCACGCATTGGCCGCACGAATTTCACCCCTCCGCGTCTCCGTACAAGTCCGCAACGTTCAAGCCCCCTGCTCTGAACGAGCTGCAACGTAAGCTACTAGTGGGCAAGGATTCCACCATCGACATTACCCAGCGCATCATCATCAGCAACGAAGACACGTGAATTTTGCCAACAAACCTGTAAAAATTAAATTTACTCTGCATAAACGCAGCCGTGAGGAGGATAGGAGCTTGGGCAAGTGACGTTCCTGGGCTTCATTTGCCAATCATACGGCTAGCTCGTAGCACGGCTAAGTCGAGTAGCTCCCACGCTGAGCCAGTGTTCGGCCTCGCGGCGTGTATCGCCTCCGCTTGCTTGAGGTACTCGTCGGCCTCACTAGGCACCTTACAGTACGACGCCAATAACAGCAGAGCCTGCATGCAAAAGTCGATATTCGCACATATTAAAATATTCAACGTACCTTAAACTGGGCGTAAACGAAGGGAATCTTCTTGGCCTTCACCAGGGCACGTCGCCAGCAGATCATGGCCTTGTTGACGTTCTGCGCGCATACGAACACTCGGCCCTGCAGCACCCACGCGTCGGGCGCCAGCGTGTCCCACATGATGCGCGTCTCCCAGAACGATCTCACTACTTTCGTGAGTATCGCACGTTTTTCGAGAGCCTCAAAAAAGAAAAAAAAAACGTTTGGCAAGAAGAGTGACCACCGCAAGACAGGCCACAAGTCGAGACGTACTGGCGGCTTCGCACGCGGACTGAATGAAGCGAAGTCCGGGGGCATTTGGGTGCTGCTCAAACTCCTTCGGCAGTGGCGCAGTGATGTCCAAGTTCTTGCCCACCTTGCGCGTGTAGTGCTTCCACAAAAGACACGTCTGCAATATGTTGGTCGATGCAAAAGTCAGGTTTGGTCAAACTGCGATAAGGTTCTGAGTGGCGATGTGTGACGCACGGTTTCGACAAGGTAGAGGGTATGCGCTGCGGTGTTCCAAACCACAGGCACTGAAGCGATGAGCTTGTAGGCGGCCTCGACATGTTTTACAGCCGAGTCCATCTCGTCCTTCCTGCAGTGCAGCGTCGCCATACGCACCGCGGTAAAGTACTTGGCACCCTCCGTTAGAGTGTTGGCTCCCGTCGCAGCCATGTGGTTCTCAATTTCCTGGCAACACTGAGTTCACATCCGAGTTTGTAGGCAAGCCGAAGTAATAAACTTACTGAGAACGCGCGGGACTTACCAATGCCTCCGGAAGCTTGCCTTGCTGCAGGAGACCAAGGGACATCCATCGGTACGAGATCTCATCATAGGCCTTACGTGACTTGCTCGCTGCGGTCTCTGACAGCATCTTGGCGATCTAAGATTACCAAAATAAGCATCAGTAGTCTCTGCTCGATCTCGGTTACCTCGTAAGTGCGCGGGAAGTCTCCAACGATGGACAGTGCAGCTGCATAAGTGGCGAGGCTGTCTTCGTAGGTGACGCTCGCCTCGAAGCCACGTAGCATGAACATCTCCTCCGCTGAGATCGACTGCCACAGTGGTAGGAGCTCCTCATACCGAGGTGGGAATGCGTCCCAGTCCTAAGTCGAGGTCAAGGAATATCCTTCGGTGATTCAAATGGCAAACTAGGGAGGAAAGATTGAAGTAGTGCTCTCAGGCAGGAACGACAATAGGTACCGCAGAGCCGAAGGACTTGAAGGCACCAACGAGGCATAGAATGAACTTTGGATTCGCATAGCGGCTTGCCTCCGTGACCAAGTAGCGCGAGAAGTTTCGCGCTATCACTCTCGCCCACAGATCTGCCGATCAATTGAGCAAATAAATGGAATTGCGCAAGACGGAAGATGAAAAGTGAACTTGATCCAGCGTACGATCGCCAAAAGCGCGAGAAAAGGTAACGACTGTGCTCGAGCCGAAGCTGTAGTGTACGGCCAAGTCGGCGCAGTGACCAAGTTCGCCCCAGTAGATGGCGAGCCAGCACCAGTACTGCACCCACATCCACAGGCTCGTGTCGGTGATCGGTCTTTGAGACCAATACCTGGAATTCAAGTCAACGAGATACGCATCAACATAGGAACTGTGGTTGGAACCGCAGGCTTATCGCAAACTGCTTGCCTGGCTGCAACCTAAGACAGGGAGAGAACCGCAAGATAATAAACCCGCAATAACAAAAAGCAATTCGTACTTTGTGAGTCGACTTGCCATCTTGGACAGCTCAGCATACAGAGGCTTCTCCCCTACTGGCGCAGCACCAAGTCTCTGTGCGCGATTGTACGTCTCGCGAATCCATTGTTTCCTAAGTGTCGAAAACTGTGCCTTGAGATCGGCCGATGACTTTGGGACTTGCAAGTCGATGAGTGTAAATACGGGCTCGAAGCTTGATACGATCTCCACTGAGGCTGGAGACCACTGCAAACGAAATCAGTGGAGTAGTGTTGATACACCAAGCACGTACTGTTCCCTCTAGGATCTTGCACTCCACTAACATTCGGTAGAAGAACACGATGTGTACCTTCGACAACAACCCGGGTTGCTTCTTCTGCATTTAGGTTGTCAGAAAACGCAATATTCACGCAACGATCACGAACCTCAAGCGCTAGTGCGTTCTCAAACGCAGCCATAGCCTCCAGCGTGCTGCCACTCTTCGCATTTTCCTCCCCAGTACGCTTCCAGTACTCGGCCTAATCCAGCAATGTCAATTTTCCGATCATGGACGATCGAGACCCGTACCGCTTGCAGGTACTCCCCACCTTTTTCAGAGTGCTGAGCAATGACCGGGAACAGTGACGGGTCCTCCTCCGCATTGTCCATGGGCGATTCATCATCGACGAGCTTCATTAACGACCCACTTCGTGTCTGATGGAACTTCGTCGTCAGCTCTGGAAAAAGCAATATCCAGCTCAAATTACGGACCTTAAGGACGCGTCGCTGCTCCTTGTACCAACGAGCCACCCTACGGTGCACGCTCTGCCTCGGCGAAAAGGCAAATGTGTTGTAAGCGACCTGTTACAGTTACGAAGGTCAATGGTTTTGCCGTACCTCCTGAACAGCATGCTGGGAGAAGACGAAGCCGAATGACTGACCTTTATCATCGAGCCGCTCGCAGCTTAGTAGCCGTTGTTCTATCAAACATCAAGCTAGGTTTCGTAAAGACGTACCCTGCAACGCAGCGAGTTCGAGGGCAAGTTCAGCTGTGCTAATCTGGAGCGGCAGGACAGCTTGTAGGAGTGGGAGTTCAAACGTGGTGCCTATGCAACTGCATACCCGAAGCACGAGACTTTGGACCGACGACAGACCTATAATACGTCAGAATGACAAAAAGTGACGCAGGACCGACGTACGATCGATCTTGCTGAGCAGGACGCGCTCTAGCTTGTCGCCCATACTCGCAGCTGTCGCGGATCCTAAAGTCCTTCATAAGAGCTGAAATACGTGCGGAATGTGCAAGGAAATCGCCAGGAGATTGCGTACCGAGCAGCGCCTCATCGACGGTCATCACCCCACTAACGACACGGCACGCACCAGCCTCCACCATGCTCTCCATTAGCACCAACGCAAAGAATGGGTTGCCTTGCGCGCGAGACTTCACCATGGAATCGATTGCCGAGGGGACGTGCCGAACAGTGTGCTCCGAGCAGATCAGGTCATGAATATGGGTGTCAGAAAGCGGTCCGAGCGAGATCTTGCAAGCGCGGGGCGATTGCAGTAGTTGTTCGTATCCTGCAGGCAGTGTACTCGGAGGAGTGAGATCGGTTGCTCATGAGATAGGCGCACGTCATTGGCCGATGAAGAACAATCCAGATTTCTCCAAATAGGGACCGATCGGAGCACACGTGATACTTCAAGAACTCCCATGAACTGGGATCCATGTCATGCGCGTCCTCTATCACCAAGGCACAAGTCTTCTGCTACACAACGAAGCTCCATGAAGTTATCTAAGGCATACAGCCATACCTGAGATCCGACAAAGTGGCAGATGAGAAGTGAGACGATCTCAAACAAGCGCTGGCGCTTCAGTTGGCTGTCGAGCACTATACTGTGCCTCGTCATCGGAAATGACAAGTGGAACATCGAGTTAAGCAGCGGAAGCAGCGGAATGAGATCTGGTTTGATCTTATCGAACAGGGCACTAATTGAGGCCTCCCCATAGGGCGTATTTGCGGACTGGAATAGCCTAATTCTCGTTAGTAACTTCAATGGAAGAAGAGTAAGTTACTGCTTTACCAATAATTCATTCAAATAGAGAAAAGCAAAGGAAGGCAATCACACGTAATATATATATATATATATATACATAAATATGCGTACCTAGCAAGCAGAGTGGCGATAGGACCGAGGGTTTCCATCAGCTTGGTCTCGCCCTTTGTCACTGTCAAGTGCATATCCCTCACCAGCCACTCCCATAGCAGTGTTTTGCCGTAGCCTTGCTCTCCGTCGATGATAATCACCTTTCCTGATCCTAAATGAACAGTTTGGTAAGTCATCGGTCCAATTCAGCAATTTATACCAGAGTCCTTAACGGACTGAGCAGCTGTGCGGAGCAGGGTGAGCTCCTTGCCGCGACCGACTATCTTACTCGAAGTCGTAACGAACTTGTGCTCTCGCACAGCCCTCGAAAGAGGGATAAATCTGATGTCAGATTTCAATCAGTCACACGGTAAACAAAGCACATCGAAAAGTACTAATTACGCACATTGGCACGCTTTCGGTCTTGCCCTTTACTTTGATCGGCGCTAGACTTCTCCAATTGAAGTGAGCCTGCGACAACTGGTGCGTCTTCTCGTCACACAAGATGGCTGGCACGCTTGTGTAGCGCGGCGTCTCGGCGGCCGAGGTGAAGAAGGACGATGAGGACGATGAGAACGACGTTGAGTTGAGGGCGTTCAGAAAGGAGCCAGATGACGAGCCAGACGGAGTTAGGGCGGGTGAAGAGATGAGTGAAGAGGTAGACGTTGAGGTGACCACGCTGGATGGTAGTAAGGAATCAGTGATGACACTTTTGTCGTCCTGGATTAGCTGACCCGCAGCGACCATCAGACGCGCGCTCAGGTTCACTACGGGGCCCACCACAGCTAGGACCAAAGTAAGGAAGTGGTCTTTCAAGCAAAGTTTGGGCGGTTAAATTTGACATACCATACTCGTGACGGTGCGCGTTACCGATGATGCCGCAGTAGGCCTTACCGGTGGTCACGCCTATGGTTGCACGAAGGCCACCCCTTTGCAGACTTTGGAAAATTCTGAGTGCGGCCTTCGTTGCGCGCACTGCCTCGTCTCCGTCACTCTCGCCTGGCAACCCAAACACACCTGCAGCTGTTACCACAAAACTATGAAATACGCAGCAACCGTACCGATGCAAGTAACGCCTTTGTCCTCCTGCAAGAATTGGCGCATAGTACCGTGGTAATACCGGAGTGCGTGCTCGCAGATACAGCACGCAAAATGTAATCCATCTGAAAGATTTTAATGTGAGTAATTTCGCGTCAATGTCAAAAGAGTAGCTAGCAGGCAGTCTCAGGGTAGGAAGTAATTACTACGTGAGTTTGGGAGGCGTATGGAGATATACCCAACATGGTGGCATCCGTTGTGGGTACGGACGGCAAGTTAATGAATACGACGCATACTTCACGTATGTCTGCCAAGAGATTGCGCGGGATGCCTTGCTTAATACGAAGCCTTGCTGTTTCTACGCGTGCAATGAGATCAGGCTCAAATACAGTTATGAGGATATGCGTGATAAGTGAATATCAAGGGATATTAGCACTAGAACGTGCCGGGTACATAGAGAGACACGGCTTCCTCGATGGCCTTGTCCACTCGGCCAATCCTTAAAAATGGTGGTGTCGCGGGTGTAGAATTCAGTGACGTCACTACTACGTTTCCTGACGGCTTAGGTTCTCCCTTCGCAACACTACATCCAGCGTACGCACTGAGACAGCTGAGAAAACAGTAAGCTATGATACCCTTTGATGCACTGCCAGAGTTGGGGTGACACAATTGTCGTGCTGATCGTCGCCTCCTTCTCGGCGCCCGAGATCTGGTGCAGTGGAGTGCCTGCCAAAAAGGTCTCCCAGCGGTCGTTGTTGCCTACATGTACCATGTATGCGTCTCCGATGCCCAGAGCGACCTAAATCAATGACTTAGACAAAAAGTGATCTAGCACTTGAATACTCGGGATATCTGAACGTAAAAGCGATTTAGCAACGTAAGTGAAATGATTCAGTGAAGTGGACCTTAATGTATAGCGGCATACTCTTCCTTTCAAACTTCAGTGCAGTAACTTCCATCGAACATTGCACAGCCCTCTCCGCCACCTCCAGCTCATCACTTGTGCCATCCTCCTGCAAGTAGCACAAAAACTTACGACAGAAGACACAATGTGGTTGATCACGACTATTGATATGCACATACCTTCTTATCGATCTTAAAAGAGACCAGGAGGGCATCTCCTGCAAACTTGATGACATCTCCATTCCACCTGAACACGATATCCAGCACGCGCGCAAAGTACTTGCTCACTGGAACTTTAAGTCCAGAGCGAGACTTCACACAAGCCTGCCAGGAATACAGATTGCAGAAATAGAGAGTACAGACGCAGACATGCAACCGAATCGGTCATATGAGGTCTGAAAGCACAGATGCCAGATGAGCGTACGTATGCTGCAGACCATTTCAGCACCGGAGGGACCGATCTCACTGAGCTTCTCCGTCATGGGCGTGAAGCCCGAGACGTCCATGAAGGCCACAACGGCTTTGACCCGGAAGAGACGCGGCTCACGCATCTTGAGGCCAGCTGCGCCGGCCTCAGCAAGCCTCTGCTTGTACCATTCTAGGACACACCGCGGTACGAACTGGTCGAACGTGTTGCTTGCGCTCGCCAGCAGGTGCAGCGTCGAGTGACGCGTCAAGGGAGCTGCGTGAAGATGAGAATACCAACGGCACGTCTTCAGCAGTGAAGAACTGTATGAAGATCGCCTAGAAGTATATGCAGTAGATTGAGACGATGCGCACCCTTCAGCTTGTGCGCCTTGACATTTGCCTCAGGATCGAGCAGCGAAGGAACCTCGTAGGAGAGGCGAGAGCCTTCACTGCGGTCACCGCGTGGTGACTTAGGCTCTGTACTCAGTCTGCGACCTCCACTGCCCTCCAGAGGGGACAATGCCATTGGAGAATGAAGTGAAGAGTTCAAAAATTTTAAGTTAGCTTCCCTGCGACGGCGGTGGACCCAGTTAATCTGGTGATCGGGCAAATGCAGAAGACCGGCTTGACGACACGAGAAACGACGTATCAAGAACTTCAAGCATGACGTATTTTGTCGAATCATTCGAAAGAGCCTCGCTCTGTGTGCTCCGCAACGCACATCCGATACATGGCCACATCCCCCGCGCAGAATGTGCCGCCCGCTATGGTGACGAGCGTTGATATCTGTGCGCTTCCGCATCGTGTTTAATGTGATCTCGAGCTGAGGCTTTTCGGATCGTTCTCTTGCGAGTGCACCTGCTTTGCAATCATGGCTCGAGCGGAATGGCTAATTAGCCTTCAGCGAAGCCACGTTACGATCAGAGCACCTTCATCGGCCGCCTGCGCCACTTCATGGACGTGACTGATTGGAAGTACGTGTGATTCCGCCTCAGGTGTCTCCATTAATGCACTTGCGCATGATACGGGGTGATGTTCAGTCGTGCAACCGATCTCAAAAGCTGAGATGCGGGCCAATTCTGTCGCGTTGTAGCAGTGCATGCCACTACCTCGTGTGCGACAATATTGTCCCGTATATTTCAACTGTTTCTAGTTCTTACAGCTGCTTATCTCGTTCATTGGTAGGACGCTTTTGACTACCGGCGAGGAGCTAGAGCGAGCCAAGCGTTTGCTGAAGAAGTACGAAGCTGGCGATCACTCGATTCCGGAGAAAGACCTCTGGAAAGCGAAGAAGAGTACTGTACTTCTCAATCTTTTATCGCTCTGGTTGGACATCACTAAGTATTAGTACACTAATCCTTGCAAAGCATATGTGACTATTAAGTCGTTCCCGCAATAAGGTTGCTGGCTCTCACACAGATCTAGTTCGTGATGCCATTCTGCATCCTGACACAGGTGAGAAGATTCCTCTGCCCTTCCGCGTATCTGCCTTCGCTCCTGCCAACATTATTCTCACTCTGGGCTTGCTGAGCCCGAATCCATCTGTGCGTCTTCTCATCATTTTTGATCAACATCCTGTTTTTTTCTACCGTGTTCTGCCATCCTCCGGGATTCGAGTTTTTGCCTGCGACTACGACTGCAAGTTTGATCCGCTGATTCTCAGTGTAGATAATGACCACGGTGTTCTGGCAGTGGATCAATCAGTCGTACAACATTGCGCTCAATCACGCGAACCGAAACGCATCTAACACGCTCACCAAACGGCAGATACTAGGTATCGGCATTTATACATTGATCAGCGTTTTCAACCCTTCCAGAGGCGTACAGCGGAGCGGTGGTGACATCATGCCTCGTAGCTGTTGGTCTCGGCCAGTTTGTGAAGCGCGGATCTGTGAAGTGGCCAGGTGCCGCCAAGTATATCAAGATGGTATGTCTTCTTTCGAGATCGTTCGCCTTAGTCTAACTCGCCAAGTTTGTGCCGTACACTGCAGTAGCGTCCGCCGGTGCGGTGAACGTCTTTCTGATGAGGAAGAACGAAGTCACGTATGGACACATACATGGTCTTCTTGTATTTATTCG
Organism: Asterella californica; assembly: GCA_036924285.1. NCBI lineage: Eukaryota > Viridiplantae > Streptophyta > Marchantiopsida > Marchantiales > Aytoniaceae > Asterella > Asterella californica. The sequence continues at coordinate 145,162 of JAYKYS010000036.1, read as the reverse complement.
TTTCTTCAAGCGAGGGAATAGAAGTGAAGGATGAAGAGGGCACAGTACGCGGCAAGAGTCGCATCGCTGGCCGCAAGGCAATTGGCCAGGTTCGTCTCCGCTCGTTCGCAGCTGTGTTGAGCTTCGACAGGTGGCGATCTCGCGTGCTGTGATTCCGTTACCGATTCTTCTTCTACCCCCAATGGTCATGTCGCAGCTCGAGAGAATCCGCGCCGTGCGCAACAACCGTCGCCTCGCCTGGACTCTGCAGTTCGGTACAATCTATCACTATCTGTTTGCCAATCTTTTTATGACACTCGTGTCAATGTAGGTGTGGTGGTTGGTGTACTGTTTGCCGCACTGCCGCCAGCAATAGCGCTGTTCCCACAGCAGCTAGCGATGAGGAGTGGAGATCTTGAGGAGCAGTTCAGGGAGCTGAAAACTAAGAGCGGAAAGCCCGTCTCGACGCTATACTGCAATCGCGGCTTGTGAGGGAAGACCATAAAGATCGTACGCACTGTACTACTTGTAGCTGCAAGGACATCACACGATACAGTAAGTTTACCAGCAAAAAGCAAAGCACAGAAAAATAACACAGGTGGACAGTTGCCCCCCTAACACAAGAACTCACTACTTACGAGAAAGAGTGCGCTTGACGGCATTGACGACGTGCTCGACCTGCACCATCGCGTTGTCCTCGAGGTTCTTCGCATACGGCATTGGGATGTCCGCGCCAGTCACGCGTTCAACGGGTGCGTCCAAGAAGTCAAATGCATCTTTGAACTCGGATGAGATAATACAGATGTGAGAGAAGAACAGACTCAATCACATTCGAGGCTGTGCAAGAGTACGAGCAAAGGGTGGAAAGGAAGACATACGCTCATTCATGAGTGCGATGATCTCGGCGCCGATGCCGCATTGCAGCCAGCCTTCCTCGACGGATACGAGACGATTGGTCTTCTTGACGCTCTCTACAATCGTGGGGTAATCCAGCGGCCGCAATGTGCGTAGGTTGATGACCTCTGCACATTCCCAATTAGTGCGATTCGATGGGAAGATTACGAACCAACGCTGATACCCTCCTTCTCTAAGATGACGGCAGCGTCGAGCGACGTCTGCACCATGCGCGAGAACGCCACGATAGTGACGTGCTGGCCAGCCTTCTCGATCTTGGCCTTGCCGAGAGGAACGACAAAGTCATTCCGCTGCGCCTCCGCAGAAAGGGGGTAAGTGGCGTTGTAAAGGATCTCATTCTCAAGGCATACGACGGGGTTGCCATCGCGAATTGCAGCCTGAAGTGAGTCAGCGATGAGTCGAACACACGAACTGCGTACCTTCAGCAAACCCTTAGCATCTTCAGCGTTGAAAGGGGCAATAACCTTGAGACCGGGCACAGAAGAGAACCACGAGCCGAAGCACTGAGAGTGTTGCGCGCCTACGGCACGGGGAGGGCCGTTGGGACCACGGAAGATGATGGGGCAGTCAAGGAGACCACCGCTCATGTAACGCGCTTTCGCAGCAGAGTTTACGACGTGGTCAATAGCCTGTGTTAGTTAGACACGACCAGCTTTACGAAAGAGCAAGCGGGCCAGCCCACAACATTTCGGCACAATTGCGAACGCACCTGCATACTGAAGTTCATGGTCATGAACTCAATGATAGGGACTAAGCCAGCGAGTGCTGCACCAACGCCGATACCGGTGAAGCCCGCCTCAGTGATGGGGGTGTCGATCACACGATCGGCACCATACTTGTCATAGAGGCCCTTCGAAACCTTGTATGCGCCATTGTACTGAGCCACTTCCTCACCCATGAGAAACACGCGGGGGTCACGCGCCATTTCTTCGTCGATAGCTTCGCGAAGGGCTTCACGCACCTGAACCTGAAAAGAAAGATGTGGTCAGGATATCATTGCCACCGAAGCAGTTCATCGACAGGCCCAGCGGTCTGTGCAATGCCTCAATGACCAACACAGAAACAGGCCAAAGCGGCCAAACAGATCGACTAGCTGTGCCGCGATAGTCCTGTCTTATGAGGCAAAATGTTGTACCATCTTATGTTCGGTCGCATAACCTCGCCGAGGAAGCGAAGGACGTGCGGCGCTGCTCATCCTAGGTTGGCGGACCTTCGGATCTCAGCAACGGAGCTGTCCAAAGGGAGAGAACACGTACAGTAGTGCGCGCAGAAGTAGGCGCGACACGAGCGCAGCGCCTGGAACAGGCCAGCATTGCTGCAAAAGATGAGGGTCGATGAAGCCGCGAATACGCGAATTTGAAAATGAATGCGCATGGTTGTAAGGAAGCGAAGGAAGCAGGACGCGCACCCTCAGATTAGCTTTCGGCGGCCAAGTCCACGTCCTACACTCCACTGGTCGTGTACCGCCTGGTGAAATTTCTTGATTCATGTTTCCCGTCTGCTAATGGATGGATTCCGTAGGTTAACGGAAAAGACGAACCGTGACAACTTCTCTGACAGCAAGCCGCTAGCAGGTGCGTGCGCACGTCAGCCTCATATGCGGCTTAGGCCCGCAACTCAGTGGTGGCTTCCTTCGCCCTTGCCTTTTCAATGTGAGAAGATTCATGTTTGACGAGGGCAGTTTTCTTCCCGCGATTCCACTGCTGCCGCCCTCCCCCTCGCTATCGAATCTCAGTTCCGCATGCTTTTTTGACCAGCCTTTTAGAATATGGCCAGTAACAGATACGTCATCGAGTACGCCAAGACTGGCCGTTCTTCTTGCAAGAACACCAAGTGCAAGGGTACGCCAGTGCAATCTGCCCGCCTTGATCGACTGACACAGTCTTAGGCAAGATCGAGACAGGCGAGCTCCGCATCGGCAAGGTCGGCAGTTGATCGCGTCCATTTTTGTTTTAACTCTCTCAGGTCAATCCCAATCCTTTTGGTGATGGTGACATGTCCACTTGGTACCACGCCGCCTGCGTCTTTGACGCTCTGAGCCGCGCCCGCGCCGACACCAAGAAGATCGACTCTCACAACGCATTTGAGTCTGGCTGGTCTGACCTGAAGTCTGAGGACCAGAAGAAGGTCGAGGACTATATTGCCGGCAAGAATCTGCCTGCCCTCGCCAAGAAGGGTGCTGCCAAGAAGAAGAAGAAGGCTGACTCCGAGGATGACGACGGTGGCGAGTCCGGCTCTGAGGACAAGCCCAAGAAGAAGGCCAAGGCTGCCCCCAAGAAGAAGGTGCGTGTCGCAACCCTTGTTACGTTCAGATCTTGCGGAATGCTGCTGTGCCGCGACGTTAATCGTTTTCGTGCAGGCTGCCAGTAAGAAGAAGGACGACTCTTCTGACGATGTCGGCTCTGATGAGATCGTCTCGAAGCCCTCCAAGCGCGGACCTCCCAAGAGCCGTGCTTAAACGCTTTATCGTTTCAATGTGAAATTAAACTTCTCTGCCACAATGTCGCTTTTTTCTAGGTTTGGGCCACACATGCCATTCAGATGGGCTTAGCTTAATGGTATGCCGATGCTTACCCTGATGTTCGTGCGTTCGTATCTGAGCCTGAACCAAGTCGTGCGTACGCACCACGAAGGATACCGTTCCTGCCGGCATGCGCTCATGGTGAGTTTTTAAAGTGGCGTCTATGCAGATTTTTTTTTTCTTTTCAAAGGCGCCAACTTTACCTGTCTGCGACAATGGAACAATACCGGGACGTAAACGTCTGATCTAGAGGCTAACTCGCCCACTCAGCATCTGCACATAAATTACTCATTGAGTTTCATTAATGATTAATATTCCTAGGCGGCGAAAAATCTTTTTCAATAGTAAAAATGGATTTTTTTGTGCAGCAACTGATAACCGCGGAAGGCGGGAAATATTTGTTTAGTCCCATAGAGTACTTCATTTCTCCAGACTCACTTTCGTATAACACAAAAAAAAGAAGAAAAAGAACATCGGGTGATCCCAGTTGTCGAACGAGCGATTGCAAACGAATTTTCTTTGCTCGGAGGGAAGCAGCAGACGGAAGGCTGCGTAGCGATGTGCGTCCCGCTGCGAGCACACAGAAGGAGATTACTGACATGTGCTTGGTAGGCTCAGTTGCGGAAAGCAACGGCGCCGATGATGAGGATAATAAAGATCAATCCGAGCAGACCGGCCGAAACACCGACTGCGGCCTTCCAGTTACCGCCTGAAATTGCATGAGAGTCAGGAGAAGCGAATAAGAATATTGTTATGAGAAGTGTACCCTTGTCGGTTGAGTAAGTGCCATCAACGAAGGTTAGGTCACGCAGGTAGTTTGGCTGGATAGGGCGGCTGTCACCAGGGGTGGCGAAGCCCGAACTCAGGAGGAGGTTGATGGTCGCCTGCGATACAGCCATTGGGGTCCTTATGAGCGTCAATGACATCTTTCATCACACATTGCGTCAATCTCAGACCAAAAAAAGGGGGCAACGTACGCAGAGACAAACCAGTTGGCCGGGGCGCAAGGGGGGAACGGGATGGACCCTGCGGCACAGGAGCAGTCAGGAAGCAACGAGAAGTAATATGACTCGAGCGAAATCAGATCATACCCTGATAGTGCCAGAAGCCTTGGCCAATGTTGAGCTTGGCAATATCAGCTCCGCTGACCTCAAGCTGCACCAAAGTCAAGTAAGACACATCTAGTAGGCGTACCGGAGAGCCACCGAGCGCCATGGCGAGACTAGCAATGCCGGCCGAGTCTTCGGACGCTTCATTGGCAAGGAAAGAAACAAAGTACCACTCTAACGAAGTGTGAGCAGGAAGCTGGCAAAAAAATTAAGTCAACGTACGGTTGATGGTGGTGGCATTGGGATCAGAATAGACTAGCTGGATCTCGATGTTGAATGCCTCGCCGGCAACGGTGTGCTCAGCTGGGCTGCGCACGTAGAAACCTTCGAAGACGAGGTCCGTAGGAACCTTCTGCCCCTTAATGACATTGGTCACCAGCAGCTCTTCGGTGTCGTTAAAGCCCTAAGAATGTCAGACACGCATGTTTCTATCATGTATAGTGTGCGGCGATGTGATTGTCTATGCACAAGATTTCGCAACCAAAAGCTATAAAAGGGGAGGCCAGGCAAATCCGTACGAGACCGCCGCTGACGCCAGGGACGTAGGTGACGTTAACCTGAAGATTATTCGAGAACGCGAATTTGGCGGAGCTGCGCGCGAGGTTATTGGTATAGGCAGGCTCGGCAGTGGTTACAGAGAGAGGGAGGTCAATGGGACTCTGGTTTGAGCCGTCCAGGCAAGTCCAGGTGTCAAAGCCGGTGGTATTGCAGATCCAGTTGCCTGCGCCACGATCAGTAACGAAAACAGTCAGCGCGCGTACTGGGGCCAAGGTAGACCACATCAAGAGTGTTGTAAGACCAGGGGCAGTCCTCAGCAGGCACCGGGAGAAGGGCGACTGAAGATGAGAGTAGAGCGAAGGTGATCAAGGCAATGCACGTTGCGTGCATTATCTAGGTGCTGCACGGATGCTGCAGAGCCGATGATGACGTTGTGTAAGCCTTCTGAAGGTCTTATACCGCCTTGCAGAATTCCGTACATAGTGAAAAAAAGCAAGTCCAACGCACGGTTTGGTGTTCCAAACCATGGCCGGCCTCGCGGATCTTTGGAGCCACATTATGACCAAGTACCCCAACTGGGTCGAGGGTGCATGGGGCATTCTGTACGGACGATCTGCGATGCATTGTTGTTGATCAGTGCTCAGGATCGTCCATGAGGTGGTCTATTTTGGGGCTTTTTTGCCCTTCTGGATCGCAGATTACATTCCCGCGCTGCAGAAATTCAAGATTCAGGTACAGCGATCTCTTCCTTAATTTTCTCCAACCTCCACCATGCAGCCGGCAAAATCTAACGACGGAACGCAACTATGGCGGTGTTTCAAGTGGCTTCTCTTCCTGCACTTCTGCGTCGAGTTTCCTCTCATGTTTCTTACGCACCCGATGCTGCACTGGCTCGGCATTGTGAGCGGCCTCCCACTCCCAGCTTGGTATGCATTTAGGATTGCGTTGCTGAGCCAATTCGTACAGGCGCACCGTAATTTTCCAGTGCATCATTTGCTTCATCATTGAGGACTTTTACTTCTACTGGATCCACCGCCTCTTGCACTGGGATAAGATCTATGCGTATGTTCAACAGATTGTCGATCAGACCTTATGTTCATCTCAGCTACGTGCACAAGGTGCACCACCTGCACGCTGCACCGTTCGGTATCACCGCTGAGGTATTTCCTTTTGGCTCTATCTCCTGCGTTACTCATTTCCTCTGCAGTATGCACACCCAGTTGAGACAGTTTTCCTCGGTCTTGGGACTGCGCTGGGGCCTATTGTGCGAGAAATCACTCTGACGGCACTTATGCTGACCATGTGGTGAGTAGATCTTCTCGTATCTCGGAACAATGCATTTGTTCACCTTGTATGCGTGGTTGATCGTCCGCCTGCTCCAAACCGTGGAGGTACCTTTCTCTTCGTTACACATACGACTTCACTATCTTATTTTTTGGTTTGAACTCTACCGATCCGCGAGAAATCAGCTTCGGAATGCAGTGCTCCTTGCTCCGTAGTTTTCGTATCGCGGAATATGGATGTGTCACACAAGTGGCCTTTGATCTGCGCTCGCTCAATTGAGTGGACGTGGCGCCACATCGGAGGCTGCACATCACATACCTCTTTGTTACCACACTGTTTCGCAGTCTTGAACCGAGGTGAGTTGATGGGCTTACTTATAGGTCCACTCCGGTTACAACTTCCCATGGAGTCTCAATAACTGGGTGCCTTATTGGGGGGGTACGTGTCGCACCCGATTGCATCTATTATCATATTCTTTACATCTCATGTGCGGTGCAGGCGCGCAGTTCCATGATTACCACCATATGACCTTCAAGTCGAACTACTCTTCTACCTTTACCGTTTGGGACCACGTCTTCAAGACTGATGTCAAGGTATATCAGAAATCTGGCTTGCTACATGAGCAGAAAGCTCACTTTCACTCCTGCAGTACTTGGAGTACATGGCCAACTCTGCAAAGAAGGCGCAATAAAGTGTCGGCATGTTTTTTTATTCATCTGCATTTATGCAATTTTTTGTGAGCAGAACCGGCGATGCGGGTTGAACCGAGTGTCGTTTAAGGTGCCTAAATTTGGCTCAAAGGGATATGGATTCATTTCGACAGTAGGACGGTGCCATGAAGGTCAGAATCGATTACCGTAAAAGGTGGAAGATCTGGTTGGTTTAGTGCCGGAGCGGAACTTTCTGCGACTGCTTGTGCTACGCAAGGGAAATTCTCTGTCACTTCCTTGGAGCACCTGATCTTACGCATCGGAATTCTACACCGGCCGCGGTCCCAATTTTCGGCTTTTGTCATCGGCCAGCTATCCAGGCGCAAGTGAGCGACCCGTTCGCAAAATGCCCGGCGTGGCCGGGTTCCTGAGTGGCCACAGTGTCTTCAATGGTCCTTTCTCGCGCCTTCTGGTTCAGCTACTTCTTATCACGGCTCTATCTCGTGCCATTGGTACATTCAATTCATAGGGTCCTTTCTGTATGACGCCTTACATTGAATAAGCGCAATTCATGCCTGCTCTGAGTTTTTCTTGAGCTAACGGTCACTCAGGCAAGGTTTTTACGTTCATCAAGGAGCCGATGGTAATTTCTGAGATAGTGGCGGGTATTATACTTGGCCCCACAGTCCTGGGGAATTGGGAGTGTGCGTACAAGGTCCTGTTAGCTTGCGCTCAGTTCTGCTTGCAGGGTTCACAGACAACTTCTTCCCATCGTCTTCTCTCAGCCTCCTGACTGCGGTAGCAAATCTGGGCCTCGTTCTGTTCATGTTCCTAGTTGGCTGCGAGGTTCATCTCGCTGTTTTTAGCAATTGTACCTTCGTAACTTCGCCTTAGATTGATATGAAGTTGCTCAAGCCACGTCTGAAGATCTCGCTCGCCACGGGAGCAATGGGTACGTCTTCTTTTTCTTCACGATCAGCCTGTCATGTGAGCCAAGAATTCTTGACACGATACGGTGATCAAGTCATGTCGCCTATGTGGTCTTTGAGTGCTCCTTCTTTGTCGCATAGCACACGTGCTGTAGGTTTGGCGAACATACTGGCTCACGCACATTGCAGGAACCGCGGTTTGCTTTGCGGTAGCGGCTCCGCTCGCTGTGATGATTCGTCACTTCGACTGTGATGACGGGGGTACCAATGACAACGGATGCGCTGCGGATCTGCTTTCAGGCAGCGTCAGTATGTGGTCTTTCGCTTGATCTTTATATGAGCCTATTAACCGCCACCTAGGCTTCGTGGCCTTCTATCTGTTCCTCGGTGTTATAGTGTCCATCTCCGCGCTTCCAGTGCTCGCTCGCATCCTGACAGACTTTCGCATTCTGACATCCAAGATTGGTATTCATCATCTGACTTACTGTTCAGGCTGATTCTGCTATAGGTGTGCTGACAATTGCAACCACCACTATCGAGGACTTCTTTGCATGGCCGTTGCTGGCCATCTCGCTCGCCATTGCCGGTGCAACGAAGAAGATCACCATTCTGTACCTCTTTCTTCTCCTCTTAGGCGATCTGTTGCTAGTCGGTGTGATTATTCGCCCGCTCCTGGTGCTCGTAGTCCGATACTACGTGCGAAGAGATGCGGTGTCGCACATGGCACTCTTCTTCGTGATGTCCTTGCTCATTCTCGTCGCTTTCTACGCTGAAATAATTGGACTTTCTGCGTACGCTTCCACTGTGTAGTTGTGCAGTGTACTGACGAGATTGTGGTTTAGTTTTATAGGTGCATTTCAAGTTGGCCTTGTCATGCCTAGGAAAGGAAACTTTATCGGCCAGATCTCTTCAAAGATCGAGGACATAACGGTAGTGCTACTGCTTCCGCTCTTCTTCGCCTCCTCTGGCCAAAAGACAAACCTCAAAGAGATCAATACTGGGCTCCTATGGGCGATTACAGTAACTGTGCGTACCGGACCTTTCTCAGTGGGTCATGACGTAACAAATAGATCATTGTTACGTCATCGGCGGGCAAGATACTGGGATGCGTGCCGCCAGCCAAATGGCTCGCGGGCTTCTCCCTGCGGGAGAGTTTCACTTTTGGGGTGCTTATGAATACCAAGGGTCTGGTGGCGCTTGTGTCGCTTAACTTGGGTCTTTGTACGTACCTGCACTTCGTGCTTTTCGATGTTTGCAAGGGTCGGAAGCAGCTTGACGAGAAAAAGTTTGTTTGCTTACCAGTGAGCAGCGTACGGCATCATAACAATCAAGTTGTTCTCCATGCTGGTGCTGATGGTCATCATCAACACCCTGCTTACGTGCCCTGTCGTCTGGGTCCTGAATCGTACAAAACTTGTGTTATTGTTATTTGCTCAATCTATAATAGGCGTGTTCTTTCGAGAACGGAGCGAAAATGAGAAACAAGCCGCACGGGAGCGTGCAGCGGAGCGCAGGTTGGAGAAGAGGACAGCGATGGTACGTCTTGCTTCTTTTCTTGTTGATGTTTTCGAATCTGTTTACAGTTGTGTCTGCAACCTGCGCTCCTGTCAGAGTCCCTTGCGGTTGCGCGCCTGATATTCGCTCCCGACACACAATGGGTCCTCCTACGCATTCTAGAAACTGCCGACAGGTATAATTGTGGCTCAATTTCTGGTCGCTACGGTTTACTGCTTGACAGGCCATCGACGTACATGGGTCCACTGCAGAAGAAAATGATCAAGCGCGATCAGATCTTGCGATCAGCGCTTGAATTTACGAAGATCATCGAGATTCCGGCTCCAGAGGTCTTGTGCGACGTGGCTGCGAACTTCTTTCACGGAGTGCGCATCGCCGCGGGTGAGCGCGACCCCAACATTCTCTTCCTTACAGTTGATAGGTTAGTTTTTGTGCAGTATTATGCAATGCATAACAGCCACCAGGAATACCGCCACAGCTGAGCAGACGATTCGAGACCTGGAACCACTCACCAAACGCCACACTTATACGCTTATCGTACGAAACGGAACCTCTTTCAGCGTTCGTTTATGTCAGACTTATGCGAATTGCACTTTAGGTTCTCATAGACCAACGCTCGAGGCCAAAGCGCGACGGGAGTGGCGGTGACTTGGTCTCCGACAGGAGCGCTCAGAGTCACGGCCTCAGTGTTAAGCCCATTAACCCGCTTGTGGGACTGCGAGGCGAGCGCACCTCTGTGGTGTTTCCCTGCGTCGCTGGCGTCGACGCAGAGGAGGCCCTCACGCTTGCCATTCAGCTGTCCAATCGCGGCGTGGTATATTTCAGCAATCATTAATGCACGGCACTTCTCTGCATCTAATTTGTCTTCACGTAGGCTGTGGAGGTGATCCAGACAGCGGCAGCTGGTGGCAATGAAGCGAACGAAGTCCTGCGCCGGTTATTCTCGCGGCAGTCGGTTTCATACCGGGTGCACTTGGGGGACTGGCGAGAGGCACTTGGTGCGGACGCCGACAGGCCAGGCAGGGTCGTTCTGCTGCACTACTCTCGGGAAACTGTGGCATTCGCAACGACCGCGTCGATGCCTGTACAGTTTCTCTTGTTCAAGGGCTATTAGATCTCTTCTACCGGAATGTGACGTATTGATTCTAGGTATTGTTGGTGAAGGCGTCAAGTCAAGCTGCTGACAGGAGAGCAGACGACGCGTCAGCCTCTTCTATTGCGATTGAGCGACCGCCATCGCGTTCATCGAATCTTGCCGAGCCAGTCTAAGTCAATGCTGTCGACAATAAGGATATGTTACAAGTGTGTTCCTGTTGGAAAAACACGAGTAAATGCACTACGTTTGTACCGCTAAGAATGGAGATATTTATCAATCTTTCCTTAGAAAGCAGTGTACTCGTTCTGACCAGTGATCTTGCGATAGATAAACTTCATGCCGTCCTAGAGAGCGAAAAAAGGTTAGGCAGAATGCATCGATGGACATACCCATGCCAGGCCAGGAAGTGCGATCCAAAACTCCAGTTGAGGAATAGCGTCAGTACCCTCCTTCTCCTGACCCCATTTCCGAACCGAAAAGCCGACGAGGCAGTATAGTGCAAACACAGAGCCAAGACTGAAGACCGATTAGCGACATCATCTGCCACCGGTTCGCGTACATAATAGGGAACAGCCAGCCCTTATCGAACGTGGGCTTGCCGTGGTGAGTGCCGGTGGTGGTGCCGCCTACAGGGCATCCACTCAGCAACTCTGAACTGAGAACAGCGGAGTGGTCGATAGAAAGTCGCGGAATTCGCACCGCTAGTAGTGCTCCCGGGAGGGGGAGGTGGGCCAGGTGCGGGTGTGAAGGGGCACGCATACTTGGATGCGAAAATCATTGTCCACGACTTATCACCTGTGGCTAACGAACATTCATCAGCTCAAAGATCAATCAAAACTGCATATGTTGCGCTACCAAGCAAGCACGTAAGTGAAGCGTACAGATCGGGGCACTGGGGATACTCCCAGGTACGGAGTCCTGTGGAAAAGCAAAAGTCAGGTGTGATCGCGCGAGCTCGTGGCTGACGTACAGCATTGCACTCGAAGATAATGGATCCGAAAGCGCCGTCAGTGCCTCCTTTCAGAGCCATCTCGAAGCCCTGCCCGTTTCCTACAACAAATGTGAACCATGGAGTTGATGAGCGGAGAAGTCGGAGGGAATATTCTTGCTCACAACAACACGTACATACGCTTTCATTTGACGCCAAGCGGCGGAAGAAAATAAACGACGAAAGTCGTCGGCAAAGATGGCTGGAAAACGAGAGGTACCTTGCTCGGTATTTTTGCGGTTAATTAAGAGGCCGAGGCCAGTGACAACACCTGCCTTGTCTACCCGGCAGAACGGGTAGTTGACCTTCTTGGCATCGACGCAGTGGGTGGCTAAGTGGCAGATGGAAGTGTAAAAAGTTGCGCCTAAGGTATTCAGTACGTGGGTGAATGCAGCGCGAACAGGCACGAAGAAAAAGAATGATCCAAAGTTACATGCGAAATGCAGGCGACTAAAACGGAGATAAGAGGAGGAGCATTGCTGCGCATAGTCGTCTGGCGCAAACAATCGTAGCGGAGGCAGTAAGGATCGCAAGATCATAAAAAAGGGGCAAAGGAATAACGGGCAGGGAGATATGCGCATCTTTGGCCAAAGATCTCGAGAAACGTACCCTCCACATCCACGGGAGAGGCGTAGTCAGAGTTGTGTTCTACAACAGAACGTGAGGAAAACGTTATCAGAGTGCCGTACGGGTGTACGCTGGTGTGAGGTCATAAAATCGATTGTTCGCGCCCTGGAAGCAGCATGCCACTGGGCCGGTACAGTTGACGCCCCAAGCAGACAAGATGAAGAGGGAGAAGAGAAAAGTGAAGAGGAGGAAGTGCGATGTTGTCGCAGTACGTAGCGGTGGCATCGTTGTAGTAAATGTGCAATGATAGAACGCACAGGAGATTGAGAGAGGGAAGGGTAAGAGGGGGGAGCTGCGCTGGGCAGAGCTTTCGTTGAGTGACTTGCTCAACTTGATTGCTTATGTGTGGGGCATTCATTCGAAGGAGCTTCTCTTCTTCAAGTGACGCAATTACACTCCTTATGCAGTTCTATACAAGGACTTTATGGCAGCGCGAACGAAAGAGTTCTTACGCCACCTCGGCTACATACGATCGTTGAGGGTGAGCGCGAGTCCACTAAGTTTTACACGAGGCGCGGATCCAGTTCAGATAGGGAGCATGGCCTGCGACGACCTCGAGGGCAATCACTGACAGAAAAGTCAGGAGGGGATGCATGCTAATGCAATCAGCACCTTCTGGAACGCTGTACTCGTGATTCTCTTTCACATAAGTCGTGACCGCGGAAATGTTCTCACGCAGAGCCTGCGAAAGGTGACATCTCAGTAAATATTGGTTCCCACCTTCATTATCATGAGCTGCTCGTTCTGCTTTTCGATCTTGCCCTCCCACGTGAAATGCGAAGTGACAGGCATCACGTTCGCACATGCAATCAGCTGCGTAGCGTCAGAAGCACTATAAGTGCACGCACCTTTCGCTCCAGCAATCCCTTAGCGAGCTTGGCTAAGGAAAAACGTTTAACAATACTCTTTGGTACTTACGAACTCGAAACGTCATCGTTTGGTGTGGTAACGTAGATCACAACGACATCCGTTGCCTTGCTTGCCATATTAGCGGTTGAGAACTGCCTGGCCTTTGGAGTAAAGTGGCTGCGCGACGAAGGGCGACAAAGAGAGACGGCTGCGCAGGACGGAGCAGCATGCAAACAGCGTTTTTTTTTTTGGCGCAACTCCAAAGACGCAATGCAGAGATCAAAGTTTAAGTACTGGGAGCGAGGATACCAATATGCGGAGACGTGTATTATATACCGTCTCCTAATTACAGCTCCTTGGCAGCCTCATTCATGGCCGCTTCGAAGGCAGTTATTCTACGTCTAGTCGCAGGAGAACCCACAGATCCCTCCCTGCTCGGTATGTTGCTACTGCTGCTTAGCAACAGCGGCGGAGGTGCTAGATTTGATTCAGCAGTGGCAGAGGCAATAGAGGTAAGTGACTGCGACGAAGGAATGGGAGATGGAGAAGGAGGGACAGGCGGCAGAGCAAGAGCGGTGATCATCGATGCAGGAGCAAGTCCAGGGGTGTAACTAGAGTATAGGTTGAGAGTCCTGTTCGGTGCAGGCGATCGCGCTGGTGTTGCACCAGTCGCAGATGTCGAACGCAACGGTTTAGGAGCAGCTGTAAAGCAAATTAAGGCATTCGAACTATTCGAAAGTAAGCAAACCTTTCCAGTCGTAATAGAAGGTAAAGGGAGTGGTGCCCTGTATTAGCGTATCGCGAAAGTCCTCAATAGCGGGTTTGTACTGCACCAGAAACTGTATAATAGTCAGCGAGTATAGGCAAGAGTCGCACATTAATGAGCTCCTCCTTTGTGTTGCCAAAGTCGGCGCGGTACCACTGGAATAGTGAGGGCAGCTTCACGACAAATCCATTTGAATTCTCCACGATCGACACGTGGTCCCGTATGTACTCCTATCTCGTTATTAACAAGACAAGAAATGAATGAAGCACACTTCAGCAGCTTTCCGCAATGTGTCCACAGAGGCGTCAGGTTTCACGACAACAGCGCCTGGAGACGAGGCAGTATGGTAGCATAACAGGAAGTGTACTCGGGGATCTTGCCGCCTGCGCCGGTTCAAGTTAACGGTAGGTTCAGTCATTGTGCCGTACTTCAAGGAACACTCGCGGCGAGGATCGAGAGGCCCAAAGCGCTCGCCTGCTGAGAACTGGACCAAGGATGCATTTCCTGAAACACATTCAGCAACGTTCTGTGTTTTTCGCACCGCGCAGAATTCCGTGTAGAATGTCATCAAGGCTGTAGGCAGGGCCGCCTATTGAGTAATGCGCGCTCTTGGTAATGTATCGCCTGCGCGTGCGTCACAATAAGCAGAGGCATCCGCAAGCATTATAACTCGACTACTCAGTGGAATATGTACCATTCTAGATACGAAGTAGGGAAGCCACCGTGAACGAGATAAGCGTGCAAGAGGAGTGCATTGTACACGTTCACAAAGAACGCGAGTCTCTCAGAGTCGCTGTACTGCCGCAGATCAACCTGTCACAAATTTCGTGAATGGAATATTCTGATTAAATACGCAAAGAGATAAATCGGTGACCCTCAGTTGACACGCTTGGTGCTCGTCATCTCGTAAGGTATTCTCACGTCGGATTCAAACCTCGTTTGTTTACTTCCTTGGGACACAAAAATCGAAAGCGTAATGAAGAAGAAAATACGGACCTTTGAGAGGCTCGAAATCATCGCGTGATAATTGTCGAGATCCTCGCAACTTGCAAGCCCCTATAGGTAATGAGGTTCCAGAGCGCACGTCGTGTGACGTACATCCCAGTCCACCGAACTGCCATCCATCTTCATGTAGGCGTAGAATAGATCCAGGATCGACTCAAGTACACGTACGGAGAGCTGCAGCGGATTGATATCTGCCGTCAAATTTGTCAAATTTCCGAAAACAATTCACTGCACCTCTCCGAACTCTCGGGCTGACCAATCCTGTCAAGATGCGATCTAGATTGAGGATACCGAGTTTCTCCGCCTCTTTGATCTTCCGCAGCCATGGCTCATTGAGCAACTGCGCTCCGCTGAGGAGGTGCTTCACCTGCGCCCTCCGCTCCACGCCGCGCACAGCTTCCGCTAGCCGGATGTTGCTGAGTGACGTCTTAACATATCTGCGTCAATCGAATCATTTAAGGTCACCAATCACAAAGACCAAATCGCAGCCTCGTTTACCGCTTGTACCTTCCGTCATGAAGGTCGTTTGCAACTTGAAATGCCGGAACCAGCTGCAGAACCGAGTAAGCTAAGACTTCAACCGAGTGACCATGTGCTGCACCTCTCGCAGGTAGTTGTAGACAAAGGATCGCTCAGAGGGCAGGAGGAACACTAGTGGGGTGGCGGAATTGTACAGCGCGAGCTGCAGTGTAGGTACAACTTATCGGGGTGCTCGTTATTAGACGTACAAGGACCTAAAGCATACCAGGAGCGAAAATGACAGGGCGAATGAGGAACTTCTCCACTGACTTGATATTCGTGTAAAAGGCCTTTCCATGTGAGTGTGTCACCAATGACGCCAGACATACCTCGGCTTGAATCTTATTCGTTTGCTTAGCTATAAATAGTAACCGGGCGGTCGTAAGCAGCGCGCGGCCCTTCAAACCAGTGGGGAGGAGCTGAATGTCAGAGACGTGAACTACGCCTTCCCCTGGCTGCAATTCTACTGGAGCTTGCAACGAGATCACCTCCTGATTTGGGAAAGAAAATTCAGATCCTCGATCACTAAGTACACGTACCTTTAAGGCGATCAGGAACTTCTTTACCTTGACGCTTCGAATGGTTGTCTTCTTCGGTCCGAGCCGAGAGAGCGATTCGAAGAGTTGCAGTCCTGTAGCTTCGTCTGTAGTGACGCCAGCACGGTACACGAAGGTTACAAAGGTGCTCTTGGCCACTCGGAGGTCGTCCTCGCCCAGCTTGAGGTATGGGAGATCGTCCATCTAAAGCCAGACATTAAATGTCAGTAAATATTCCAAATAAATCAAGTGTGACTGCTGAGCCTGGAAAGGATGATAGAGGATGAAGGGGCACATACGGAGGTGCTCCAGGAGTCGTTACTAGAATTGAGCGAGGCGCTTAAATCCGCCTCTTCCCTGGCCTCGGCAGACTGCAGCGATTTGATGTGCCGAGCCACCGCTGCATTCACAAAGGGCCCACACAGACGAACTGAGGATAGGTCCTCATCAGACAGCTCAGACAGGAGCTATGTGAAAATATGAGTTTCAAAATATCGGAAGGTCATATGCAAGTACCCTAGAGGCAAAATCGACCAGTGAATAGCTAGCGCCATCAATATTACTTGCTGCTTCGATATCTGAAAAGCATTTTGCTTACAATCCTATCAAGCAGTGCCAAAAGACGAGGAATTAATACCAGAAAAGACAGGGATCCAGTCCTTCTTAGCACCAGCGGCAGGCACAGCCTGCGCTGCCAGCGAGGCCCTAAAGAGTAGCATGGGAGCGCTCTTCTCCGATCCGTGCACGAATCCTGCAATTTCACTGCACAAAAAGTTCCTCTTAATGTCAGCCACTCAATCGCTCATTGTACCTGAACAAGAGATCAGGTCTTGGGGGAAGGAAGTTCTCCGCCTTAAGCGGCGGAAATTTTCCGGGTTGCCACTCGACGGCGCGTGCGGTTAGAAATTCGAATAGTTTCAGCGACACGACTCTTGGGGAAGGATTCGTGGCGCAGATGATGCGAGAGAAGTGCGCAATGTCACTCTCCGTCATCTCTCGATACCTAAGGGACAATTTCGTAAAGGGAACAGGCAATAAGAAGGAATCATCAGAGGCAAGAGGTACTTTTCAGTTTCGAGCAGTAGAGTACGGAACGCCTGCGACTCTACAAACTGTAGCAGGAACGCGTCTGACGCAATACCTACGGGTAGCGTCAGCATTGAATCCTTTGATTAACAGCATACCAGGAAGTTGTTTCAGGTACTCGGCAGGCTCGAGGAGCGAGGTGCTAGTGCGGTCAATGCGAGAGGCGACCGAGGTGTGGACTTCGAAGATAAAGTGCAGATAGGCAGACTGAAATCCAAATAGTTAGTTATTGCAACGTAACTCATGCAACACAAGAAGAGGCGACAACCAGCGAACCTGGATCTGAAGTTGCTGCTCCAAGCGAGCGCTGACAGAGTGGTGCATCGAAGACGTCGATGAGACGTAGTCCAACTTGGCGAGCTCTGCGTTCAGGTGCGGCCACACACGCCTGCGCAGTGTCCTGCAAACACATGAATTTGTGGACGAAAGTGAGCAGGATTGATAACTCGCACTCAAGCGGACCCGCAGGTAAGGGAGGCGGCGCCTCAACTGGGAGGCGAAGGCGATTATTGTCGAGATCCACCACTAGTACGTCCTCCAGCGCACTGTAGCATGGGATAAACGAAAAACCTTCAATTTAGGAGCCATGGCTGCACGTACGGTAGCTTGTGGTCGCAACTGCTATGTATGCCCATCAGATACGGCGTCGGAGCTTCCACGCACTCCACTAAACTTGAGGGTACCACAGGAATGTACGTATGCGGAAACTACTCTGCTGTTACAAGCAACAAGCTTGAGATTTCGCACCTGAAGCGGCCAGATGAGCCCCGAGATGGCCTCAGCAGCCGAAGATAGTAGCGCGTAGGATGAAGAAAGGAAGAGCACTTTCCGCTCCGTGAGTATCGCAGCCAACAGCGTGCCGATGTGGTCAAAGTCGAGCGCTTGGAACAGTGGCATGAAGTGCAACTGAAAGTTGCTGTTTAGCTCGCCTGACAACAATAGCTTGCTCCTTCCATCTCGACAAGATCCCAACAAGGACTGAAAAACTGCGGGCAAGACAAAGGGAGATGATTGAAGATCAAGAGATTAGAAAAAAAGCGCACGTCAAACAGATTCCAACGAGGCAAAGGCGACGAGCGGATCAAGAGCTCGTCTCCGCAGACGGGTATGGCAAGTACTACGCCGAATGGAGGCATCGGTGTGTGGTGGATGAGTTGAGTGAGATAGAATTCGAGCGGCGCAGGCGACGCGCCCCGTTGGCAAGCACGAAACAGTGAAGTAAGATACGCTGAGATGCAAAACAGGTTCAGCTCACGTTAATGAATTGCATCTTGCGAAGAAGGTTGAGCAGAAGGTGAAAGAAGAACGAGAGCCAAAGAGTAACGCACCCTTGAACGTATTAAATAGCGGAGCGCGAGACAGAATGCACATGCAGCGCGAGATGTACACCCGCTTCTCGAGGTGCAGGTCTGGTAGTTCGCCCATAGAGAGTGTCGTACTCTTCGAGCTAAATACGAGAGGGGTGCGATATTAGTGGACGGAGGGGCACTTCGATGATGCATAATCCTGACACGTACAGGATTGATTTCCCCTCAGCAGTTCCCACAGAAGCGGCCCTGGGTGTTTCCACCCTTTTTTCAGAAAACTCCTCGTCAAAGTAGAAGCAGTGGGCGTAGAGGCGACCCTTGTCATCTGTGAGCCCCATTGTGTAAAATCGGGGCTCCTCCTGCGTGCTTCGGGCCGCGAGACCACCTGGATAGCAAAACTACAACTTGTCAGCCTCAGGGGCGAGAACGTTCGGAACACTTTAGCAATAGAGATAGATGGACGCACGATGGGCAGATCGCGAATGAACGAGGTTTCTGCGAAAGAGGGCGGATAGTAGTCTACCACAGCAGGCTTGAACAAATTCCCGCTCTCCACCAGCTCCCCTCCTGCAAGGTGTATCAATCACCCCGCGGCGCTATAGCACAACAGGAAGATCCATTGCGTGTCTTCGAATGGAGACCCAATAGGCGAGCTGCTGGGCATTGGGAGACAGCGCTCGCAGGTGCGGAACTTCCTCAGGTTATATGCGAGGACGCACCTTGCAGCTTAGCGCCGAGGACGAGGAAGTACTCCGCGCAGCGCCGCATCTGCGCACTGCGAGGCCTCCGTGCGAGGTCTCGTAGCCTTGCTCGAGCCACTCGCACAAAGGTCCGAGTTGGGTCCGGCCATTTCTTTCAAGTTTGCACCATGTCAGAGGAGGCTGAGGCGCGCTGCTCGGCTCGTTCGGAGCTCTGCATGTGGGTTGGACCCGCCTCCGGACTCAGCCGGCACGAGATGAGCTGCCCTAATCAGATTGTAGGGCTTTCTCCTTTTATCGCTTAATTTCTCGAAATTGGAGCATTATTTCACTTTCTTTTTGTAATTACTTCCATGCTGATCCCCCTGATCGTTGTCCGTAATACTCATGAAATCGTTTTCAGCTGCGATCGGAGCTCCGTTCCCTGCTCGATCGCATTGCCGCTCTTGAGTCTGAGATGCGCGCTGTCAATCCCTCCTCGCATGTCCTGGCTACGCCCCTAACGCTCAAGACTCACGATGGCTACTTGGTCACCATCACTTCTGGCCCTCCTGCTTCGCAGCCTGCGCCGCAGTCTGCACCTGCGTCTCAACGCTCGCCGCAACCTGTAGCGAGGGCTCCGCCAATTTCTCAGCTTGAGGAGAGCGAAGAAGTTAGCTTCAGGTACTTCTTTAACTGCATCCATTTTATTGGACTGCTGAAGTTCATCTCTCACACTCCTCATTAGCCTACCTGTCCGTCCGTCCTCTGCACCTGCGCCACCTCGAGCACCGCCTGCCCCGGTATCCCGCTCGGTTCCAAACGTTGGAGAGAAGGCGTCTGAGACACGGTTTACTGCTCTGTCCCAGCAGAGCGAGCCTGTACCGGCACGCGCACCAGCAATGAACGCTGCAGACTTGTCGCGCGCTTTTGCTGCGTTGAAGCCAGTGGAGGAGGTGCATTTTTCGACCAAGAAAAACTATTTTTGGAGCAATAGCTAGTTCTGAGGAGGCAGGTAAATGTAACTAAGTGTAATATATTAGGAGGCACCGACGCCTACCGCAGTGGGCGATGCGCCTGTACACCACGGCTCGGCACACAGCTCCGAGTTAGAGCAGAAGGTCAACGCACATCGGTCTCAGGTACGCTGCTTAAGAAAGTGATTTTTGAGTTATTTTAGCACGAGAATGTGGCTGCAGAGGACCCCACAGTACAGGCAGAGCGCATGCGGAAGCTCCGCGAGAGGCAGGATAATGAAGAGTCCGACTTCAGGCGACGTCGTGAAGAGGCTGAGCGGGAGAAGAAGGTATAATCTTGTTATGCAGCGTTTTCAACTTGTTTTGTTGTGGTCCTTTCGCTCTTGGACATGTATTGCGACTATCTGCTGAGAATACGGACAGGCAACGCTGGATGCAATGAGAGTTGCTGACGATGAACGACGTAAGCGTCTGGTAGCCTCTGCGCCCGCCAATTCTTCCTCCGCTACCTCTTCGGCCCCTCACTACTCGGGCACGCAGCATTCTTCCAACTTTGCCGTCCCTACTCAATCGTACGTCTTCAATACCTTTCACTAATTGCGTGACCGATGTATAGGGCGCAAACAGGCTCAAAGTGCGGTGGCTGTAGTCAAGTCATTCCCAATAACGAATGTGCGTTTTTCTTCGCACCTTCCTCTGATTTCGATATTGTAGCTTTCATGAAGGCGAACAATAAGAAGTGGCACCCTGATTGTTTGCGGTGCGCGATGTGCAGGGGAAGCCTCGAGCGTGGCTTCCGCGCCAAAGGCCAGAAGCTTTATTGCGATCAGTGTTGGAGCAAGGCCTGAATGTGGAAGGAAGTACTAAACTAAAGATTATGAAGGTTGGGCGGATCGGTATGAAATTCTACTGCTTTTGAGCCAGCTATAAGGGGATTCGTCTGGTAGTGGCCCGCAGACTCGATCACCTTCCCATCCGGGCCAAACCGGAACCACTCGATCGCACGCAAGTTTCCTCGCGAAACGTTGGTGTAATACAGGCAGATGGAGCTTATACTAGCGCACACATCGACGAACTCAAACTTGAGCGTGGGCATGCGCTCCAGGCACTTCGCCCAATAGGCAGCAACCTTATCCTTACCCTTCAGAGTTCCGGAAAGCTCACCAGCAATTACCGCGATGAAAGGCGACGACATCGAGAAGTCATCCGAGTAATGAGAGAGAATACGGGCCAGGTCATGCGCGTTCCACGATGCAATCCAGTCGTCCGCAAACGCGCGAGCAAACTCAGGCGAGATCATCAGCCCAGCTTTTGACGGGACAATGACGTGATGTAAGGGTGCGGACGCCATAGGCAAGTTGCTCTTTAAATCGCTGGCAAAGGGGAAGCACTCCCTCAGAGAGATTTTAGACACGGCGCCCGAAGTCCTCGCGGAGATATTTGGCGGCTGACGGCAAGCTAATCTCCGGAGCTCCCGGTCTCCTCCTCAAATACCACTGCGAAACCAACGAGCTGCACTGCATAGCGCTATATGGCTCTCATTGCCCCGCCGAGTTCGCTTTTTACACCTGCTGCATCTGCATCGTCCCTTTTCCGACGACCAACTGCCGAGCAAGCTGTGGGGATATCATTTGGCACATCGGCCTCATGTGTTGGTGTGCGTCAGAATGAGCATGTTGAGATTATTACGAATGACTTTGGCAATCGAACTACTCCTTCTTGCGTGGCCTATACGGAGACAGAGCGCCTTGTGGGTGAGGCGGCTACGACGCAATCCGCGTTGAACATTGCAAATACTGTCTTTGGTGTACATCGTCTTCTTGGGCGCACATTTCAGGACGTGGTGCAGCAGGAACTGCAGAGCTGGTCTGTCAGGGTGGTCGCAAAGAGCGCCAAGCCAATGATCGAAGTGAACTACAAGAGCCAGCAGAAACAGTTCAGCGCGGAGGAGATTACCGCGCTGGTGCTCGCCAAGATGAAGGAGACCGCACAGTCTTTTCTGGGAGAAGTGAAGCTGGCTGTTCTCGCAGTGCCCGCATACTTTAACGACGCACAGCGGTCCGCCATGAAGGATGCTGGTATCATCGCCGGCCTGAATGTATTGCAGATCATTAATGAGCCCACTGCTGTCGCAATCGCCTACGGCCTCGACAAGGCGATAGGCGAGCGCAATATCCTGGTAATAGATCTTGGTGGCGCAGGTCTCGATGTCTCCCTCATTCATACTGACGACGGAGTCTTCGACATCAAGGCCACCGGCGGAAGTAGCCGCATCGGCGGCTTTGCATTCGATTCGCGACTGCTGGACCACTTTGTGCACGAGTTCGAAGCAAAGCACCAAAGGAGTATAGTCGGTTGTCCGCGCACTCTCCGCCGGCTGCGCACAGCCTGTGAACGCGTAAAGCACACCCTCTCAAGAGCGACGAGCACTGATATCGAGATCGAGTCTCTCTATGACGGCATTGACTTCTTCTCTTCCATTTCGCGTGCCCGCTTTGAGGATCTCAATCGCGATCTCTTCGTCTCTGTCCTTGACATCGTCAATAGGGTGCTTCAGGAAGCCAGGGTGGCCAAGAAGGATCTCGATGACATCCTACTTGCGGGTGGTTCAAATCGCATCCCCAAACTGCAGGAACTTCTGATGGAAAACTTCAATGGCAAGCCTGTGACGAATGCAATTAACCCCGAAGAAGCAGTTGCATATGGCGCTGCTGTTCATGCTGCTAACCTCAGCGGTAGTGGGCCCAGGACAATCACTCACATTGGCTGACCTGAGGAATTCATAAAGCAATCAAGTGGGTAAGCAAATTCGCTCTTAACGCACTCATTCTGCAGTACGCTACTACGACAGCGCACTCTAAAAAAAGCAGATTAACACTTGTATTCGGAAAGAAAGACTAAGCGAGGAATGCAACCTGCTCTTCAGCTGAAGCTCTGAGTCGAGCATTCTCATCGACGAAGACGAGCGCCAGTGGTAGGGTTGCGCATGCGCTATTCTTAGTAAGTAGTTCAAGTGCATCCATCGAAATCTCAAGAGGAATGAGGATGTAACAACGAGATAGTACCAAGATCTCTCCAGACGAGCCACCACCACCAGAGGAGTAGTACACGGCTGAACTAGCAGAGCTGCGGCAGCCTATGAGCGAAAGAAACCAAAAGGAAATTGTACCTCGCGAAGGTCTGTGAAGTGGAGGTGGTCGTCCTGGGATTCGGCTTGATCTCAAAGGAGATGGACTACACAACAAATTACACGAAAGGCGTGCAGGGGAGACAGGGAATTCAGTGTAACTGCAAAGTGATGTACCTCCTGAACGACGAGCTTGCAGCCAGTGGTGTGAGTACAGGTGCAAGAGGCCTCACAAATCTGGACTTTAGATTGAACAAAATCAGATCGAATCCACACGAAACTATTACATACACAAGAAGGTGTAGTTGCCAGGAGTCCAAGGATCGCTCTTCGATGGCTGTTACAATAAAATTAGCACCCGCGAAATCCATTTAAAAAAATCGACGCCATACCTTCGTCTGGAGACCGAGATCCATCTGGTAGCGCATGCCCTGCTGCCAGTCGTAAAAATTCTGCGAGAAGGTGCCCGCGCCGCCAGGTCCAGAGACATTAACGTTCATCTCTGCAACGCCAGTCCAGACGAGGAGATCCCACTCAACGTGGAAAGTCACGTTGTGGCCCTGAACAGGTGAGGCAGGCTTGGCCGCTGTAGGCATATGATTAGCGTCACTTCAAGTGCACCGGTAATCCACGAAAAGGATCAGTCGGATGAGACGGCATACTCAGAGTGCTGATGGTTGCAGTGTCGTTGTCATTGAAGGGGCACACCTTCAGCATTTCGCAGATCCACACAGGATTGGGATCGCCGTTCACGATGAGCTTCTCGAATGCAACCAGACCGACAGTGTAGCAAAGTGCCTGCAATGAATCAGAGGATTCGAAAGCGAACAACAGCTGCAGCAAATGAATGATTGCTAGCACAAGGTACCTCACAGATGTCCTTGGCGGTATTGGAGTTGTTGAAACCCTTAGTGCACAGATCGGGGCAGCTAATGATGCCACCTCCTGCATTGGACGTTTAGCTGAGAATGCTCGCTTGAATCAGGATTCCATCGGTAAGCACAGATCGATTCGAAAGACATTACTTGCCAGAAGGGGACAGCAGCAGACATGCAAAGTGAGATGACGATTACCACGAACAGGCGCGAAGTAGCAAAAAGTACCCGCAATGACGGCGCCGAGGAGGGCAACGGCGGGGGTCATGAAATCGACGCAGAGCTCGCACTCTGTGGTGCTATTGCCGAGCAGTCGCATCATTGGCTCTGCCGAGAGTCTCTCGCCCAGCGCGAGGTTAAGGTCAATGGCTATGTAGCTGGTGTGAGGCAAAACGTGGGAGGCGTGCGCGAGACATGCAATCCCCAGGAGGAGCAGCAGCACCGGAGAGGAAGTCATCGGAAGCGAAGGTCGTCAGAGTATGAATAAAGGCCTTTGAGTATGAATGCGGAGTTCAGTGCAGCCCATCCTGAGAGATGACATGTGACTGTTCTGTATTGCAACACTGTAGATCAGCAAGTACAACTGCCACTGGCAGAGCAGGTCAGCGTTCCAGTGCCAGAGGCGGAAACGATGCAAGCGTGCACGATGAAGTCGATGTCCGAATTGAAGAGTGCGATCTCTAAGGAGACGACTTCCGTCGGTGACCCAGCGAAAACCACAACCATGCCATCTGTGAGACAAATTTTAGCCACTCACTTACAGCAATTCCATAAAGAACAACCAACGAAGTAAGAAAAAACCGGATCAAAGGAACCAATTGGAAGATACCGTCTACAACACTGACAGACTTGAAGCGCTGCGGCGAGAGAGTAATGTACTTGGAAGTCTCACCTGTCCAGTGTTAGAAGTTGAAGCGAAAAGAGATGAAGTGACGTGCCAAGCAAGGCGAAGTTGAGGCCGAACACCGGGACAAATATGTCGTACTCGTACGTAACTGGGTTTCCAGATCCAATCGCTGCAAGGCGACTATCAGAATAGCGAGAAGGATCAGTACCATATAAAGTCCAAGGGGCGTCATCATCGAAGATGGCTGCTTCATCGCGTCCAAACCACGACACACCCAGGTAAGACTGGATGACGATCGAATAAGGATATAGCATGCTATAAAAAAGAACCAACCTTATTGGCAACATTGAGGTCGGCAGGCTCGAAGGTGTAGGTGTAAGGAATATTCGCGGCCATCACGTATATCCACCGCTCTAGTATCATAACTCCATTCTGCATAACTGAGTATCACAAAGTGACGAATTGCGACGCACCACAGAGACGTTAACGTCATTGTATGTCTGCCAGACATTCAGCAGAGCCGGTGCCTCTGTATCTTGGAACTACGACATCCAGGTCATAAACGGCAGCTTAACATCGCGGACTGAACAGTGAGGATACCTGAGCAAAGACAGAGTCCATAGGGAATGCAGGACGGATGGGCTTTAGCAGTAGACCACTGCTGGCGCACAAACGATTCACCAGCGTTGCGTTTGACTTACCGATTGCATCGCCCACTCCTGCAGGGCCTCCGGAAAGTGCGACCACCAGCGTCTACACAAACTTAATACAAGAATCTAAGGAGAAACACCATTGCGAATGAAGAATGTTGATATCGCAGCTCTTTCAGAGGGAGAAATGGCGAGGAAAGTGGACCTGAAGTTCCGGATTAGGCTCTGTGCATGCAGTGCCGTTTCCATATGGACATCCTGATTGGCTCTGAGTGGTCCAGAAATTGTCCTTAAAAGGCACCGCTCCCAGCGCCCACGTCAGAGCTCCCGAATAGGCAAGCTGCCATTGACCATTGCCAGGCTACGAGGTAGCAAAATGAGCAACACTCAAGCGATCTGCAAGTTGTCGAGATGACAAATCGAAGGAATGTACGCTGAACGGATTTCTGAACATACTTGGTAGTCAGTGGTGGCGCGGATTTGAGTGACCTGCTGAAACTTGACCGACTCGAGCACGTGACGGGGTAGCGGCATACAATATTGTACAGTGATGCCCAGCGAACCTGCGGCCGTGGCCATGGAGCTGAAACTACAGCGAGTACGTCAATCAGCCGCGACTTCAGGCGACGTGGGATTAAGTATGAAAAGCCATTGAGGCCTCACGTTTTGGCATACAACTACCAGACAAAGGCAAGGATTAAGATATCGTACTAGTCGGACATGGCTGTAAGGTTGCTCTGTGTGACCTGCATGCGCTCGTAAGTGTCGACGAGCCAGTCTTGCTCAAAGATCTGAAGATTGCCAAGCGATTTGCTCTTGTTCATCATGTAAAACCACCTGCAAAATCATTCCATTAAAATAGGTTCCTCACTGCACTGTAAGCGAGGATAGTTGCCAAAGGGAGGAATACATACACGTCAGAATTGATAGGCAGCGCGACTTCGGACTCCACAATAAACGAGTTGCCAAAGTTGAATGGCGCACTCAAATATCTATATTATACCGTAAGTTGGGCAATTTCCAGAGCAACACCGAGGCTTGCACTAACTTAGGTATTTAAAATATGGAATGAAAAAGAAAGGAACAGGAGGAACGAAAAAGCCGAGAAAAATCTTGCAAGAAAGCGCGCACTGATTCGCTGGGTCGAACCAGCGGTTGTGCATGGTAGTGGGTAACTTACCAAGTCCTGCACTTACGTTCGCCATGCCGTCCGGAAAAATGTCGGGCCGAGCCTCCCACAGAGCGAGGCCCCCCGCTATGTCTGCTCAGTTTCGTATATTAAACGTCGCAATGACGTACTAGGACCTTTGTAGTACCACCAACTGTCAAACTGATACGAGCGCACTGGAAAGGCTACAGAAATGAGTGACAAAACTACAACTTAAACTCGAAGGGACAGCGTACTGACATTCTTGATCCACTTCGCGACATCGATCATGGTAGTCTCGTAGGTTTTGTTCTTCTCTGTATTGTAGTAATAGTAAGCTCCGTTGTCCGTCCAGTAGCTACCAAGCCATATCAGATCACATAGCAAGAACGCGTCCTTAATGTTTGCGTACCTCAGATACTTGAGGCCAACATCAGCATCAAGCGCCGTTCGCTGCTTGCCGTAATGTGCGAGCATGAGGTCGCCCCACTGCTTCATCGTCGACTCGAAGCCTGTGGCCGCAAAGAGGAGCGTGGAGTGTGTGAAGCCTGGTGGGAGCGATGTGACAAGACCCTGCATACCGCACGCCAAATAGGAGCAGTTCTCCTGCCGCGTAAGTTAAAATCGTAGTCGCAAAGTATTCGCCAACCTTTAGCAGCTGATTTACGGTCTGAAAGTTCTCCACTGGGGAGATGATGAGGGTATTGAGCTCCTCGTCATTTAGCACTAGAGGGAATCCACCCTTATTCCAGTTAACCAACGTCGTTCGAAACTTCTAGCATCTTTTCCTCCCAACGTACCTCCACAGAAGTAAGACTGGTTGCAGAGGCATTGGTGAGGTCGGCGAAGCGGCCAATGTAGTTGAACGCAAATGTGCCCGAAAAGGACAGATAATTCAGAGGCACCACGGGAGTGGTCAAGATGGAGGGAAAGACTGTCACTACCTACGTATGGTTAGCTCGATTATAATAGTTCATCAGAGTATGTAAACAAAGACAAGCTGCGATCACCAATAGAACACAAAGGAAAGTCATGAATACATACGTCTGCATTTCCGAGCGAGCTATTGATATTCGGAGCGCCCTGAGGGTACGACTGCACGAAACGAAGTGCAGCGACCTTTGGATACATTCTCACTTCGGTCTGCACGCTCCAGCTACCTATCATTAAAAACAATGAGGATTACAAAGTAAGGCCGAAAATTCAGCAGCTATTTCCGAAGGCTGCTCAGCGGAGGCGATAGCAAGAATGACTGCACAGAAAAAATAAAAGATAAAAAATTTTGTTTGAACAGAATTCTTCCGAAGGGCGAACGCACCCGCGAGCCAGGTCTGTGTGGTGGACTTGTACGATCCAAACGAATCGCTACCCTTACCCTGGCTGTCACCAAGGAGCTGCAGCGATGAGTCCACGCTTGAGTACCTAGACGCAATGAGTTAGTCGTATGAAGGTACTCCCAAATCAATCGCACTTATGCCAAGCGAATCATAGTGAATGCAAGTAGCATGCACGTCAGTTTAAAGCATTCAAGATGAGCATCAATTCACAAGATAAGGTTTGAGGCCAACATTCGCACCAAGTGTTGTTGATATGGAAGGCAATCGGTCCAGTATTCAGCCAGAGCTTGTCATTCACATATACGCCTGCAAAACGTCATGAGTGAAGGCCTTCTCGTCGCACCGCCGTCCACATAGGCTAGCGACGAGGCAGAGCAACTCGCAGCAAGCAAGAGCACCAACACGAGGCACGCAAGCCTCATCCAGCGAGCAAGTGGTATTTGATCTTTTGCGACTTTAGTTGTGTCTGCGCCTTCGTGCGTGTGCAGTAACATCCCTTATTGTCGAGCGAAGCTCAGCATGTACGCCCACACGCCCAAGGAGCATAAGGAGGCGACTGTGAACGAACACATCCGCATCGCGGCATCTGGCTCGCTGGTGCGCACTTGATTAGCGGCTTAGCTGGCTATCCTGCGACTGTGTATTTTGAGTCTATGCCATCTCGCAGATTGACAGTCCACTCACACTGCATCAAGTCAGCAGGCCACCCAAATAGCTTTACGTTCGCGCGCAACGCCGAGGCAGTCTTCTTCGTAGCTTCTGGTCAGGCCTATGAACAGAGTCTCTACTACGTACTCGTACCAGAAGGCACGGTCATCTTCTTTTGATCCTTAGCGTTGCGTGTGTCTTTGCTGGCGAGTTTAATTGCGATCTGTTGTGATGGTAATTGCGTTTATCGGTCTTGTAATTCGCTGATCTTGAAAACAGTGCCCACCGAGTCGCACCTCGAGTGGAAGCGTTTGTGCAATGCGTCGGACCTGGTAGACAGGTCACGCAAAATGAGCAAGGAGGAGGAGCTCCTCAGGGAGCGCCAGAGGCAGACTGCCGCTGGCATCACCACTTACGCTTACGACGAGGTCTGCCTGACTTGAGTTTTTCACAGGTTCAGTGAGTTTCACGTCGACTTCTTCGCTATTGACTATCAGGTTTCTGACCCTGCTAGAAGGCGCACCGCCTGCTGATCCCTGTTGGTGGCTCACTTTACGTGGTGAACAACCTCAATCTTTCGGAGGCCAAGTTCACCGTCTCTGAGGTACCTACCGCCATGCATGCCTGATACATGTTTTTATACATGCCCTTGTCTTGCTTGCCATTGACGTAAGGTTCTTCTTAAGCTGTTTACCAATTGTGACTTGAATATTTGATTAACATGAAGGTAGGTTGTAACTAAGGATCCCTCGATCCGCATGGACGCCAAGTTGTCGTGCGACGGCACACTTGTGTCGTTTGTGCGCAACAACGACCTCTGGCTCACCGATATCAAGTCTGGTACTGCGCCACTCATCTTCGTCTCTAGCGCTGTCTTCGTTTTGCTCGCCATTTTGCCGTCTTATTTTGAGGTACTGCTTGTGCTTGCCTCAAATAGGAATCTTCTTTTTCGCTTAATTCTAACGCTTAGTTGTAATAAGGCACCGAGCATCGGCTGACGACTGTTGGTGAGCGTGATGCACTCATGGCTGGTGTGGCCGAGTTTGTGCAGCAGGAGGAGTTCAGTCGCTTCACGGGCTACTACTGGCAGCCTGAGTGCGTCGCTCCCAATCAGTACGCCATCGTCTATGAAGAGGTCGATGAATCTGGAGGTACGGACCGACATTTCGATCCCTGTTTCTTCTCGAGTACTCATGCTTAAACATAATGTGTGAACATTGAAATACTTGACTGCAATTCAGTGGCGAAGTACAACATTCCGGAGCCAGGATTGGAGGGCACAGTGGAGACGGCGCGCTACCCGCTGGCAGGTAAAGACAACGCCAAGGTGCAGCTTAAGATCGTCACCTACGACTCTGCCAAGGGGGTACGCCTGTTCATCGATTACCCTATTATCTGCTATTGCCTTGCATTGTGTGTTGGCAGCTAGCTCTTGACTTGCTACACAGGCGGCAGTAAGTTTGTCGCTGAAGCCAACGCTGAAGGAGCGCTTCCCTGACATGGAGTACCTCGTTCGCTTCGGCTGGTGTCCTGATGCGAAGAGGTGCGCCTTTGCTAACACTGCCTTGGCGTAGCTCAATGGCTGCCTTGCGTGATGTTACTGACGACATTGCAGTGTGTGGGTGCAGACTCTCGACCGTGCTCAGCAGTGTCTGCGCCTGACCTCCATTGGGTTGAACCAGTTCGTCGCCGAGAGCGTCACAGTCACCGAGCGCAAGGAAACTTCGCTCGTTACGGAGACCACCAGCTATTGGATCAATGTGCCCTATTCTTAGTTTCAAGTCGTTGTTTACTTAATAACTATTGTAGGTGAACGATGTGATCCACTTCCTGAAAGATGGGCGTATCGTTTGGGCGAGTGAACGTACGATATTATTTGCTCTTATCGACATGAATTTATTTTTACTGCAGGCACTGGCTTCCGTCACCTGTATCTCCTTACCCCCACCGCTAGCGGCTCCACTGTGACCGCTATCACGCAAGGCGATAACTGGCAGGTGTGGAATTTTGAAAGAAACTTCACAGGAGTGATTTTCTCACAGGTCGACGAGGAGGACATCGTAGTCGATGAGGTGAGTCAGCTGGTGTACTTCTTGGGCTCGAGGGACACTCCGTTAGAGTCGCACCTTTACGTTGCGAGCTTTGCTGGCAGCAATAGTCCCGTTCACAGGTACTATGCCTATCCTTCTCAGTCTGGTAATTCGTAAGGAATGTATGCTTACTGGATGGATGCAGGTTGACGGCAGCAAACTTTACCCACATGGTCGGAGTCACCGTCGTTAAAGGCGGCGCTTTGTTCACCACCAAGGCCACCAAGTATGCCATGTTCCGCTTTGACATAACGCATGCGCACTTTCACTTTTTGATGATGTTGCTTGTGCAGTACGTCTGATTTGTTTAACTTGCAGTTTGCACGGTCCCCCACGTGCGTCGTTGCACCGCGCCACTGTGGACGACGTCACTCTTGCCGTGCCTCCCACCGTCACTCAGCTTGCTCTTTTTGCTGTACGACCCATCCCTCAGTTGCGTATATGCATCGTGACAAGATTTGCTTGCGCAGCATTGAGAGTGGAAATTGATTTGTGGTATATTTATTTACGCCTGGTCAGGATAATTCGCGCACGCGTCACGTGTCATTCCCCACGCCGCCTCCGGAGCTCTTTCACTTCAAGGCCTCGTGCGGCGAGACTCTCCATGGTGCTATCTACTACCCCACCCACTTTGACGTAACAAAGAAGGCATGTTTTTCTGTGAGGTCGCGCGAAGACTGATAATAAGCAGTACCCCACTGTTCTACACGTCTACGGTGGCCCGCACGTTCAGCAGGTGACCAACAACTGGATGGCACGTGTCTTATTGTAATTGCATTTTATGCGGGGGTGTGAGTTTTTGATAGTTCATGGTGGCTTACAAGCTACGTACCTACGTACTCAACTCGCTCGGCTTCGTCGTCATCATCGCCGACGGCCGCGGCTCATACAGGCGAGGTACATCTTTTTTTTTTTTTTCTTTTTTTTTTTTTTTTGCGTTAATAATTCTCCAGGCCTTGCCTTTGAGGGCGCACTGCGCGAGAAGATGGGCACGGTGGAGCTCACCGACCAAGTCGAGGTGTTGCAACACGTCATCGCTCGTGGCTTCATAGATCCTGCCCGCGTGGCTGTTGAGGGTACCTCTGTTGCAGATTGCTGGTGTCATTGACTTCATCACAGGCTGGAGCTACGGCGGCTACCTCTCGCTTTTGCTCCTCGCAGTGCACCCGAACGTCTTCAAGATCGCAATTGCAGGCGGCCCCGTTACCGACTGGAAGGCTTACGACACTGCGTACACCGAGCGCTACATGAATACCCCTCGTACGTCACTCATCGTAGCGATAACTCAGCCTCTTCCTTGCAGAAGCAAATCCCACGGGTTACCTCACTGGCTCTGTTGCGCATAAGGCTGGCCAGTTCCCTGATGAGTACGTATTTAGTGCCGTTTACTTCATTTCACAACTCGGACTGACAGCTTGCAGGGAGGGTCGCTTGGTACTCGTTCACGGTCTCATCGACGAAAACGGTAATGTCCAGGACAACCTGATGTTTGCTCATGAGCTCTGTAGTTCATTTCTGCAACACTTCGGTTCTGATTGACGCGTTACTTGATAAGAACAAGCCCTATCTTTTGTGGCTATACCCATCAGAGCGGCACGGCATCAGGTCGCACAAGAACACCGTGCACCTCGACACCCGCTTCGTTCACTTCCTTCAGAAGAATCTTTGAGCCCTTTTCTACAATCAAAATCTGGCATCAAGCGGCACCTGGGAGAACAGATTGTTCAAGACAGCTGGCCTGGCACAAAAAAAAACAAAAAAAAAAAAACGAAGATAGCCCTATCTTTACTTATCTGTTTGCGAAGCCGGTGAGGCACCTCGAGGGGTGTGAATGGCAGCTGTGAGTCGGAGTAGTGGCGAGCGGCGTGCCCTACGGGTTCTTAAGTCGATCTGTGCTGGTTATCAAGGTAACCTCAACTTCCATTTCTCTCCACCCAGGCACCTCTGTTACTTAACAGGAACCTTCGTGATTTTTGCTTACCTCTTTCACCTCCCAATCTCAAGAAACGGATCAAGCCTTTTTTCGTAGTCCGTATTCTCTTCGCTTGCATCTCAGGAGGTCGATCGTGGGGTATCTCATCCCCCGATGCTGACTATGACATTCGTTTCATCTTCGCCAACGATGTAGCGTGGTATCTGTCGATCGATGCAAGTAAGAAGGACACCATCTCCTTTCAGCTCGGCCAAGAGGTATACGATGCACTTTATACTGTATCTATGCTCTTTTCTGACACTTCAGTTGGATTTCTGCGGCTGGGACGTTAAAAAGGCGCTCACGTTACTCCGCGAATCGAACCCCACCCTCCTCGATTGCATCCGATCGCCGCATGTTCTTGTCGCGAATCTCGCGTTCTTTTCCTCAGCTAAGCTGCTCGCTCAGCAGCATCTCTCCGTCCGCACCGTGGCCAATCAATTGTTCCAGTACGCGCTGAAGCACTACAACATGTACATCGCGAACAAGCAGCCCGTCCAGCTTTTGAAGAAGTACTTCTACGTATTGCATCCATTGCTGACTCTGCGATCGCTGCGTGGCCTCTCAGCTGGTGCACCGCTACCTACCCTCACCTTCCGCGACTTGGTTGTGTCTCAATCGCCTACGCTTGAGTCTGAAGCTCAGATGGCCTGCCTTTCGCTGCTAGAGTTGAAACTCACTTCATCTCTAACCTTATCTCGAGCTGCGCACCTTCTGCCAACGTTAGACGAGTGGGTGCTAACCGAATTCGAAGCAGCGCATGCGTACATCCAATCCCTTCCTGTGCATGCCGCACTACGAGTCCCTTTCGAGCCTTTCGATGCTTTGCTTCAAAACGTGCTGCTACGCACCGCTGGTGACGAGGCTGTGGCAGCCGTGTTTGCTGAGGAGAAGTAAAAGCCAAAAGAATGCGACACTTAATCGCACGCCCGTGTTGCTTACCAATCCATACGTGGCACAAATTTATTTGCCAGCGTGGCAACCCACTTCCCCTGCCTCCCTATGGCCGGTGCTGCCGTTACTGTTGTCCTCTGCGTCCTCGTAGCGCTTGCTGCCGCAGGCCGTACGCTCTGAACGTCTTATAGATGAGTTCGTGACTTTCGCGCAGCCGGCCTCTACGGCCAAGGCTCGCACGTCGTTGAGCTTACGGCGAAGAACTTTGTGCAGGAGGTACTGCAGTCTGACCACGTGTGGATGGTTGAATTCTACGCCCCCTGGTGTACGTCTCCCTGCGCCCTCTTCCTATCTCCCTCGATCGACCTTCTAGATGCTATTAGATCTACGGATTGCTTCACATCGTGTTTGCTATCACCGAGCGCCCATTCGTCATTCTTTCGCGTCTTTATAGCCGCCACGTCATCCTTCGTCCAATCTCATCCACTTGCGGTTTTTGCCAAGCAGAGTTGTGTGATACCGGAGTGCTCTGCATATTTGTTATTTGTCTTGCGCATTGTCCATTGGGTTCTTCTGCTTCATTGATGATACATCAGTATATTTACTGCTTGCCTTGCTCACCACTTCATCGATAGGTGGCCACTGCAAGAGTCTCGCGCCCGAGTGGATTAAGGCAGCGAGCAACTTAAATGGCATAGTAAAGGTCGGTGCCGTAAACTGTGACGAGGAGATGAACAAGGCTCTCGCCGGCCAGTATGAGATCAAGGGTACGCTCTCTAAGCGCTCTGAACATGTGCCTCCTACTGTTTATGCATCGCACTAGAATTCTTGAACTTAATGATTGCTTGTTTCCAGGATTCCCTACGATCAAGTTCTTCCCCTCGAAGCGTACCAACAAGCCCCCATTCAAGGTCCCTGAGGATTATCAGGGCGGTCGTGACGCTGCGGCGATCGTCAACTTCGCCACCACAAAGCTGCCCTCCTTTGTGCAACCTCTCACCTCTGCCACATTCGAGAAGGTCTTCGCGTACGCTTTTACCCTAAACATGTCATTTCATTCAACATTTTGCTACGGATTGCGAAGTAGATTGCTTGCTTAATTCGACTCAGTGAGAACACTCTGGCGAAGGTTCTGCTGTTCACAGATAAGGCAGCGACTACGACACTGTACAAGGGCCTTTCGGTGGAGTTCAAGGATAGGCTCGTCCTCCTCGAAGTCAAGAAGAGCGATAAGGACCTCGGTAACGATCCTCATGTCTCCGATAAATCCGTACTGATTTATGTTACTTGAATAGTGGAGAAGTTCAAGGTCACCTCGTTTCCCACCCTCATGGTCCTCACTGCCGCCGACGCTGAGCCCTCTCTGTACGATTTTTCTTTGCTCTGCTTTATTGCATCCGTTGGTAACTGATTCCAGTTACTCTGGCAAGCTCGGAGCCGATGCGCTCCTGACGTTCCTGAAGCCCTTCGCACCCGCCAGGACCACGACTCAAGATCCTTCCAACCCTACTCCTGCTAACGTGCGTAATCCTTGTAAATTCTGTGTGATAGTTAATTTAGGTGCCATCCAAGCCCGAGGTGCACCGCGTCAAGAGTCAGGCCGACTTTGAGAAACACTGCCTCTGTACGTCAGATTTTAGCTCGACATCGTGACACTGACTTAGCATAATTACAGCTCAACCATTGACATGCGTTATTGCGGCACTGGATGAGACTAACGCGGAAGCGACTGAGATTGCCGCACAGAACATCGTCCTGCAGGGCGTGGCCAACAAGCTCTACAAGAACTTTGCCTTCGTAGTCGTAAACGGTGCGAATTTCCAATCTCGTTGTTAGTCCTTCCAATTTGCTGTGCAACAAAACTAACACCGATCTTTTCGTTACTCTGATAATGGCTGCAATGCGCTTTCGTGATTGTTCAGTACGGTGAGATTTGCTTATGATATTTGTGTGCAGGTGAGAAGCAGGTGGCGCTCCAGAAGCAGTTCCAGCTCTACAGCGGCTTCCCTTCGGTGGTACTCTACCAGCCCAAGAAGAAGGTCTCCGTCAACTACATCGGCGCATTTGACGTCGAGAACATCAAGGACTTCCTCGATAGCGTCCTCATCGGTAGGAAGAGACTGTGCGTCTTACGAGATCTCCAAGAATTCTTCTTAAGTTTCTGACTGTGCATCCAGATACCCTGACAATCAAGTTCCGGCCATTTCGAATGAATGAATGTGGTTCAGAGGCGCTGAATAACCTTGGCAGAGCGCGAACGAGAAAGGGGCAACGCACGCTTCGCAAAGGCTGTGGCAGGTGTAGATGTAGGGTCCATGCTGTGGCCAATCCAAGTAGATAACTTAATTTTACTTTCCACAACAAGCTAAGCGTAGAGTTCGATGACACTCTGCACCGCTGCGACAACGTCGAGTCGTTTCGCCTTTGGGAACGCAGGTAGGCAAAGCGTCCTTCTCTGCCGCTGCCGACCTTCGTAACCTATCGAAAGTTAACGGCCACATTGAAGTTGCATTATTCACAGTAACAAAGAAACCAGTACAGGAGCAACCACATCGATAATCGGTGACATGATACCTCGGTCAATTGGCAGCTCGCCTACCACAGACCCAGCAGCAGCCATAATCAACTTTGCAAACTCAGCGTCACAGACTTCGCTCACCGCGACACCCGCGTCAGCGAAGGCCGTGCGCCACTCGTCTGGCAGCGTGTGAAACGCCGCCAAGACAGAGTCATCAGCCCTCCTTGCTGCAATGATAATGGCCTGCAACATTGATCAATTAGGTATAGAGCCGAGATGTAACAGAACGGATTCACCGCAATGAGTCATTAGCGAACTTGGAAGAGCGGTGGGCAAACCTGCAGCTCCTCGTCGGTGCGCTGGCGAGTGGATGAAGTTGGCAGTAAGGACAGGGAGGCGCTCACTGCCTCTGCCTCCGTCTCAACGCGTGTGCGAGTAGTGTCAGCGTTGGGACGCATGAACTGCACGTGCCCGCGAGGCACAAAACTAGAGAATGGATGAGCAATTAAAATTTGTCAATAGAAGGACCGAATTGATCATACCCACAATCGCCGTTTGCGAATCCGAACACCCAATCGGGATCGGCGTCATCGGCGACCTGAACTATGTCCCCAGCCTTCAGGCACATCTCACCCACCACCACCGTCTTATAAGACTTGATCGCCTTCGCAGTGCAACTGTTGATTGCATCTCGAGCTGAGCTACCGCTTGACGCCAGCATGGCCTCAGCCTCCTGGATCAATGACAGCACACTGTCAAGCTCCTGCGAGGCGGTAGTGGTGGCGACGGTAGGCGCATATATGGATGCGTGGGGCGAGGGTGTGGGACTGCTGCCCGTTGGATTTTGCTGCTGACGCTGCGAACCAAGCAGGAAACCTCTATTGCCACTGACGGTCTGTGCACTTCTTTAGTAACACATTTGGCGAAAATATGAGACCAATTGCACCACAAGCTCGGCTAATCGATCATATGATGTACCTTTTCCTCAAGGGCAGTTGATGGTGTAGGCGGAGCAGGGATAGGCATTGCGGGTCGCGAGTTGCCTCTCGCACGAGAAGGTGACGGAATAGGCGGAACAGGCACCACAACAGGCAAGGGGGCCTTAGGAATTGACCCCTTTCGGGGAGACAGCGATGCGACCTGCTCCGATGAGGTTGAAACTGTTAAGGGAAGTGGAAGAGGGATAGCAGCGAGAGACAGAGATAAGGAAGATGAAAGGGATGAAAGAGAAGGCGAGTTGAGCTGCGGCGGCGGCGGCAGGCTGCTCGTGATCGGCGACGGTGAGAGAGGTCTTACAGGCAGGGGCACTACGTGCGGAGGCGGCAGACGAGGAGAGGGCAGTGTGTTCGAAGTTTCGGCAGAACCAATAGTAGGCGGAGGCGGTAATCGCACGGTGGGATTCTGCATTGAAGTAGATCGTGGGGATAGAGGCGGAGGAGGTGTGACAGCCAGGAGCGAGCTTTCCGCGGAGCGAACTAAACTGCCAGATCCGGAAGGAGAGATCAGCGGAGGAGGAGGAAGAACGGGAGCAGCGGTATGACTGCGCGGAGAGGGAGAGGGAAGAGGGAGAGGCACAGCCGGAATGGGGTTCGCTGGCGAAGAAGCATTGCTGAGGTTCGAGAAGGGTGACGCTGCAGATGAAGACGAAGGAGATAATGGAGGCGGTGGGAGAGCGGTAAGCACAGACGACAGGGGAAGTTTGCCTAACAGGGCAACTGCGTTCATACGTCCTGAACCGAGTGACAAGGGTCCCAAGACAGGCGTCGAAATCGGCACGACTGTGTCACCTGAAGGCGCTCCCTCGCCGCGCTGCGAGCCGCCACGTGTGCCCAACGTTACTCCAGCGCGTGGCTTCTCTTCTGCTTCTTACGATGAGATCATGTAGAACATTAAGCTCGAAAGCAAGTAGGATAGCGGACCAGTTTTTCCACTCGAAGGGACCTTCTGAATTGTGCCTCTCGGAGACTGAGGTATTACCGTGTTGGTCATCGGATTGTTGTCAGATCTATTGGATCTAGGCGACGGAGGCACTGCGGCAGCAGATGCAGCGGCGGCTCGGGGGGTGGTTGGAGGCGTGTTGGGAGGCGTGGGCATCATCGTCTGTGGTGTGCTTAAAGGGGGTTGCTTGCGAGGACTCACTCCTTTCGGTAACAAAGTCACTGAAATCGAAGTTAGCACCTATTTCTATTAAAGGGATCATACGAGATAGCAGGAACTGGTCCACGTCAGCGTCGAGCATGGGGTCACCAAGCGGTACTGGAAGATGCGTTAGCTCGGCTACATGCTACAAGTAGAATTGAATTCGCACATCCTTGATCCTTGGCTGCTCTCTCGAGCGCAGTACAGAGCTCCCTTCCCTTCAGAACCTTTGCGCCCTCGTCCATCAGCTGCTTTTTCGCGGCCTCAAACAACACAAGTCAGCAGAGTTTCGCTTTCGCTTCGTTTAGAAAATGTGAGAGTACCTGAGCTTCAGCGCTCCCAAGAGCGGCGATCAGTCGCTGAATGCCAAGACCTGAATTGAGCGCCGCCTTTAAAGAATCTTGCGTCTCCTTATATTTACGCTCCAGTTCGGTGCTTGGCTTTTTTCCACTCGAGTTGTCGTTTTGCCTGCATCGAATAAGCAAAGACTGCACACAAGACGACGGTTACACGCCTCTGCGATGCTACGACTGAGATTACGGCACGAGCCCGGGGACTGACGAGATCATCATTGGATGACGTAGACGCAGAGAGCGAGAGTGTGGGAACTGCAGGTGGTCGCTTGAGCGTACTTCTGTAAGAAGCATGAGCTTACTGCGGTGAGAATATATATATATATGGTGATCGAATCCGCGTTGATGCAGGTACCTGCTGCCTAGGGCAGCGGCAGCAAGTCCCGCAATGGCGACAGACTCTGCTGCCGACATCATCACCGACTGCCTAACTTGCCGCCTCTCTTCCGACTGCATAGCTATTAGAGCAGCGAAACTAACTCTGGGTAGATCCTGCAACAACTTCTAAGCATGAGATGAGGGAATCATACACTAGATGTCTCTTCCCCTTTCTGTGCCGCTACTACGTCCTTGCTTCGCTTCGACTGTAACTTGGCCAATGAATGCATAGTGGTTACGAGCTTCGATTCAGGAAGTGCTGGCCGCATTGAGACGGGCCTCACCGACGAGGGTCGAGAGAAGTCATCCTCCTTCTCCGATTCCTTGATCATAACCTTGGAATCTAATTAGTCGAAGTCCTTCTGCGAGTGGTTCATACGTTAAAGCGAAGATAGATGCTCTGCGTTACAAGCTCCGCAGCGCAGGTGTCACAAGCACGGAGCGGTTCGTCCACTAAGGGCGAATTAACATTCGTAGTGTAAACATCTTTCGAGTGCGCACCGCTGAAGCAAGGAACTTCGTAGCGACCCATGGAGCAAGGAGAGCACACGCGCTTGCCGCATATTCTGCAGTTCCGCGCGGGAGTAGTGTCTTGAAACGCGACGCGACACAAGTAACACTCTTGCATTTCGACTTCCTATTAAAAAGGAAAACCAGCCGATTCAGGCACTGCGCTACTGCCAGAAGGCGGAGGGGAGGAACGTACCCAATGCGCTCGAAGGTCCAGAGGCCACTCACGGAAGTTTGCTGATTCGACATACTCCAGTATTCCAAAAACGTTCGGCTGCACCTTGTCGGAGCAGAGCTTCAGCTCACGAATAGGAAATACTATCGGAAGATCCTGCAAGTACTGGAGTGAGAGATCATAATCGCAAGACCAGAACGGCGTACCAACTCGACTTTGAGCGACTTCTTCTTTGCCACATCGAGAGGCAATGCGCGAAGACCAGGATTGTCGTTGAGCTTGAGCACGTTGAGTGCACGCATTTTCGCGAGGTGCGGAGGGACGGAGAGGAGATGATTGCCGCGGAGATCCAACAACTGTAACGTATGCAACTCGCAGATCACAACTGGGATCTAAGGGTGTTAAGCGACCGACTGCGTTGATTCTGACCACATGGTATTTACCTTCTCGATTCGATTTCCTTTCAGGAAGAGGCACGCGAGGGCAGGCGGCAATTCAGCAGGCAATACCTTGATACGGTTGTCCTCTAGATACAGCATACGCAGCGTCGAGACCATCGCTATCTCCGGCGGCACGTAGGTAAGCCGATTACTAAAAAATTCCAAGTTAGCACATGGAATGTGCATCATCAATCGTACTTTTTGAGGGAGAGCACTTCGAGAGGAGGGAGATGGCCTTCCAGCATTTCATCATAGAATAACGGAGGTAAATCCTACAGGATTAAAATTGCGCCAACAATCCAATCCGAATGATGAATATAAGACCACAGACAATCCAATGGATGCAAGACCTCAAAATCGAGCGTGTACCTGCAATGAAAGATTGTTCAGTGAGAGCATCGTCTGCTTCGAGTCGATGACGTCAGAGAGTACCCAGGTGGCGTGCGCGGTGCGCTGTAGAGCCCTTGCCTTCTCCGCCATGGTTTCTCCTGGCAATGTGAACTCATGATGAGAGAATTGCGTGATATCAAAGCTTGAAGACGAAATCTTCGCACTTTAGAACGATCATCAAAGCTCTTCTAAAATTGAAGCGGGAACAAGAACAACAGCCGAGCCACGAGAAGGAAATGAAATCGATTTAAGCATGGATTCGAACTGGAGACTCAAGGTTCCGGTAATAGAATCCCACAGGCAGAACCCGATGCAGGCAAAGACGAGGCAGGCGAGACACAATCAAGCCGAATACAACACCACAACACTCACGCAATACGCAACTTCGTTGGGTCAGCTTTGGGAACAGGACCTCCAGCTCTTACCTGCGGAACTGATCGCGAGGTGCGCTGCAAAGAGAGGATAGCTCCGGCTTCTTTGCTTCGCTCTTCTATAATCGATACTGCTTTTCACGTGACCTTGAAGGCCTCCTGGTGCGCGTCTCTCCCTGGGGCTTGGCAACTGTCTGCTCGCCCATGAATCCATCTTCCACTTCTGTACTTACTCTAAACATCGGGGGAACCCTGTACACCACTACCAGCACTACTCTGCTCAACCCTGCGGTCGGCGATACCTTCTTTACTTCTCTCCTTAGTGGCCGATTTGAGAGCACTCGTGATAAGGATGGTAACTTCTTCATTGATCGCAACGGCAAGTACTTTGAGTTCGTGCTCGAGTTTCTTCGCACTAGCAAGTGGCGCGTCCCATCTAAAGTCAAAATGTTGGTGCGGGAGGAGGCTGCCTTCTATGGAATACCGTTGCCGTTTGCAGTGATCTCTGATGACTTATGCGACGAACTTCTCCTGCGTTCTCAGGTATTGATCCGCTACTGTCTTCGATTTGTGCTTTGAGAGATCTACCTTTGTTTCCAACCGCTCTGCGCTGATACGTATTCTCGATCACGTTGAAACATACCTTCATGTACATTAGTTAATTACGACTTATTGCTCCAGCTTACCTTCCTTTAGGCTCAGCAAGACCCTAGTGGCGAAGTTTCGAACCTGAGGCATACAATCTTGAGTCTGTGGGAGAAGCGCGTCGCTGAAGGAAATAGGAAGATAGCTTGCATTGTCTTGGACACGGTACAGTATAAGATCTTTCTCTGCATGTATGTGGTTTAGAGCAGTGAGTTTCGCTAACATTAGGCTGTCTCTGCAGGGTGTACAAGGACAAGACTACAAGTACTTCTCGCAGGGCGGCTGGGCGATGATGAATGACTTTAAGAGCGAGGAGGCGAGGGTCGGAATACCTTATCTAGAACGACCACACTCCTTTGCACTGCTGCAACACGAGTATGCTCCCTTTCCCTTCCATGCGATCCCTTCCTTACTAAAACTGGAGCGTTCAGTGTAGTTTGAGGAACAGTGATATGGCATCTCTGACCGTTGCGTTTAGATGGGGCAGGGAGAGGTTTCGGAACGAGTGCAAGCAAGAGAACGATCTCACTGTGACAGTAAGCGAAGTGCGCGCCTACAACAAGACCGATCAGTCATTGAACCCAATCTTCAAGATCGTTGGCTTCAAGCTCGCATGGATCCGGAGCGCTGTGTAACGTATGTACTAAACTAAAAAAGGATATAAATTTATTAAATGTTGGTCCTTCCGCAACAAGGAGAAGACAATTTAACATCGTTTCGACTCAGTTACGTTCTTCAATGCCAGTATATTACAACTCCTCCAGAATGTAATTTCGTTCAATATTTCCTCACCACGTTCCCAAGAAGCAGAGCATCAATTAAATCGTACCAGGCCAAACAATACACACTACAATAGCTTAGTCTCTTCGTCGAGGGGTTGCTTGCTCTGGCAGTCGTGCTCAGCCTTGCCCTCAGATTTTTGTTGGTACCTGAAATACAGGTACGCTCCGAAAACCAGACTAATGACGAATGCTTCCCAGAGACTGATGATCACAAGTACCAACGAAGGCGAGAGTCCAATCACGTGAGGTGAAACTTCGAACACTGGCGAATAGAGATTATGGTTGATGGTGGTAACAAATAATTGATAGGTCCCAGGAGTCTCAACAATGCACATAACTGATGTCACATTAAATTCAGTAAGTACCACTGTGTACGCGTACTCGTAAGGCGAGGACAGCTCAGGGAAGTTGTAATAGGCAGGGCGGCCATAATATGAAGACCAACTGAGTGATACCAACTGATTAATAGACGTAGGAAGGGGATGAGCAGGTTGCAATCCAAAATTAAACGGCTGGCCTGCTGTGATGCTCACAGGGATACTCCAGTTAACCTCATTGCAGTAAATTACGCCAGTGACAGTGCTCGTCAACAGCAGGTTGTTGATGTCAGTCACAGTGACGTAGTACACCCCTGGAGAGGAGAAAGTAATACCAGTACTGAAGCTGTTGGTGAAAGTGATGGAAGGAGCGAAAATTGCGTTGGTGTCATTCGTAGTGAGCATCACGGTGCCTGAATAGTTTGCAACCATTCCAAATGGCTTAGCAGTGGGTCGTGCAGTCACACTTACGTAAGTCTGTGTAGCCATGTCCATAAACAGTAATGAGAGATCAAACACTATCGGAGGAGGCGGAAGGAGAGTGCCATTTTGAGCTGTTGTCCAAATTTGGTAGTAGACAAAGTCATCGTACTCAACCTCCTCTACGGATGCATCCACGCCACATTCGATGAAACTAGCGTACGGAGAGACAGGAGGCTGCAATGTGTAATACCCGATACCAGTGTTTGGAGGCGTGAATTTCAGAATATCAAGTGTTCTTCCATATGCCCACAGCTCAACTCGTTCGTCAGCATTCGTAAGTACAGTGCCGTTGTCTCGATATCCCGTAATGATGAGGTCATCGACCTGACCAGCGTGAAGGATCGGATTTGATTGGGAAATATTCCAAGTAAACGCATACACATGCACGGGAAGCGAGAATGAGACAGTGGGGTACTCCAGTAGGCTCACTTGAGAGGCGTGAGAGCTATGTTGTGCAGTGAAAAACGTATTGATTGAAAAGGCACATTGAGTAACAGATTGGAGGAGTATTACCGTTAAGATTGGTGAATTGGCTATGCTATCTCCAGAGTATTGATAAAACACCATCTGTAGACACAATGCAGGCAGGCAGCTCGAACGCTGCAACAGAGAAGAATATGACAGTGGTCCTTCCGGCAGTACTGAATTATGGTCCGAGCTCGCAAAGCACAAGTGAACGTCGCATGACATCACTCGATCGAGCCCGGCTATGCTGGTATTCCATAAGTTGACATAGATGGTGCAGTTTACACCAATCCGGCAGCCAAATTGTAGAACAACCAGTGCGTATGGTGCCAGGACGTTGCTTTGCGATTCGTTATGGACTGCGATGATAGGCGAGCGAGTGTGAATCCCAGACACAGGGCTGTGAGAGTACAATGCAAAGTACCCTGGTGTGTGGAAGACCACCTCAAAGCGAGCTTCACTAACGTTCGCAAAGAATTCCGTCGAAGGCTCCATGATCGCCCCAGTAGCTAAGTAAATCATAGTGACGTTTGCAGCGTGTAAGGGATGGAAGGAAAGGGCAAGGCTCTCGGAAACTGCGGGCAATAGCTGCAGGTGCTGATCCAAGAGCTGCAGCAAAGCTACGAAAGGCTGACCGACCAACACCGCATCGGGTACGAGCCATTGCAGAGCGAATGAGCACGCATAGAGCGAGGTGGAGGCAAAGATGCTCCTCGATGAGGAAGCTTGATCGCCAACCCGCGCAACTGTTGCAGTAACAGTTATGTGTTGCTTCGGCGCCACTTCGCCCGAATAGGCAAGCGGGAGGGCGGTGAAGGGGAAGAAAGAGGCCGCCTGAGAAATAATAATAGAAGTTGAGACATTGAGACTGACTCCTCTGCTCATTTGAAACTTGAGGTGACCTGTGCAAAGTGCAGGAGTGAAATCCGAGCCATTGAAAAATACCACCCGCATCTCCACAGGGACGCCGATTCGGTACGATTGTGAATCGTAATGGAAGTCCATGCGGAGGTCTGAGCCTGTGGCGATTGCGGCATAGATGAGGAGCATGAGGCAGTGATACATCGCGCACCAGAATGCAAATGAATGAAAGGACTACGCGCAAGTCAACGCCACTCAGCCTTTTAAATCAATTTCGTGTGGCAACGATGGCTCCAGCACCAGCGTCATTTAAGCTCAATTGCAAACTACCGAGTGCAGCGTTCTGCAAAGTGATAACGATCTAACAAGAAATTTTGTTGAAAGTCTGCACAGCTCCTCGACGTCGAGTGCCGTATCTGCCACATATAATGCCGGAAGGTCTGCACCCGAAAATTTACGGCCACCAACTAACCATCTCCAATGTCATGTGGTGGCGTAGTAGATAGAGCATGGCTTTTAAACTTGTGAACTGCAAACACACTAATGTGTGTTGGTTATCGCATTGTTGTAATTGCGACACGCATTTTGGCCTGTTAGCACATGTCCTCCACCGTAAGCCAATCCGCAGCTGCATG
The DNA here is from genome assembly GCA_036924285.1 of Asterella californica. Classification (NCBI taxonomy): domain Eukaryota; kingdom Viridiplantae; phylum Streptophyta; class Marchantiopsida; order Marchantiales; family Aytoniaceae; genus Asterella; species Asterella californica. The sequence goes on along the minus strand of JAYKYS010000036.1, from coordinate 100,280 downwards.
GCTTTTGAGCATATGGCGAATGCTGACGTCACTGTGACAAAACGCTCTAAGTTGCCTGCATTCCTTCATTACTGGCAAGCTGCTGAGCTGTGTAAGGAGCTCAAGGAACTTTGTAAGCGGCACTTGCATCACATTTTTGTCTATACGACAGCTGCTACCTTACTTCACCAAGACAGATGTATGGCTTGCCGAGGTTGATGCAAAAGTTAAGCTGCGGACTTTTCTAGCTGCTCGACCGCAAGATTTAAGAGCAAACCTAATTTACTGATACGTAAGGAAGGAAATTTATCATTACAAAACAGGAAATCACACATACGATCAGTTTGATTTGCGGGGTGAAATGGGCCGCACTGTGCCACCTGTGGCCCTGGGTGCATCGAGAAGTGCCTAGAGCAAGATCAGCGGTCAGATTATAAGGTCAACTTTGACGGAGAGATGGGCACAACCTTCGCAGCGTGTTCCTCCTTTAGCCTTACGTGGCCAGTGTACATGTCGAGCAGAGTCTTGCGCGTGTCCTTAATGATATTGGAGGTGATGAACGGATGGGCAAGCAGCTCGAGGGCCGTAGGACGCTCCTTCGGTTCCAACTTTAAGCAAGTCTGCGACCATCAGTAAACGATTCCGGCTATGAAATCGGAAGCCATACAGCTACAAAGCTCTTGAACGCGTCAGAGCCTGCCTTCGGCACCGGCGGTGGCGACGCGGTGATGAGGTACATCGCCTAGAAAGTTAAATACGGCAACTGCTGCTATAATTACGCACGCGCATCGGATTCTCCTTCCAATGTGGAGGCCTTCCCTCTGCGAACTCGATCGCCATCACACCAAGCGACCAGATGTCCGTCTCGAGGTTCGTTAATTCCTTAATCGTTTGAAGTTTGATACCTTATTGTCGAATGTACCGCCCTCGAGAAGCTCAGGGCTCCTACGAGGATGTCAAATTCTCTCGCACCACATTCAACGAAGAGACAAAGTGCGTACATGAAAAGGGGAGTGCCGACAGAGAGTTCGTCATTCCCAATGAGGCCTGTGATCTGAGAAGCGACGCCAAAGTCGGCGATCTTCGGCTCCCCCTTGTCGTTGATCAAAATGTTCGCCGCCTAACCAATCAGTACGAGCAAGAGTCATCAATTTTGTAATGACTCTCAACAACGCTAATTATTGCGTATTACTGATTCAACAAAAGAGGCAGAAATCATTTTGGTACCTTCATGTCGCGGTGCGTGATGCTCATCTTGTGCAAGTACGCGAGACCCTTGATGACGCGCACCAGCACCGCCGAGATCTCGTCCTCCAGTAGCGCCTTACTTGTCCGCTCCTTGATGACATCACCAAGCGATCCTCCCGCGCAGAATTCCATCAAAATCTGCCCAATAATAAGATTGCAATCGTCTCAAATGCGAAGTATGACGTACCCAGAGCTCCTGACCAGGGAAGGAGGAGCCATAGTACTTCACGATGTTCTCGTCGTTCAGCTTCTTAAGTATCTCCGACTCTTTCCTGATGCTCTCCTTCTCCTTCTCACCCGCCTGTCACAGTAATTAGTTACCGTTAACCAACGAACTTTGAAGGTTTCCAATTGCGTACCTCCTTGCCGAGAAGGACAGTCTTGATAGCCAATACGAAGCCTGTAGAGGTGTGCAAAGCCTTGTACACAGTGCCAAAAGCTCCTGCACCCAACACCTTCTGCCTGTCGAAAGCTGCACCGTTCTCCCCAGACCAATTGAATTCCTATCAGAGGCCATATTAGATATTGAAACGAGATCTGTAGCGTCGAAAAGATACTTGTGAGTTCATAGAAAGGTTGCATTTTCTCTATTCCAGCAAAATCAACTTTAAATGGACGTAGTAGTATGAGATAAAGAAGATGTACTTGATCGACGTGGAGTTTTGTTTGGAAGTTTGAAGGTCCGGAGATGACGAATCCGTCACCCTTCTTCACAAGTACAGGCGTAGGCTTTGGGCGCTTACCATGTATCCTCTCTGCGGCCTTCTGCATCGCATCATTCGCTTCGTATAACTACGTTCGAGTTAATGCTGACGAATTATGCGTATCTATGCGTATCTATCTGCAGATCAAAAATGAAAATAAAGGTCAATTAGGCAAGGTGCAAAGGGGACCGTGGTCGTGGTACCTGAGAAAGTTTGTCCTCAAAGTTTGTGAGCAAGGGCTTGATCTTCTCTTGAGTGGCTTGGTCCAACACCGCAAGTACCGCTGCCAGCGCTTCCGCACGTGCTTTTGCTGCCACTTCTACTCGCGCCTGCACAAGTAACAATCAGTGACAGTAGTAATTACCAGAACGGTTCTAGCAGAGATATCATCCTGATTCTCGGCTACAGAATATTGATAAAGAAGGATTGCTAAAGGTACCCTCTCCTCAGCGAGAGGCTCAGGAGACTTCTCATCGGTAGGGGCGCTCGCGGCCATCTTTTCCTTTAACTTGGCCTCCTTCTGCAGATCCTTCTCTCGCTCCCTCTCACGCTCTGCTGCTTTCTCCCTCTCCTTCTCTTTCTCTTTCTCCTATGACACATCAGTCTCGTCACTAGGCAAGCAACTATAGTTCAAAGGCTTCTTCTAGCATCATTCGCAGTGCCAAAAAGACTGAGAGTGAAACTACGATATGGCACCTTTTGTCTGAGGCTCTTGAGGTCGGCAGGTTTGCTGGCCTCCTCTAAGCGCCAGTTGGGTAAATTCACCGACCCGAACTTCTCGTTCAGAGCCAGCGGCTTCTCCCTTGCTAAAAAGGCATCAAAAGTGCGCCAAAATCAACCAAAGTGCAGAGGAAAGCGGACCGCTAGAGCTGAGTTCGAGCAAAAGCTCCAAGAGGCGATCAAAGTAACCAGCAGGAACCTTGGCACGGCCCTCTCCCGTGTTTGGCCGCAACTTCTCCTCCAGGCGTACTAGATTACTCGACAGCTCAATAATCTGCAATTCCATAAAATTAGATGTGAATTCTGTAACTAAATCAAGCTGACGTACAACAAAGGCGATGGCATCGTCATCCATCTTGCCAGACACTGGCGGCTCAGGTTCAGGTCCACCCTTCACTAGCGCCTCCAAAAACGGCGTCACTGACGCGCCATGCAGACGAATGAAGTCATTCAACTGAAGAATGGGAGGTGAGCGTCGAGTTTGACTGCTGCATCATACCTTAGCCATATACTCCTCGCGAAAGAACTTTCCAAGCGACAGGTTCTGCAAGATCTTTGACACTAGCAGCAAACTTCTCCGAGCTTCCTGCGTGATGACGCCTTCGTATATGAGCACTGATTTTCCAAGAAAAGACGTACCAGGCTTGACGAGATCGAACTTCTCGGGAGATACAATTATGGGACAGATAACCTTGCCGAAGATGAGTCCTGAGACGACCTCCATTACCAATTTAGGGTCCGGAAACTTCGAATTGACCGTCTTGGCCAATTGGCCAGCAATAAACAACAACGGCTTCGGCAGCTTTGTCAGCGAGTTGACGATCTGCCGGTCAAGAAAGAATAAGTTTTTCCATCAATGCGAGAAGCTAGTGTAGCCGAAAATGCATTGAGGAATGTTTTTCACGTACAGTGAAGAGGAAAGACTGGGCAGCACGAAGCAGCGCCTGGGTATTCTGCTCGGCTTGATCCGGACCACACAGCTGAGGGTTGATCTAAAAATGGTAAGTCACTATTCTGCAGGACGAGGAAAGGAGAAAATGTACCTCCAGAGATGCTGACTCCTCACACAGAGATGTGATGAGAGGCACCAAGGTGTGTGCTAAGTAGTCCCTGCAAAGCACGCGAGTGTACACACTCAGCAACTGCGTTGCAGCTGAGTCCTGCACCTTACATGGCAGCTGCGAAGGATCACCTAAACGAACGGTGAGTTAGTAGTTAGTTTGAATTGGAAAAATTAGTTGCTTACGAGCCAATGAGACCTCATGAGCCGTGGCACTAAGCAAGACAGCGTGCGAGCGGCCAAAGTCCATCCATAGTCGCACCAGCGCCCTCGTAATCGGATCCCTTTGCAGACACAAATCAATATCAAACTACGCCGTAGGTCTTGTAGAAAGAGAGAAAATGAGAACAAACGCAAAAGAGTCTAAAGTTTGGGGAGGTACTTGATGGCGGCGTCAACTGAGGAGAGCAACGCGCCAGCCAAGATGGTGTTCTCACTCAGGCTCAACTGCAACCGTAACTCAGCACACGAATCAAGCAAGTATAATGCCGGACCTTTAAGAGATTGTTAGATGCAGCGGCGCGTTCGGTCTCTGTAGACTCATCTTCTTCGGGGTCGAGATCAGCCAAGAGGGCGGTACCCACCTTGCCGTGACAGTACGCCGTACATGTCGACTCGTCCAAAATCTAAATACAAAGGAATTCATTTGCAAGACTCACCAGCCACAGTAGGAAGTAAAGCAAGAAGTCCAAGGAATCGCACCTTCAGTACATGGACGGTATCATCGAATTTGCATATTAGTTTGCCCTCACCTCCAGCGCAGGCATTGCGCGAGATTGTCTTGATAGGCGGAAAAACTGCGACTGGCGTCAGTACCTCCAACCTGCAGCAACAGATTTTACATTTCTTCCCCTTCTTGAGCTCTGAAAGGAGAGTATTCCGATCTCTCTTCGTCTAAAGAATAACGTTAGGATATATGACGAAAACATTCGTCAAACTCAATACCTTACGCTTAGTATCCTTGCCACCCTCTCTACCAGAGCCAGAACTAGTACCTGAGCCCTCCTTGGAGCTCAGCGAGATGGGCGTCACACTCACTGATGCCTCTGCGTCTGCGGGTGGTGCATTTCCAGCACCAGACTAATACATTTGAGTGATTACCTCAATGAGAGTCGAACGTACTTTGGTAAGGCCGCCTGAGCTAGAAGGCGTGCGTGGAGAACCAGGGCACTTATTCCTGATGTACCGCTCTGCCTGTGTGCTCACTGCATGGAGATCAAAGTTCAGATTACGGAATTTGAAATGGATCTCGGACCCATAGAGTCAGCGGAGGAGAGGTTGAGCTTGCCGCGCATCGATGTTTGTAACAAAGACGTCAGCACTGCGCTATGCGCCCCCTCTGGCTGAACAGACGACACCCCTGCAATAACAATGTCAAACTGCAAGATCGATTCCAAATGAAAAAGAAACAGAACACAAATCGAAGAGGAAGCGGACCCCAGCTATTAGTTAAGCGAATGGTAGCTACGTCCGAAGAGGGCGCTGGATACTGGATGGCAACTTCGAACAGCAGATGACGTCCATGCTAAAGCCAAAATCAGACAGTGTTCATGTAGTCCTCATGCGCAAAAAAGTATGAATGCACAACGAAACACAGGGGACGCACGACAGGAGGCACGTTGACGCGAGCCAGGCAGACATCGCGCCTGCGCACACCCTTCTCCCTGGGTCTATAAGCCACCTGCGCCACCGATAGGGGACCGCAATCCAGCAACACTTTCGCTGAATCGAGATTCGATTCCCACTTTGAGCGCTCAACGAGATCGGTTACGTTGTAGAGTGAATCAATCACAGTGCGCACTGGCAGCGGCAGAGTCGCTGAAGCACGCCAGAGTGAAGAGCTGTCCGCACCTGCAACAGATTAGGAAAATGAATTTTCCATTTCCAACGAAACCAGCACATACCACGAGCACATCTCTGAATGGTCCAATTGGGCCTTGAGAGGCTCTCCCAGGTACGTCCCTGCGCACTATCGGAGTCCTCCTCCTCAAATCTACTCCATCAGCTCTTCACATCAGTTCAAATGACGTACTGTGACTTGTAGGTGTGTAGTAAAATATCCAGCACAGGACCAAACACAGCGTGGCGGCCAGGCTTAATTAATTCTTGCAGAGCCTATCACTATGAGAGACAGGTGAGGAAATCATGGACATCATACCAGAGTCTGAAGCACGCGCTTTGCTAACTCGGGGAATTTCTCATTCTGCTTCAACTGCTTCGTCACCTCGTTCACTGCCTGGTCGAAGAGATCTTTCTCCGCATTGAATAACGTCAACTCGATCTGCAAGGAGTGAGCACCCAAAGAGAATGAGACGATGCTGAAGACATGTCCCCCATGCAATTCAGACATGAAGAAGGACCAATTGAGCTAAGTGTACCTGCAACTGAGTGCCAGGAGCAAGGGGAATGGGCATGGGAGCCGAAGAAGCAATGTAGCGCGCATAGACGTCGGTGCCGAGCTGCTGCTGCGCGGGCTCCGTGGCACGCTTATAGCCCTCTGCGTCCAGCAGGAAAGAGATCCGATTATCCACCAAGTCTAAATATCTGAAAGGATGATCAGTCTTGACAGGCAATTGCGTTATCAGGGAGAGACCAATAAACAATGCACACGCGAGTAATTCAGACATTCCGGAGCAAGACGAAGACGATCTAAGCTCATGTTCGTGTGAGATGCACCATCAGAGTGCGCACAACCGATGACGTACGGAGCTACAATCGCGGATGCAGTGACGCCAAGCATCTGTTCGACGCCAATTCGCTTCTCGTTGGCACAGGGCGGCGGCTTGACCTCGATATCGGTCTCGGTGAGCTGATCCTCGTTCTCTTCGGGACCAATGGGAGCGGGCGTGAAGGAGATGGCGACAGACGATGAAGAGTTAGAGCCAGACACGGGAATCAGAGGGGTAAGCTGCGTCGGTGCGTGTGTGCGCTCCGGCATCTCGAATGGGGGCATCGATGTGTGCGAGACGGGAGTTGGATTGGAGATAACGAGTGTGTTGTGCGGTGAGCTCTTCTTGGACGTGTCGCTGGGCTTCGAGCCAGGCAGAATCTTTGTCATGAAGCCGAGTACCCCGCGCTCCGACTTCGACGGCGTGGTCTCAGGTGCTGGGGCTGAGGTGGCACTGGTCGCATTGGTCTGGGTGACGGAGGTGAGAAATCAAGCCGACAGGGATGCAACAAACGCAGAGAGCAACGGATGTCCACATGCAACACTTCGCCGACCACTCGCTTCAACCCAAAGAGGAGATCGACCGCAAGGAGAGCACACACAATCAATCAACTCAGATCTCCACTATCTCTATGGTCCGCAGAAGCAGAAGTAAAGCGCTACCTTCTCGCTATGTTCGATGACGCCTCCGGTTAGCTTGCCTGAGAGGCGCTTTGTGCCTCCTGCTGTCTTCTTGTCCCCCATTTGGTTGGGGAAGCACACAGACCGCCAGAGGTTGTGATTATTGCCGCACTTTTCCCGGCGACATTTTTGTACCCCTGTACGAGGTCAAGATGCAGGCACTGGTCGTACGTTCCGAGCGTGCGCATCCGGCCTGCGCTGAATCACATACGCGTAGATCTTCGTCGAGGGTCTGCAGACGATTCCTTCAACTCTTGAAGTCACGAAGCATGCAAATTTGGATCTTCTTGTGAAGGACGGGTGTATGGGGACGCTCCTTCCGCGTCCACTCGTAAAAGAGGGTCCCGCAGCGGATCACTCCCTCCTTCGGCAGCTCCTCGGCATTCATGAGGCCGCACTGCCGCCGTACGATTCGCACTTGGCGCAGAAGGCCATCCATACCGAGCTGAGCATACCACAACGGTGCGCAACATCTCTCCTTCGTCTTAGCATCTATGCATGGTATTTCTACGAACATCTATGCGAGCGGACCAGACCTTCTTCCTCGTCCAGTGCCAAAATCTCTCCGTCCAGTGCTAAAAATTGTGTACTTGTGGCAATGTCCGAGGAATCGATTCAGCGCCGCTGAAATAGATATTACATCAGGTGGTTTGGCACGAAGGCTGCGCTCCTGAGTGACTCTCCCTCTTTGCTTGAGATTGCAAACTCGTTGGGTATGGTCATTTTGTTGTCTCGAACGAGCTGAAGCGATGTCAGGATTTAGCAGCTCCACACATCTAACTTCGGCCACTGAAGCTTCACTTGAGACCAATGTACGCTTTCCGAACTGATAAATGCTAGTTACATTATTGTTATCTACACGACGCGCGCTTCCTTCCGCCTTGCAGCTTTGATGAACGTAAGCTAAATTCTGCCAGATCACAAATTTTCTGGCAACGCCACAGGCGGAAGGTGGCCTCGACGTCTGTGTAGTGCACATGCACTGTGCGACCCCTGCACTACGCGAGAGCCGCATTTCCCTGCTGGATCAGCTTGCGCCGTTCCTGCTGAAGCAGCGCTGGCTGACGTGCATCGTTGGCAGCTATCTGGGACAACAGGAACCAGAACCAGTCTCTGCAGTGCACCCACTCAGACCCCCTCAGGTACGCGAATTACTTTAAAAAAAAAAAACATTCATCTGCAACCTTGATGAGCTTAAAATTTTTCGCTGTAGAGCTACGAGTGGAAGGACGGAAAGAAAATCGCGAATGCAAATTTGCGGACACCACTCTACGCACTGTGGTACCACTCTGTACGTCGCTTCCTCCTGGAATCTACAGTAACCATGATGATAGACTTCAGCTCGGCGGGACAACTGCAAGACGTTCACCGAGAAGGAGGCCGCGACACACGGGTGCTACAAGGAGATTCTACTCGAGCACTTCTTTGGCGAGATCGCCTTCAAGATCGGTCGTGCACCTAAGTACGGAGCTTAGTTGGTAAGGATGTATTATTTGCGAATAACATTACTTCTCTTCTGTGGCGCCTCTCGATCATTGCGAGCGAGAGGCCAACGTATTGCGCAGCTTAGACCAGAACCGTACTCCGAAGTGTGCGACAAGCATCATTTACACTCCCATTGCGAGCTGGACACCGACGAGGGCCACCAGACAGCCAATATAGATGATCTCGGGTACAGTGAACCTCCTGTTCGTCGGTGCCTTCTGAGCGGTGCTACAGAGGCGGTGAGCACATCGATTAACAATCACTGCAGTACACTTTGTTGAACTCGTTCATACGCGCCTGTAAAATGACGAGCGGAATCCAGGTGAAGGGTCGCATCCACAGCGCACTTATTATCTGAGGATAACTCAGCATAATTGAGGAAGCAACTAGCTGACCAAATAAGCAATCGTGAGAGGCAACGGCTTGGGTTTTTGCAAATTGTGAGTGCCGCAGAAGTACTCGACGCGCTTGCCGAGAGAATTGAAATACAGCCACATCACTGCCGCTCGGCCAGCGGGCCACATGTTAGTCCTGGCGAACATCATCAGAACTACCAACACTCTCAATCGCAAGTTAAAACCTCTCAAACAGCGAATTATGTTGGAACATGAATAGATGTCACTGTGGTTGAGAGGCGTACCCTGTAGCAAGTGCAAAAGTCTTCCACTGGCGATAGAACCAGATGAAGTCATACATTCCGAAGGTGAGCAGCGACATCGTTACGAGGCGCGGAAGGCCGATGGGGTAGAATAGTGGGCGCTGATTCGCAGCGTAGCGCTTTGCCTGCACAATGTGAGGCAATATGATATAGTGCGAGCGGCACCAACAAGTAGGGAACTTATCGGAACGTACTCTACGCTGCGTCTTCAGATTGGCCTTCTCTTCAGGACTCATGAACATCTCCGCCTCCTTTGCCAGCTTGTCAATATCAATAATCTCCTCGGTGTGGGGAGCGGCGGCGGGTCGTTCTGGCGCTGTACCCGAAGGTGGTACTGGCTCGGTAGGAGAGTGTTTTGGATCGCTCGCGGGAGTCGCGAAGTGACGCCGAAGCGAGAAGGACGAGAATGATGACGGCAAGGCTGTAACTAAGATGTGGAGAGGAAGAAGGGATGGCTGTGCTGAATAGACTTGCGGCAGGATGCCTACTGAGCGCGTCGCGCGGCAGAGCTGGGGTGGGCTCGAAGTGAATGAATTTGCATGAACGCGAAGTGAGCATCTGGAGCTCATTGCGCGGGCTAAGAGAGAGGTAGGAGGAGAGGAACGAACACGCGCTGCACAGCGCATCTGCACCTGCGCGTAAAGTTGAGTTGATCACAAATTTTTTGTTTTGTGTACAGCTGTAGGCTTTCTTGGGAACGCAAGTTAGTGCTCAGATGACGGCCCCGCAGAGGACACCGCGATGGTTGGCGGCGCTGCAGTCCGACCTGAACGGCAAGCTGTGGCAGCCACCAAGACCGATCAGCCCTCCAAAGCCCAGTCCCGCACCCGCTGTAGACGCACAAATGCTTCCACCACCACCCAGAACTGACAAACCGTACGTTGGCGTTCGTCTCGAGTTTATAGCATCTTTTCTTCTTCATTTAGCTCATTAGCGCATTGCCTGTGCCTTAAAGCGATCCATTACGTATCTCCATGCTCATTTCAATATTTCGCTCACAGCTTCGCATAGAGTGGTCATCGTGCTCGATGATGAGTCTGCGTCCGTGGTCGTCACCTCGGCCTCAGAAGACGGATCTGTACAAATTGATGTATCCGCGCGTAGCGCACGCGTTACCGTCCCAATGGAAATTACGGCACCTTTACTGCCTTCCCCATCGCCGGCTTCGATGCCCGGAACGCCTCTGTCGGTCGGCATCTCACCCCCAGAACCCGCCTCTGTCCCGATGAAAGCAGCGCCCTCTCCTGCCATCGCAAAGCGTGTAACCCTTGAGGTGTTTCCTACTCCACCATCGACTCCCCGCAAGCGACGCATCGATCCAGTGCTTCGCACTAATGACACTGAGGGTCTGGATGGGAACTACTGGCAGGTTGCATCTTCAGCACGAAGCCCAGTGCCTGCTTCATCGCCAGTCGCGACCTCAGGCAGCCCCGTCAAGAGCAAGAGCGTAAGCCACAGCTCCCACAGCCACATCTCAATCTCGGACTCTCATCCCGATAAGAGTGACGAGGAGGTACCTCTTTTGGCTCTATACAGTTTCGCTCATTGGTCAGAATTGCTACAAACAATCCTTGATTTGAAGGTCACTCAATTTGTAGAGCGCAGTATCGTTGATCTACAACTCGACCGACATCGACTCGGCGCTGCGGTCGGCGAAGGTAGCACGCGTCGCACCTGAGGAGTCCCAGCAGATGGAGTCAACGAAGACCAACACCACCATAGAGAGCTCCGAGCGCACCGCTCCTAACGGCACTACATACACCGTATTGACTACCACATCTACCGTACGCGTATTCACTCATGGAACTCAATATTCCTTTTATCTGGAGCTTTTCGTATCTTGTCTCGATCATTGGTACCTTACGCTTCTCCAAAAGACTGTGACGACGATTGCGAAGCTGCTAGGCAGGGAGGCGAAGCGGTTGGAGAGCAGCGGCCTTGATGGTGCCAAGTGGTTCACAAAAAACGAGAAAAAGCGTGACAACGTCGCACCTGAGAGACTCGTCACGACCTTCGTCGGATGGCGACCTCGCGTACGTCTTTTCCTTCCGTAACCCTTTTTTTCGGCAATAGTTTAGTTAATGCCATCTCTTTGGATCTCAGTACGGTACCTGCCTGACGCTCCTTTCCTGCCTGCCTCTCCGACATAATTGATGAATTTCGTTCAGCCTGTCACTACGCGCAAGCCTCGCGAATTGACGGAGGAGGAGAAGCGCCTGTTGGCCGTCGAGCGCGAGAAGCAGAAGCAGCGGCGGGCGGAGCAGAAGGCGGACCTGAGGATGCAGCAGGAGAAGGACGCGGCCAAGTGGTGGAAGTATGTCCACACTGGCAGATTGATGTACACTATGCCAGACGCTCAAGTGGTGCCCCCTGTGGGTACTGCTGTCCTTTCTCCGAGCGGCAAGATTGGTATGCAAAAAACGACTTCTTTCAGCTTCGTCAAATTAACGTTTCACACAGGTGGCCTATATTTGGGCATGAAGGAGGCTGCATGCAACGCTGAGTGGCTCACCACCCTGTTGCCTCTCGCTGTCGTCAATTGCTCCAACCTGAAGGTGTGCATCATTCTTTTTCCTTCTACTTCGTACCTTGCAAATATGAATGTGAACTGGCTTGACAAGCTGTCTTACGTGTGCTACAGGAGTACGGCAAGAACAACTTCGCCTATCTGAACGGTGAAGTTGCTGAGGCGATCCCCGTCGTTTCGATCGACAAGGAGGATGCCGATGTGCCTTACGTACCTACCACAGAGTACCGCGATGCGGTTAACTTTATCGACCAGAAGTTGCGCGAGGGGTGCGACCTTCTTCATGTGATTCAAACTTGCGCACAGTGCGTTAACTCACTTATCCTCCTGAAGGCGTAACGTGTTTGTGCACTGCAAGCGTGGTCGAAGTCGCTCGGTGACGGTGATCTTGGGCTACCTTGTCGAGTTTGCAAGCATGACCCTTAAGGAAGCGTACGCATTCTTGAGAGCAAGCGCCTTCCTGATCGCGCTGCCACTTTGCAACTCGGTTTTGCGCTAACGGAGGTGTAGATATGAGTTGGTGGATAAGCTGAACGACGGCATTTCGCCGAACGGAGGTTTCACGCAGCAGCTACGCGATCTGGAGCGTGATCTGCGCGACCTCGACTCCTCCACCCTCCCTGTACTAAGCTCGCGGTAAATGGTTGCAATTGTTCGACGTAAGCATGATATTAAATCACGTGTCACAAACTTCCACGGAAAGAAACCTGTGCGTGTGCCATGGAGGCAAAGTTTGAGAGGGAACTGGCATCGAAGACCACTCGACTCATCCGCGAGGTGAGGACCAAAGAGACAGCTCAGAACTCTCGAAACCAGTCGATTCCATACGATAGCGAGGCCACTCGAAATTGCGAGGCGGTACGTTTATTTCCTATCTCAGTTATAGGGCCATGTTAGCATAATGCTTTTCTGCGTGGCCGTTCTCGTCTCGGCTTCGATGCGTTGAACTATCTCTAGAACCGGAGGCACTGGACTATAGAGAAAAAGGATCGACAGCGCATGCAGCAAGAGATATTCACGCACACTAGGGAGACGGTAATTGAAAGGATGGAAAGCCGATCTCTGCGCTACGAAATTCTTAGCGGTGGCACGGCGTGCATTAGGGCTGGCGTTACCAAGGACAAGGCAAGTTGTGCATTTGAGATCGTGCTGACAAACACATCGGACATCAAGCTGTTTGAGGCTGGGCCCCACATAATTGTGGGGAAGATATTCTGTTGGCTGCGACCGGTATGAACACTGCTTTTTCCTTTTACCTTTGCAGTTTGGTATTAATTTTCTCTCAGCATGACGACACTGTACTGGTTCCTCTTGAGCGGAGTAGATCCAGTCGCTTTCTCTTGGACTTTCATGATGTGAGCTGTTACACTGTGCGGAGCATCTCCAAGGGGGCGTACCGCGAGCTGCTGTATAAGGCAGAGATCGCGAGAGCTAAGGAAGCTCGCAAATCCGAGCACAAGAGGAGGAATAATTGAACGATTTTTTCGGAACGACTTTTCGTCCAGGCACTTCGCCGCTGAAAGCATGGACCAATGCGAAGATGAGCTGCACTCGTCACGAACGTTTACTTTTGAGTCGGAATCTGCACGGTGACAGAAGTAGCGCCCCTGAATGCGGAACGCTGATGCTGCGGAGAGATCTGTCCACCACCTGAGGCAACTGAAGTGTTGCTGTTGCTGTTGACGGCCGGCCACTTGCCGGAGAGACGGCTCGGCAGTGGCGCAGCTGGACCAGGATTCACCGCCAAGATTGTGGCTGCTGTGGGGCGAGCCCTGCGCGCTATCGCAGGCGATTGCTACGATCACATTAAGGGAAGGAACAAAGCGATTTCAACGTTACGTTCCGGACGAACCGCAAACTGAACAAGAAGAAGGCTCAAGAGCGATACGGAGCCACAGGAAAGATGATACCGAGGAGAAGGAGCATACGTAATTGGAGAGCGCAGAATTTGCGGTTGCATTGGCAGGCGCGGTGCTACCGGGAGGAGACGAGCTCAGCGCTGGTGAGGGGTCCCTTGACACGTTTGCAATACGCGCTAGGACCGGTCTATTCCATTAATATCTCTGCGTTCGAACGATCCGAGAATGAAGGAAAGCGTTGCACAAACAACACGCCGCATAGGAGAAGAACAGAGACAGTACGGACCGGCTGGCAGGAGGCGAGGGCGACACGGAGCCAGAGGCAGACGGTGCATTGCTTACGTTGTTGGCTGACGTGGTCATTGATGACGCGACTGACGCAGCCGACGACGTGGCCGATTGAGGAGCAGAGGAGGATGCGCCGGCAACAGATGCGCGCACTGCCGCACTTGCTGGCATCGGTGCGGGTGATCTACACAACGGTTTGCTGTGTGAAGACACGAAGAACAGCGCGTAACGCAAGCAGACGAAATGAACGTACGCGGAAGCAGCGGGACTAATGACGGGGCGAGGAGGGAGGCTCGCCGGCATTGTCTGCGGTGTTGCAATCCTTTATTGTAAGATAGATCACAAAGTGAAAGGCGTACGGGTGGCTGCCAGTGGGACGAGATGCAGCAGCGAATGCACCAGAGGGTCTGTCGAAAGGCATAAGGAAGATTGCACGTAGACGAGCTAGGAAGCAAAATCTAAATCCGCACGCAACAGATGCTCGAGCAGCAGCGCTAGGAGGATGGATGACGGGACCACCCTGAGACGCAACTGAGGGGGCTGACATCGTCCCTTGCGGTGGCTGGACCACCGGTTGTGCTACGATAAGGTGTTAGTTTTACAGTTTTCCCTAAAAAGCAGAAGATAAGAAGGATGCGCACTGCTGCTGACATCGGAGACGGAGGTGGTAGCAGTAAGACCCATCTTCTCGAAGAAGGCCACCTTCATCGACACTGGCCGCACCTATTCGGCAGTGAAACATTCAACATTTGCGAACTTTGAACTTCGGATGTAACCCGTAACGCATACCTTAACGTTGTGAGTTGCTTGCACAGGAGGAGCGGGTCGCCTAGGGTCACGGCCCATGGCAATAGCGCGCTCGTGTGAAGAGGGCGAGTTCGGTGCCTGTATGACGTAAGCCCACCTCTTGAGAACCTGACAGGGGACAGATCGAATGCCGTACTGATAACATGGCGCTCATTGGTCGGTTACGCCCGTTCGCGGGCGAGTTGGGATTCTCATCCCTCTTTCCGAAACGTGGGGATAGCAATCCGAAGATGCGCTCGGTGGTGGTCTCTTTGTCCTTGTCCTTGTCCTTGTCCTTGTCCTTGTCCTTGTCCTTGTCCTTCTCTTTCTCCTTCTCGGGACGTGCGATGCGCGAGCCGGGCTGTGACTGCGTCTCCATCGGTTCAATCGGTATACCAGGAACTTTCGATTTCAATTTCGACACCCTGAACAACTTAGTTTCGACTCTCACACCGCATGCTGCGAAAACTGCGAAACCAGAAGCAAGAACAGGGAGCGCGCTAACGTCAGAAATTTAAAAGGTAAAAAGCAACGTACGATTTCTCAAGGTCGGTCTTCTCGCGTGAGACCTCGCGAAAGCGCTTCTTGAGTTGTTT
Source organism: Asterella californica (assembly GCA_036924285.1). Classification (NCBI taxonomy): domain Eukaryota; kingdom Viridiplantae; phylum Streptophyta; class Marchantiopsida; order Marchantiales; family Aytoniaceae; genus Asterella; species Asterella californica. The sequence goes on along the minus strand of JAYKYS010000036.1, from coordinate 85,021 downwards.
GTACTTTGCCTTTGCCACCGTACCGTCGGTGCTCTAAAAGTCATCATATTAGACAACTCGAATTTTTATCCAGGTCGCAAAACGAGATGGCAGCTTGTTCCGTACGGTATGTTCGAGGTTGTGCTTAGCGGCCTTCTGCAGGCGATATCGCAGGATGACGGCGTAGTCCTGCATCGTCTGTCTCATGCGCTTCTCCTCCGTCACATCCTCTTGCAGCTTGCGCACTTGCTCCTTCCTGTGTCGTATTGTGAGGGAAGCTGAAGTCTGACGGTATTGTTTTGCGATAGTGACGCATTGAACACCGTATTGAAGAACTTGTAATATTACAATAGATCTCGTACAGCATGTGCTGGTACGATGTGGCAGCAAAGAGATCCTGATCAGTGATGTTAAGCTTGCCCTCGCCAGGCGCTGCCTGACAGTTTTGTGCAACCGCATCCAACGTTGGTGCCTCTGCACAAACACATTAACAAGATAAATCTCTAGAGAGAGAGGAAGATACGTCTAATTTAACAGGAAACAAAGCTACGTACTGGAGGCACTGAGGAGGAGATCGAAGGCCTTCCACTCGGCGTCGTAACGGTCACGGGCGCGCTTGTTAACTTCGATCATGCAAGAATTCTTCGAATTAGGGTGAAGATTAGGGTTACAGACGAAAGAGCGCACCTTGTCATTCGGAGTGTGCATTTGCAAGAACACAGAGACTGACTTGCGCGCAGCGCTCAGCCCCCACTGACTATATCTGCAACCAATCATCAATCCAATGCTGATAGTATGAATCGTGTACCGCAGCTCGAGGAGGTTATCTTGCGCATCGAAGGCCTTCAGGGCCAGCTCTGGTGGCAAATTCTCGGAAATGTACGAGAGCTCCTTCTCCACAGAGCGGTGGTTGTCTTGTACGCGACACACCAGCGCCATGTCCGTGAATATAAATAGATCTGACAAAGTTAAAGTCGCACAAACAAAAAGATCCGGCTCAACAAGACATTGTCTCGTACGGCCTTCAACGACGCGGCTCTTCTTCTCAACGATCCTGCACCCCAACTCGCGGATCAGTTCGCGACCTGGCAGCACCAACTCGATGTCATCTCCGTCTTCAAGCATCGCCTTGATCTGATCGATTTCAGGTCACCAGCAAACGATCCCATAAACATGTGGCTTGATTGCGTACTTGCTGCAGACGCTTTGTGTTGCTGACGCGGCGCATGTGCTCATTGACAAGATCAGCGATGCTACCCATCTTGTCGTGCGCCTCGCTGATCAGCTTCCAGCCTTGATTCTTGTCCGTAGCCTGCTTCTTGAGATTCTATGCACTGAGATGAGTTTCCACTGGCTGCAATTTACAAATAAGAGCACTTGAAACGCACCGTCAAGAGGAGCGGATACTTGAGGAGGCGCTGCAGGGGCATGATGAGGAAATCGGCGAGCAGCAACCTTCGGCACTCTGCACGACCGGCACACTCCTGCGCAAGAAGCTCAAGTGAGTAATCGAAACAGACTCGAAGGACGAAGCAAACCTGCAAAAACTTGTTCAAGTCAGGGCGAGTAGAGAGCTCGTCAATGCGCTCTTGAATGGCTGCAAAGGAAGGGCAGTGCACGACGTAGATCTTGAATTGCTCGCTCTGATCAGACGGTGTTAGCAAATGATGGTCTTTGGATCTTGACTAGAACTGCAAGGATCGCACCCGGCGGCAGAAGATCTCGGCCGCCTCAAGTACTAGCTCTTTCGCGGATAGGCTCTGCACTTTACGCAGCTCCTTCAGAATTTCCTGAAGAACTTTTAAAATGATGATCTATAGACGTGACGCTGCATCTCTAGAGATGGCGAAATTTTTGCGCGACATGATACAAAGATATTTTTGTAGCCATCACAAATAAGAAGAATCGCAAATACGTACTTGATGCAGAGGTAAGATTGAGTCGATTACACCAAACACGCTTGTAACTTCCTTCTCAGGAAGCAAGGCCTTTTCCCGAATGGGCTTCAAGAACACCTATCGCAGCGGTTGGTTATTCGCAAAGCAATCAAGACGGCTCGCACTTCGATTACAATGTTCAGATCCTTCACATATTGGTCCTCTGTGGTAACTAGCTCAGAGACGATCTCGAACTGTTGTATCTCCGTCTCCGATAACTCCTTGACCACCGAAGCTGGCGCCTGGAAGTGGATGAGCGAGACTGCAATTTAGGGTCCGTACCTGCTCGGCCCAGCGCAGCGGGACAGTTTTCAATGAGCGGCGGTCGGCATGTGCACCAGCTTTCTTCTCCTTCTTCTCCTTTTTGCCCTCCGGACTGGAAGGAACTGCCAAGACCCTTGTTTGAGCCACATAGTCTTCCGAGATTGTTGTGTACGCACCACTGCCGTGATCAGACATCGCTGAACGTTATGGCACAGGCTTGCTCAGCCGCGGCAGCACATAAAGCAAAGGACACTAACCAACACAATTGTTAGCCTCCTGACAAACATGAAATGAAATTGTATGCGCGGAGTAGCCAAATCCGAAACGTTGGCCGAGTGATGCCAGCACACGCAATGAGGATCAATAGTCGAGGAGGCTTCGAGATCCCTGAAAGATGCATCCTATAAAATTATTCTTGTTTCCTCCTCAGCTACGATAGCTTCTAAGATGAAACCAAGAGTTGTTGCAGTCAGTTGCGACTGTGGCACGACGTACAGATGTGACGGAGAAATTTTTGCTCATCACCTTTTACTAACGAAGTGCAGTTTGGGATAATTCTGACCGCCCTTCGCTACTGAGGTGCCCAAAATCCGGCATGGGCGTTCAATGCACCAAAACATACACTCGGATCCTGCTTCAGTGCACAGCTGAAGAGATCTATCTTACAAAACTGATTACGAGCCACGAGATCATGCAGGGCTGTTGGAATTGGACACCAAGAAGGCTATCGACATCTTGGTGCTTGAGCCAACCTCCGCACGTTTAGCGTCTCTCCGCTCTCGCGAGTACTTAAGCCCACATCTATCTCCGCGTCAGTCCACGGTCAGAAAGCGTCGATCAGGTCTCGTACCGGTTACAAAGTACGTTCTTCTTCCCTCCCGGGCCAGGTCGCATCTCTGGTGTTGATGTGACGCCACACCAAAGACAGCAGAACTGCTCTTTCATCATCTTTTCTCTCCGTGTCAACAGCGGCCTGAACTTCATAAACAGGGGCGCTGGCGCTCCAGGGGCCTGTTCCGTATCCTCGTTGTAATCTTCGCCTCGCCGCCGCTTGCCACAAGGCGCAGATAGCGTAATACACTGAGCTTGGACCAAGGCGGTGGTTGGCGATGGGGACCTGCGAGACTGCATCGCACCCTCCGCCATCTGTCCGCAAGCACGAATATGGTATACGTCTTATCGGCCTCTTCTAGATCCAGAGCTTCGAAAAAATCGTGACTTGCCGGATCGAGTAAAGGACCACGCCGATACTGATTGAGCGCTGAATGAAGAAGGTCCGGATAAATTGAAATCGCCGGAAGCGCACCTATCGCCTTGATCAGGCCAATAACATGAACGGGTGGTGGTACATCTGCGGGGCTTACTGAACGACGTGATGTCTATTTGTTTGTAGTACTAAAGCAGTAAAGGCCCGAGGTGCAAGATTGGTAACTCCGCATGGGGGCGCTATGCGCTCGATGGCCTACGAGCTGCCAGAAGGCATGCAGGTCGAAACCTCTCCGCAGAAATCCAAGGCCACACTAAAGATCTGATGCGGTCTGAGGTGTTTATGCCATCAGAGCGGAGAGAAGAATAATTTGCACTGGGAGTACAAGTAACACTGCGAAGGGAAGCGTGAGCGCCTGATGCGCCACGTGCGTCGCGTAGAGTTGATGCAGCAAATCTACAAGCGGTGTACTGGCGAGCCGAGAGAAAGCAAACAGCAGAGACGGTAGGCTCCCCAGAGTCCACAGCAGCCAGTTGAGCTGCGGTGAGGAAGCATCAGCAATAATTCACGCAGGATAGTGCTCTCACTAGATAGCTCGACGAAAGGATTTCGGAACGAAGTAGATGTCAAAATACAACAAGACTATAGTAAGTATTCTGAGAGGGAGCTCTGTGCGATGCAGCTCCATCATCTCAATAAAGACCTCGACTTAATCGACTTTCGTACCGGCAGCGAAGGCAGCGAACCGATCAGAGTCACGAAGGGAACCAATACCACAGCCACAAGGAATGCAAAGCTAAAGTTCACGAGTGACACAACCTTGGGTTTAGGTTAGGCTTCCCGATTAGGCATGCAGATTGCGACGTTAAATACGAGTGATTCGCGCAGCGTAAGTCGTACCGCTACAAAGGCCGAGATGGGTAGTAGTGCCACGATGCGCAGTGCGGCCTTGTTTGCAGGTGCAAGTCCAACAGACTTACAAATTTTAGCAGCCAGCCATACAGCGTTGTACGAGCACAGGAGCCAGGCCAGCGCGCGCTGTAGAATGGATCACGTCAGCGAAGTGGATCTTAGGACAACGGTAACGCAGATCACAGCAGTCGGAAGAGAAAATCCGGGTCCAATAGAGCACCAAATCCGGCGAAGATCGACAGAGAGTAGCGACTGACGTACGATTTCCACCGACGATGGAAGCACACTCTGGGCCTCCTCTGTGGCCGCGCGAGGAGCGAAGAAGAAGGGGGCTGAAAGGAAGGACGCAAAGGCGGCGAGATGAGTCGCGACACCGACCAGGACTGCGTGCGCAAGCCCCGTCGGTCGACCAAAGTAGAAGAGGTAGAGCAACTACACGCACGGAGATCAGTTTCCTGGTATAGGAACTGAAATCTGATCGCATGTTCGAGGAAAATTTGAAAATCACTTCCCAATAATGAGTCGGTAGGCGTGCCGCGCACAGAGAGAAGTAGAGGGGCGACGACGAGGGCAAGCGAGATCATGTAGGTGCCGATCGAGACGTAGTGCATCTCCGAGAGCTTGATTTGATTAGTGATCTCCGGTTAGCACGGCATGACGTACCAGGAGGTAGTAGTAGAACGACTGATGGAAGCTCTCCACCAGGCTGTTCACGCAGCGCACTACTTGCTCTACAATCCTATTGGAAAAAGAGTCTCAAAACCGTAAATTTAGTACATTAGAGCGACCTACCTTCCAGTGACCGCAAATGCCCTCCCCAGCGGACGCGCAGTCGGTGAGGATGACCGCAACGTCAGCGCCGGTATGTGGTACCTCAGAAATGCGGAATGTGGTCCGGAAGGTACACCAGAGGCTAAAAATTATTAGAGGTTTCATCACTATGCATGCGATCTCGAACGACGGAACGACTTAAAACACTACAAGGGAGGATGCAAGAATAGTGGATGCGGTACCTTGCTGAAGCATCATAGAAAGCAGCGTGTGCAACTTTGGGTTGTCAGCCATTAAGTTATTCAGCGAACTGCCGAGAGAGGATCGTCAGCGCTCTGTGTGATGTAATGTTTCGCACCTAAGCGTCGGCAAGTGAACGTGGATCCGCTCCGCTGCAGCAGACCGCACCAGGGCGTTCATGAGATCCAAGTTAGGAAGTTTTCCATTCTCACCCACTTAAGTCACAGCCGTAAGTCACAAACAACGGCGCTAAAGTGCCAGGGAAAAGGATGACATAGCTAGTTTGAGGAAGCGCACCGAGAGAGGCCTGTAAGTCGGAGAAGTCAGGTGTCTGAATATCAACGTGTATCGCTGCTTGGATCACTCCAGAGCGCACGAAACCCTCTCTTAGCGCTACATAGATATCACGTTACTAATGGATACGAAAGGGAGCGAAGAGCTACCTTCGGCAGGCAATTCGTGATAGGTCTGCAACCAGCCATTAATCGCCTCCAACGGCGCTGCACCATCAGCGGCGAGTAGAATGAGATCCTTCGAGAACCACTTTGCGTCTGCAGAAGCTTACCGTCGATGCTTTAAGAAACTGCCGTGGCAAAGACAGTTGGTATTATTATGAGGCTACGAACCGCGTAGCGTCTTTCCAAAGGCAGCAAGCAGGGGATAGCCGTAAGACGAAGTATCTAAAGTGAGGCTGAGATAGAACGCTTAAGACAAGCAAAAGGCATAAATCAGCTCTGGTGCTGAGATTAAACGTACCAGCAGACACAACAACGACTTCGGAGCCGGACGTCTTCAGTGCGCGAATATAGGCGTATACATTATACAGCGACTCGCTGTTGTTCCGCCGAATCGTCTGCAGTCCCATAAGCTGTACTGCATCGAATGTGTATAAGGGAGCTAGAATGGTTTGTGGCCGAAGTGGATCGCACGAACTTGTTAGAGAATCGATCGTTTTAACCTGTAATAGAGATTTCGCACCTGCACGTAGGTTTCGAGGCCGAGGGAACGAAAAACCCGCGCAGTAGCGGCAGGCGAATGCCTGGGGATGCTCTACACGCAACAAAGGCGCAAGATTAGCCTGGGTGATTGCGAACTAGGTGGGAGCAAGAGCGCAAAGACACGAAAAAGATTATACAGCAGTACTGGTTACTCCTATGTCCAGTGCTCTGCCATAGCAAGGTCACGTGCCGAATAGATCGATAGATGACAAGAAGGCGTACCTTAATGTCATTGAACTGAAAATCTCTCATCACTGTATCGATAGCAAAGTTCCATCCCGTAGAAGCCGTAGCAGAGTTTACCAGGAGCGCGTTCTCCGAGACATCTAGGCGAACTCGATCAGCCGACGCGAGGTCGTAAAAGGAGCGCACAAGTCTGCTTCGCTAAGTGTGTGGGGTAGAATAAGATTGACGCAACACCAGCGGCGTAGCAAAGCACGCTAAGGAGTCAGATCGTCGATGACGCGATACCTAGTCAGGAAGCCGGCTCAAGTACCTCAGTAGCACAACGGCGAGTCGTCTTCTGCGTGCCTTCGGTGTCTCCACCACGGACGCAGCCATCACAAGCTGCCTCCAGCAAAGGCAGACAACTCGGCTCTCCGTTGGATTTCTACCGGTACCCTTTTTTTTTGCCGATAGGAATTATTCTCGCCCTAAAGCAGCATTGAATTCCTACATTTTGGAGTCGATATTCGTTGCGTATCGCGCACGCCATACAATCTTACAACACGCCTGTTTCAACTGCTCTGACAGCTTCTCCTCCGCCTCCGCTTCATGAGCACCACCACCTCGCGGCATACGGAATTGTCTGTGGGAAGCCGAGACTGCGCCGAGGAGACGCTGAGGCAAACGACTGCAGGTACATAAGTGATTGAAGAAACACTTTGGATGAAACATGCCTGGCCAGCAATCCTCCTCTCTCCCCTCCTCATCCATTTGCTGCAATCAACATGCGCCCCTACGACAGTAGTTCTTCGGATGCAGTTATCTGGCAACTCATCAATCCTCCTTTGCGGCCACCTCGCGGATGTCCTCTTCATCGTCCGATAAAATTTGCGTTTGCACGTCCGCAGGCACATCGCGGATCAATACGAAATCATTACTTTTCTCTTCTGCCCTCAGCTCTTCGAACAAGTCGTCCCCCACTTGCTTTCCCTCGAATGTCCTCTCGTCCTCCTTAAACTGTGATCAGCAAACGACATACTCGCACCGGGTTCAGAACGTCAGAGAGGTAAACTATGTACCCCCTCCTCGTCAGAAGAGCCGTCGGCCTTGCCTTTTGCAGCGCGTTGGATGTTGCTCAGCTCCGGTAGCACTCGCTCCTGAAATGCAGTGACGTACTCCTTGACATTCTTAATCTGCTTCACCTCTTTGAACACCGCCTTCGCCCTCGTGAGCGCTGCTGCCGTGTTGCTGACAGTCTTCTGGCGCTTCTGATACTCTTCATCAGTCTGCAAAAACAAATATAAGTTATCGGCGAGCTTCAAAGTCAATCGAGGTTCAAGACACGCATTACAAAATCGTATCAGAGCATCACGCTCGCAACCATCCGCAGAAAGACTTCCGCACTAAGTAGATATACTTCTCTTCCGTGCGCCTCGCCGGAAGCTGTCTCTTGTACTTGGGCTCGAGAAGTGCGCTGATGGGGTACATTGAGATCGCGAGGCCGCGCCACGAGGTGTAGAATAAGGCACTGTACAACACCTGTGGGAGGAGGCACGCGATTCCAGCGTAACGCAAGGCAAAGAAACCTGTCCCAGAAAGCTTTGAGACCAAATCAGGATAAAGCGCGCTCGAGTTGGTGGGTTGATCCAATGTAAACTTAATAGAATTGGCACGCGAGCAATGCGAGGTGATGTGTTACTTAGGCAGATGACAGAGAAAGTGAAAGGGCGGAATAAGGTGCTGCAGAGGGAAGCGGAACCGAGTAGCAAACGTACCAGCGATGAGGCTGCCGCAGTAGGACCAACGCGCTTGCCAGGCCTCGAGACGCTCCTGCTTCCGAAATGCGTGCGCGAGAATCCTACAGCCCTCTGCGTTCTTCATACCTCCCTTGGGTCGCTTCTGACCAAAGATCTCCGCCATAGTGAGCTGTGGGAATCTAGCACGAGTTAGCAATCGAGATGGTGGAGCGGTGAAGCATGAGATGAGGATAGTAGCGTCGAACCTGCGCTGAGCCTTTATGAAAGGATCGATAGGAGCCCGTGTGAGGCGCCACACGAAGCTGCCAGCCACAGAGCCTGCGAAGAACAGCGCATGCGGTACGATGAAAAATCGGATGAGCAGGTCGCGCGCGTCGCGTGGAGGGCCCTTGGTTCCCATTAAGATCCAATTTGGCACATTGAGTATCCCCTATAAAGTCGCGATCAGCGAGAAGACGAGTAACTCCGAGAAAGATAAATCAACGGCCACGCCGGAACTGTGAGTGCTCATACTTTTTCGGTATCATCTGCAAGTACCCGCGCACGCCGTGAGAGATACTCACTCGCGCTTATGAGGTAGTCCTGCACTAGTGCAGCTTTATCGTCAAACCAGTCCACCCAGCTCTGCTTGGGCGGCTCGTAGGAGTACAACTCCCAGTTCTGGTCGTCCCCTTCCTCATCCGGTTCGAACTCCTCCTCCTCCTGGAAGGAGACCCCGCGTGGGGCGAGGAGCATCGAAAATTAACCTTGTAATTGCGACGGTGCGCTTTGGCCTTCCTCGATGCGATACATGTCGGTGCTCGCTGCGTCAGTCATACAGTTCCTATTGGTACAGCGACTTCATATCTGCGACGCGCTAGAGCTGGTCCCTGCTACATCGGCACACTTCTAAGGTCAAGGACAAAATCTATTGCCTCTTCAGAGCTCATCTGGACTTCCAATCGCCTCCATGTGATAAGCCTGTACACGACAATCAAAAGTAGAGCATCGAAGAGAATATCGTTCCCCTTGCGATAGACTGTAGCCCAGTTATATGTAAATTGGATCGATTTCAGAACTATCTGCGGTGAAGAACGGCCCTGCCCTCCTGCAGCAACTGGATGCTCGTGAGCGACTGCTGCCACTTGGTCAAGCGCATTGGAGTGCTGAGATTAAAATAGCTCGCGAGGATGAACACCGCAGCCTTGAGCGAGGGTGCATACCTGGAACTCTACATTAAAGAGGTAAAGAAAATAAAATGTCAAGCACAAGATTAAGCATATAATTGCATAAGCCTCACGTACACATCAGGCCTGGCGGAGCTTCTGTCGAGCCTCGCGATCCATCCGCACGGGACAACGGCATCGAGGCGCACGACCCCCTTCTTGTGAACGAATAAACACGATAGCGGAGTGCTGAATCGCGCTATCACCGTATAGGACACCTGATCTAGTTGGCCGTTGCTAAACAGGAATGATAAGAGAAAAGCTTGATAAGGAGCCGTACTCCTCGGTAGGGAGATAATAATCGCTGGTGGCAAAGAAGTCGCTTTGTGGTAACTGAATCATACCAAGACGTGGCTTATACTTGCTATTTTCGAGTTCTGAGTTCACAAATACCCATGTTCTGGAACAAAAGGCACGCACATTTCGGAGTGCTTATCAAATTCCGTATCAGCAGGAGCAGCAGGCGCTGCGACACCGAATGAGAATGTAGGTCCATCCTCGCCAGCTGCCACAGGTAGCACCTCACTCACCGTAATAGGAGCGGCGGCTATGGCGCTCAGCGACTGCTCCGCAGAGAACACACCAAAGGAAGAGGTAGGTAGATAAGAATAATCTAAACAGGGGTTAGAACTAAGCGCAAAAAATTCTCCATTTGATCTCCTTTGTAGAAAAACGGAAGTATCACTGTTTTGGGCGTTGAACGGCAGCAGATTGTAGGGTTGTGCTGGGATCTCACGATTCCTCTCTGTTGACAAAGCGTTACCACAAAGGTCAATACCATACGTACGAGCCATGCCAGCAAGTGTGCTGAGCCGCGCCTGAGTACTTGGACTGTGCGGGCTCGCAAAGCCAGATCTACTCGCATGGAATAGCGATAAAGGAAGGGGTCCTGCTGGCAAAGCGGAAGGTATTGACGGAGTTGCAATGCTGAACGGAGATGCTGTACCAAACAATTCTGTTTGCACGTTGGACCCGACATTGAAGTGAGTCAATGGCACAGAAGGCGCAGGCGCAGATCCGCCGAACCACCTCGAACTCGAAGCAACTGAACGCGCAGGAGGTGGCGCGGCAAAAGTAGCTTGCTGCGAAGCAAGTGTGCTCAGCGCAGACACACCAGGAGTTGCGGCTAGCGTAGCAAGAGAATCGTATGCTGCACTAAACGTTGGAGCTGAGCTGGCAACGTTGGCTGCTTGGGTAGCTCCGCCAAACGAATTATTCGCTGCTGTAAACGGGAGGGGATCAGTGGCAGCCGTGGGCTGATGTATGTTAGAAAAGCCAGTGGGCGTTGAGGAGCTCGTCGCTGCGCTCAACTGTGACGGAGGAGCATGAGCAGGTGCGGCGCTACTGGCAAGGTTGACGGCAGATTGGGAGAGAGAAGCACTTGCAGAGAAAGGCAAATGCGCCACTCCCCCGGAAGCAAGATCGAAAGCAGGCACAGTGAGGTCTGCTCTACCAGCGGAAGGGTCTAGTACATATTACTCGATACGAGTATTCAAAGAAAATATCGCTCAAGTACAAAAAGATCACTACGTACGATGACTTGCCCTCCAGTCAGGAGTCACTGTTGCGGCAGCGACTGCAGTAACAGATGCCGTTGTTTCGACCCTGGCTGTCTCTGCCCTCACGGGTTCAGCGTTGCACACAGCAGAGGCATTCCTGGGCAATGTCGCACTGAATGCGCTGGCCATGGGGGCAGTACCAAAGACTGTAAGGAGATTACTCATGGGCAGCACTTTGATAGAGAAGTAAAGCCTGGCAGCAAGCCAAGTCGCTCAATGACCGAATCAAGAATGAAAGGTGCGCATCGGAAATAAAGAAGGTGCAACACGAACCACTACGGTTGATGGAATGAGGATCTTTGTGAAGACGGTCAGCGCCAGCGGAAGAAACACGCGCCGCGCTAGGGAGCGCTGGCAACGGAAACGAATTCGAAGTCTTAGTCGAACCATCAGTGAAGTATTGCGGAGTGACGTACGGGTGCAAACGCAGTCCATACAGCGCGGGGCCGATCTTCTCGCGCAGCCGCAGTGGCTCTCAGTTGTGCATCCCTAAAATCTGCGGAAGTATAAACGTCAAACTCTTGGTGAGGAGAATACAAAGAGTTGCAGTACCTTGTAGATCTTCGTTCTTAATGACCTCGACCTCCGATCCACTGCCGCTGAACCAGAGCTCGTCCAGCAGCTCCTGGTAGCCTGCCTTCGACACCTCGCGCATCATCGACGTAAATGGCAACAAGATCAGATCATCATGTGTGGATCTGATGAGCCCGCGGAGCCCAGGCCCAATCTCAGCCTCCAGCACTGCATACATTTAGCGGAAATTGCAAAAGTTTGGTGAGAGTGACGAACGCGAATAGTGTGGTGCAAATACTATCAGACTGAAGCGGCCACGGACAATTATTCAACCACTGCCACTTGTTCGAAGATTCAGATTCGGTGCGCGTCTGCTGCACCTTTGGCCACTGTGTTGAATGAAATAATGTTATGCGAAAAACGAACCCGACCGAAGAAGACATGCTCCAACGTGTCAAACCGTGACTCTTGCGAACACTTTGCCCCCCGTTTAAGCTCCTCGATCGCTTCCAATACGCGCTCTGGCAAAGCGTGGGGATTGCAGTCGTGATCATGGACTGTTAAGATCAGTTTCAGCAACTCCACGGCGGCCTCGCGCGCATGCTGCATCGCCAGCGACATAGGGCTGCAGTCGGAGGCGGTGAGGAGAGATAGGGAGGGCAGAAAGATGAGCTGCTGCTTTGCTTTAAAGCACTAATGGGGGTTAGCTACAACTTGGGCATTTAGCACGTCGGATAGCAAATAAATAGAAGGAGCAAGCGAATATGAAAAGTAACGGGAACTCTGATGCCAGGCCAAAGTTAAAGGAGGTACTAATTCGAAGCAGCCGTCCTTCTGCATGGCGTGCTCGACGACCGTTGCGAGTTTAATGCGCTCTTTCACAAGTGGCACTGTCGCCGGGGTATCCTTCTGCAACTCATCAATTCCTTCGTCAGTTGATTTTCGCAAGAAAAGGAATACGTTTCTCTAGAATACAATCTACTAATAACTCGATGTAATGCGATGTAGGTCTCACCTCTTCCATCAGGACGTCAGCAAGCAGCACGGGAGAGCCATAGACGGTGTTTGACCAGTTGAATGCGACCGCAATCCGATTTGGTTCGGCCAACACCCCTACGAACGGCACCGATGCCTCACCTGCCTGAGCTCAGACCGAACGTGAAAGGAACGATTTGTACCCCTTATAGAATTAAGATGCGAATAGAGGCGACCACCACGCACGGCAACTTCGATGGCCTTTTTGTCAAAGTCTCCATACTTCACCATGCATATTTGGTAGCTAAAGCAGGTTTTGTCTATGAAGCGATCGGATGACTACGAATATACCTGCCACTGACATTTCGGTAGCCACATGGGAACGGCCCCTGCCAAATTCCAGTGAAGGAGGTACGGGCATGCTTGGCCTCATCAAATCGAAAATATTCGGCCTTCAGCTCACTGTGGTCATTGAGGAGGTACGGAAATGTGCTGAGCGCCGGATAATGCTGCGTCAGACGCCTGCAAAATATACTAAGTCGTGCGGGTGTACAGTTGCTTACGTCCACCAAACGAGCCCCGCAACGAATTGCAATGGATCGGAGCGTAAGAATTCCCAGGGTTTTCGAAGCTTCTCGCGGCTACCATTAAACGATAAGACGACTTGTATCATTTCATGCGGAAAGGCGCACCTGCTGTCGGGAACGATGGTGGTGTGCTGCACCATTGCAAGGATCATGTCTGGAGGTAACTGCGCGATGCGGGCGGCCTCCGTACCCCGCAGTCGTTCGATAGATAGCACCACCAAGATTCTGAGCCTATCACCCCAGTTTTGCACATGTATCAGGGATCCTGATGTAGCAGATGCTCCGTGGAATAAGAAACCCGAGGAATAGAGGCCACGATGGGCATCTTGGAAGGACATGCCAAGTCACACTGTTCAGCTATCTCGCGCAATAAGCTGCCTAGTCGCACTTAGACTAATTCGTGAGCCACCAAGGTCCGCAGGCTTGGCCTGAAAGGTGCCGTGACACTATTGTCTTGACACCTACAGTTTTGTCAGTTGCGACCGTTGCTGTTTGGCGGCAACTCCTCAGCGTCATTTCTGCCACCTGTTTCCTCTACGCATCCTCTCCAATGGTATGCAACCTCTGTTACCTCCTCTCCGAACTGCGCACTCAATTATGCAGTCTGGGGACCGCCTCCATCCTACAGCGATTCGTCGCGTGATGACCGAGCTCAAGGAGCTCATCGAGCAGCCACCAGAAGGTTCCCAGCGAACGGCGGTGCATACTCACTCCTGCAGGCATCAAGGTGTTCCCTAATGAAGAGGACATCTCTGACATCGGCGCACTTATCGTTGGCCCAGGTACGGTCCGGATAGGCCACTGGATACTGAGATAATCAGCTGGTACCCCGTATGAGGGCGGTCACTTCCGCATGAAACTCAAGCTCGGCGCAGACTTCCCACAGACACCTCCAAAGGGTGCGAAGAGAGCGTTGGTAGAGCTCATTCCCTACAGGCCTATTTATTACGAAGATCTTTCACCCCAACGTGTCGAAGATGGGAGAGATTTGCGTAAATACTCTCAAGAAAGATTGGAAGGAAGACCTCGGCATCAAGCACGTGCTCTTGGTGCGCCGATGAGTTCATCTTGATGTTGCTGACATTGTCGCGACAGACCGTCAAGTGCCTGCTTATCGTTCCCAATCCCGAGTCTGCGTTAAATGAGGAGGCGGGCAAGCTCCTGCTCGAGAACTACAACGAGTACGCGAAGCATGCGAAGCTGATGACAAGCATCCATGCGCTCCCAAAGTCTGCTTCTCAAGCTACCCTTTCCAAGAGCGACAGCGCTACCTCTATCAAGTCCGACGCCCCCGCGGCAGCAGAGGGTGAGGCGAAGGAGAACGCTGATCTCAACAGCGAAATCTTGGGCGATCCCAAGAAGCCCGTACCCGCTGCCATAGCAGCAGTTCAGCGAGCCGACAGCAAGAAGGTGCTGGACAAGAAGCGTAGTCTGAAGCGCCTCTGAATGCGACCTAGGACGGATGGTGGCACTGTAGATGCTCTTGTAGAGTTTCACTGTGTTTCTGATTGTGCCAAATGTACTTAGCGAGTTCACCGGTGCAAGTGACTCGCTGCTACTTCGCAGAACGTTCCTTCAAAAGCTCAAACGGCACTAGGATGATTCATCAGAGCCACTAAGCTAGAGCATCTTACGCGTGTCTCTGTGGCCACATAACAGCACGCCCATTCCTCGCGATGTATCGTTAACAGAACAGGTCACAAGAAAGCAAGTTTTGCAAGTTTTCACGAGATTTCTCATCGCGGACAACATGATCATCGGCGAAAGCAAAAGAATTAAGCCATCCGTGGGGGTCGAACCCACGACCACTAGATTAAAAGTCCAGCGCTCTGCCATGCTGAGCTAGGAAGGCTGCTGTTAAGGAATAAGTTGTACGGTGCGAAAAGGTAACCATTACTAGGTTCGCTCTCGACAGGCCAACACTTCTAAGCCGATGGGTGATTCTTCACGACGTAAGTGAAATCCTGAGCCGCGCCCCAAACTTGGAAGTCTTCAGTGGTGCATCGAAACTGCGCTGGAGACAGGCGTCGAGCTGCGACGTCTTCTAATGAAGGCGTCAATTCTTGAATTGAGAGGTTAATTTAGCTTAGACGCGCAGCCGAAAGAGGCAGACGAGACGCACGCTCAATGCGGGTGCTCCTATTGACAAGCTGAGCGCGCTGTAAGAAGGTGCCTAAATTCCTTGCCGGGTACACCAGAGGCGCAGTGGCAACGCCATTCTAGTAATTGAAATGAGATCAGCCACCACGGGTCAGATACCGTGGCCAGCGTGATGACAGCTTCGTTACCAAGCGCGGGGCAAGTCCATGCAACCTGTGCAATAAGTTTGGCATGACAACTGAGTTGACGCACAGGTGCACGGCGTGCTGCCTCGCCGGAGATGTGCACCTTGAACTCGCCCTCAGCGTCAGGCCTGATCTCCTGCCTGTCACCGGATGCTTTGGAAAGCGATAGCTAAGATGGAAATTGATGAGTCCACCACTGGTATGGCGATCTCAAAAGCAGCAGCGAGGTAACAAAACAACAGGCGGTAGTGAGAGTATATCACAGACATGCGCACCAGCTTGCGGTACTCATGCTCGGGCTTCTGCAGGAAAGCACTGTAAGAGAGATGTGGGAAGCCGGAGCCTAGACGCGCGTCCTTTTCGTCCGAGCAATCATCAGCGCTGCCAGGCACAAATTGGTAAGTGATACGCCTAAAAAGAAAGCGAAAGTCGATAATAATTGAATTGATGGAGATGCGAAGTTTTCAGCCGCACCGAGTTCCCTCAAGGCGGTTCAGCCACAGCAGCTCGCCGTAGCCAGCTGTAACGCCCTTTAGAATCTCACCTGCATCGATGAGTACTCTGATATAACCTGGGACGCACCGCTGTACGTGATACGTAGCTCATACTTGTCGAGAGCAATGAGATCCTCGCCTGCGTCATCCATGGAGTATCCGATGAAGCGAAGCTTCCCATCGTGCGGCGAGTAATACCTACGCAAACGAAGTCATCAACTAATCGAGTACACTGCTCGACAATGAATACAGAATGTACCCAGCGACGTATTCGTGACATACGTGGTTGAGCTGCGGAAGGAAGCACTGTCAAATCGCCCGCGGTCCGCAAGATCGCATACCCTCTTCTCCAGAGTAGTGTAGTGTGTTTGCTTCAACGGGATGCGAATGAGCTTCCACCGAATGGCACCAATCACCTTGCGCATGTGGCGCTCCTTGATCACCTCGCCCGTCCTGCCGATACGAAACAAAATAAGCTCCGTAAGAGGTCCAGTTATGGCAAACAGCACTACACCTCGCGGCTAATGAGGAGACCGAGACAAAAAAGGTCTCGAAGGACAGCAGCGTACGGAGTGCTCTCCCTCGCCGCCGGCTCAGACGCTGTATTGGGAGATACGTTGAGCGTGAGCAGAAACTCAAATGCAAAGTCAAATTGGCCTGGCCCGGTGCCCCACTGTCCTTTAAAGCAGAGCCTGTGCTCCTGCCTAGCGATCAAAGTCAAGGCCTCAAGCGCACGAAACAGACTGAGAGGCGAATAAATAGGCAGCGGCGCACTTATAACGAAGCTTGAAGAACTCAAACCACGATGCAGGCTGGAAATCAAGGGGCGGGTGACCATAATACGCCTCTGTCATCGTTCGCCAGTGGTAATCGGATTTGAGTATTTCATGAAGCGCAGAGTTGAGGAGAATCATGACCATTGTGGAGCGCAGGTCAAGGAGAGCGAAGATACCCAGCAAGACCTAAGCGATGCATCTCAGTTGCAAATGACGACAGCTCTCGGCAACCTAAAATGAAAGCGCCAAAACAACCACAATCCCCAGACACTCACAGTGGGGACATACATCGTCTGCTAGAGCACCCAGGTGCCCCAGCTGTTCATCACGCTCCATCATAGGTGCACTCCTCGCCCGCTTCTCGGGCGAAGCCTCAGTGGATGGCGCGAGGTGCGAGGACCGGAGGTTGCCCATCGAGGACGTAGCGACCAGCGGTTGCGACTTGATTAATTGAAATGCGATTAGAGTTAAATCCAAGAGACTTGATCCGATCGCTGCGTGGTTGTTATCCTAACGAGCCGCGAAGTGCGGATACTCATGTGCGGCTGTTGTTCTCTTGCTCTGCGCAGTTGCTTTTCGCGATTCTTCAGTCTTGTCTTTAGCGGGTGTAGAATATTATACTGACACGACCTAGAACAGTAGCTCTTTTTTACGGTCGACAACGCGATTAAGCGGCGGATTTGTACATGTGATTCTGCATCTTGGAGAGGAATATGGGCATTTCAGGCACGCCAAAGACGATGTCCTCGCGAAGGTACTCTGGCAGGGCGGGTAGTGTACTCTTTGGTGCGTACTCCACCTGGCCGTCGTCCTTCATCGTCAGATCGAACTCAAGCGAGACAATCTTGTCTCCATGCACAGTGTAAGTGCCTACGTTCAAGATAAGTCCAGCGTACTGAGGTTTCGAGGCACAACATTGTATACAGACGTAGCGGAGCGGCACGTACAGCTATACAAACTCTTCTTAGCGTCTGCGTCCCGCAAGGTCATGCCAGTGAGGCTCTCGTAGAATGCAAGCCTTGCCTCGAGATCCAACAGACGCGCTTCGGAGGTCTTATCCACAAGCGATGCAAGCTGAACCTTCTCCTGTTTGAGTGCAGTAATAAGCGCAGTCGTGACTGATGATCGTAAGTACGGAGCTCACATAGAGGCACTGCGTACCCTTCTCCTTTGCGGTGGCGTGCTCCTTCTGCTGTTCGAGGAGAGCTTCAGCCTCTGTCGTTCGCAGGGATTTCAGTTCCTCGAAGCGGCTTTTCAACCGATCGTACTTCTGCAGAGCCATGAGAATGCAAGAGGCAAATGGCGCTACACACTCCTTGTAAATCAATGCCGGCAGCAACCGACATGCTCCGCACGACCTTGTCTATGCTCTGCAAAGAGATTGAGTGCAATTGATTGTCAACTCTCGCACCTTCTCCTTCTTCTCGGTAGTTAGATCAATTAGGCCGTCACAGGTAGACTCTGCCTTCTTCTTCTTCTTCTTATCTGCAACTTGTGCCACTCCATTATCTACGTTCTCCTCGTTCCCCTCGGATTTCCGCTTAGGCCCATCCTCAACAATCACTGCGCTTGATTTCTTCTTTAGCGCGCTCTTCGAGCTCATCGTAACAACACCGCAAACAACTGGCGCTTGCCTCAAATCTTGGCGGGAAATTCAACGAGCTGACAACTCTGTTAGCTGCTAAACATTATTGTCGTGATTCGTGAGCATGCTGCGCAGTGTACGTCCCTCTCATGCTGTTAGCGCGCGCTTCGTACTTCATGGAAGCCGTCGACCTGGACGGATCGCTAGCCAACCAATTCAGCAGCGGCCAGTGCAAGCATCTCATCCCGCCATCTTGCCACCTCCTCGCGCACACCTCACTCTTTTGCGACCCTTAAATCCTGCGCACCGCACTCCCTCGTCGCGCTTCTCGCTATCTACCTTCGAAGCTGCCGACTTTTCTGTTGTTGGTGCGAGTTTGCTTATCGGCGCGGCTGCTGCGCTGCTGTGGCTCTCCGAGGATGAGCGCGTGGAAGCCGCTGAACTGTGGTCCAAGGGTGCGCAAAAGAGCCACTAATCCAGTCTAATTGCTGCAGACGGCAGAGGGATCGTTGAACCAGCGTCTGGAATGACATTTGCTCCATTTATTCAGCGAGTGGAGGCCCCTCGCCAGGATCTCGTTGCTCTGTGCGTACGGAAAGGTGGAACTGATGCTCCTTAGGCTCGTGACTAATGTTCGCTTAGTGTGGTATGTTCAGACCTATGCATTGGGCGTGTATGTGGACACGAAAGGCATGCTAAGCGGTAAGGCTTTACCAACAGACACAGAGTACGCATTCATCACGCCGCTGTTGCTGCCTGGGTCAATTGCTGAGTTGAACTTTCCGTCATTTGTGGCTCACACAGTCGACTATAGGGCAATTCTACGAACGCTGACGGACCCAGAAACGGCCAAGCAGCTTCCGTATGAGGTGACCCTTCGCTTAGTGCCCGTCCGGAACACTAACTCGTCACACTTCTCATCTGCGTTTGTCTCTGCGCTGCGCGCGACACTGAAGCGTGGCGAGGACGTACCGCTTATCGACGGATTCAAGGCTGCATTTCCCTCTGCTGAATTTCCAAAGGGTACGCGCTTTGCAATTGTTGCAATCTGGTCGGAATAATAATCTGGCTATTGTTGGCTCCGACCTTTATGAGCCTGTTATCTCCTTTGAGCGGCTGTCGCGCTGTCAATCCACATTCTCACGTTATGCAGGCACAGAGGTGGATATTTCCTGGAAAGGTGGCGACATCATTGTCCGTGTGAATGGCCAGAAGACAGGTGAGATGCACAACTCGCAGCGTGTCGGTGCGGTGCTGTTGGGTCTTTACTTGTCGCAGACTGGAAAGACTCCCGAGGTACGCCAAGCTGTAGTTGAATGAGCTGAGGTTCGAACTCAGTTGCGGAAGGACTTCACCGAGGCAGTTGTGAAGCAGCGCTGGACTCAATGGAAGCAGACGTAAGTAAAACGAGGCATGTACACTAAGGAAGCGCATCAGGGCTAGAGTACACAGCGATAGTGTTTATGACCGCCAAAGTCAACTACTTCGCCATTTTTCGTCCACGAAGCTCGAGCGTGGGCGGTCACTTCCCCTCGCGACCGCACAGCGCTCTTACTCGCCGACAGTATAAAGACTTACAACAATCGACAAAATTAATGTCAGGGGATCCGTATCCTTGGCAAGCCAAAAATTTCCGAGCCGGGCCGAGTCGCGCATTTGCCGTGCGCACAGTAGAACTTCTGTGCGCGATAGCCTCGACCTCCACTCGATTTAGCTGCTTGGCCACGAGATGATCAAGTAGGAGGCCAGAAGTCATCCACGTGCCCGAGATGCGGCGCGCTAGGCTGGTGCTGTGTGGTATCTGCGGCTGCTGGAGGATAGCCATACTGCCACTGCACCGAACCAGGCACTGGCGGCCACTCCGTTGTCTCCATCGGCTGCGGCGCGTGCACGACGTGGTGCAACGCCATGGGCGGTAGCGGCAGCGGCTCAATCGGTCCGATGGGCATGAGGGACTCCGTAGCCGAGCCGCGAAGGAAGTCTTCGTCGAGGAAATTAAGCGGAGGCTCTTCGGCCACTGCCGGAGCAAGATCGGGGTGCGAGTCTGGCCGACAGATCTGCGAAGGGAGGAAGCATGCGTAAGCACTAAGCCACACTATATATCGCTCACAAATAGCATTTCGCCTAAAATCATTCCAAGCCAACCAATGATCCAGCCTACTCGGATCTCCAACATTCGTGTAACATGCTCGAGGAGGAAGAAAGTAGCCATACCTGGAAGAAGCCCGCGGGCACAGGAAAGGGCAGGTCCAGTGCGGGGTCGCTCTCGGGTAAACTTTCTGTAGAAGGATGAGGCGAAATCGCGCCTCGCCGTTGCTTGCCTACGCGCGGCTTGGACACGTCCTCGAGCTTGCCGGCAAGCACTCGCATCTTGAAGACTGGGTAGGGCGGGTTCGCGGTCTGTACGACCAAAATGAGATGCCAAACAGATCGATCATCAATAATGCGCACCTTTTGTGGCGACAACGAGTTGGCACGTCGATTGCGTGGCGATGTGGGATTAGAAGAGTTCTGCGAGGAGGAGGACGATCCGCGAGGGGAGACGGGTGGCCCTTCCGTCAGCGCGCGAGCACGACCGCCACCTTCTGGAGGCTGTATGATCGATATCAGATGAGCTGCGCACGAGAGCTGATACAGTACCTTAGTCGCCCGAGGCCCGCGCGGGCTCAGCTGCGGTGATGCAGGCGACCCGTAATGCGGCTGCGGTGGCGTGGGCGGTGGGTTGACCATAGGGAAGAAGATTACCGTCTGCTCGCCTCTGACCACAAGGATCCGTGTTAGAGGCGGTTTCAGGCGAATTAGGAGAGAAAGCAGCAAGTGTAATGCAAAAGAAACGCGATAGGGACCACGTACTTCGCCGGAAGCGCGCTATCAAGTTGATACTGAGTCGGAGTGCCTACAGAGGAGCCGCCAAAAGGATTCATGATGGGGGGAGGAAAGTGGAATGTAAACTTGTTGTTCTTATCCGCCTTTTCTTGTCGCTCGCGAGGCGAGAGCCGAGGAGAAACGGCCGAGGGAACAGAGGGGGGTTCCTGGGTCATTTGGGGCGATGGACGGGACATATGAGCGCGCGCAACGGGCGTGTTGATCGGAATGACGTTTGCGACGTGCTGCGGCGGCGGCGATGGCACGTTTAGAGATGACAAATCGACGCGAAGGTCAGGCTGCAGACGGCGGTGAGCAGCCGCCAACCGAAATACACAATCTATGCCCCACAGTAGATGTATACCATAGCAAACGTTAAATTATTTGTCAGGGAATGAAGAGAGCACGTGATGTGAACTATCTATTTTGAGGAAGCCTGTACCTTATGCATTGGGAACGGACTAGGAGTGCGCCGCTCCTAGCAGCAACCCAGTTAGCCAATCTGATGCGTACGAGCGGTCTACGAATCGGGCGCACCTCAGAGATTCGCATGTGAGCGAAGGCTCGATCTGGAGGGCCCGCCATCTTGTCGGCGGGTGCGTGCAGAGGGCACGCGCAATGTTCGAGTGGCGCTCAGAGCCGGCGGCGCAAGGGTGGACCACAGGGCCTCAGCGGTTCAAATGCGAGCGAAGTATAGACACTGGGGTACTGATGCACGGTGCTCCTCCGTACACTGTGCAGATCGGTGCTTATGATTCCACGAATGCCCGTGCGAAGCTGAAGAACATCTTAATATTGATTGTTATACGACGGCCGTGACAGCTGGTGACGAAGTTGCATCTCATAGGCAATACTGTGGTCTTGGGAAAATGGCGATCGTTGCCAGCGATTTTTTTCTCGTGCGGATGACCCGGCACCGGCATCTTTCAAAAGTGGAACTCTGTGGAAAAGGGCACCGATACTGAAAAGAAGTTTGCTTGAATGCATATCCTCTATAACACAATCAAAAAGGAGGCAAAAGGCGAATTTCGAGGCCACGAATGATATCTACAAGTCACCTCGAGATGCACTTTCGACGTCTTCTACTTTGTGCATGAGGGTAGCATTAACTACCTGTGGAAGATAAGTGACGCAAGCGATAAAGTACCAAGATCATACATGAAGCATTTCTTAAGACTGCATTGGGGAGCTTGCTGAGCGACGAAGGAGTGGCGAGGTGAGAGACTTGCGATCTGTTGACTTGTTTCGCTCCGCTGAGCGTTCCCTGCTCAGCGACGACATCAATATCGAGCTGTTCGAAGCAACACGAGGCAACTCGGAGGAGGGCGATCCTTCGAGCGCTTGATCGGAGGAAATCGATTGGCTGAGGCGACGGTCCTCCGTCAGGTTCCAGAGCTCATCGTCCGTCATGCCTTCAACCTAATCTGTGATGAGACCGGAAAGATGACTTCAAGCTGTGAGGACGCATTCCATACCCGAAAGAGCAAGTCATCAAGCGGTGCGTTAGGAAGGAACGAGTAAGGATGAAGCTTGCGCCGAAGAAGGTCATTGATTGATCTTGATATCAAGAGCGACTTGGTGAAATTTACGGTCTTCGCCGATCTGAATGCGCCTACAGACCAACTCGTTATGCCTATCGCAGAGACACGTCGTGACACAACACGAAATAACCGAGTCAAAAGGAGACATCTGATTCCGTACCGTCCAGCCAAGTTGGATTTGCCATGTCAGTGAGCGCCAGACCCTTCAGATGGACTCCCAGGTACGGCAGCACTGGGTGAGCACACCTGCACGAAAATCAGCGTCGATATTACTGAAACCATACGTTTGCAGACTACGCATCTGCTCGGTAAGGGCAGAGTAATTCGAGTTGGGTGCAAAGAGGGCCTCAGCCCGCTCAAACGCACGTCGATCGTCGGCAGGGAGCTAGGATTTTGATCAGTACAAAGAGGAAACAGCAACTAAGCATTCAGGAAAGCCGGGAAAGCAAAGATGAAACGAGTCATTGTTGAGGTAACGACGCACATCCTTCCACGCTCGCTTGCAGCGCTGGACGGCCAGCGAGTTAAGCGCAGAGTAGAGTTCCATTGCGGTGTTATAATTATGAAGCCCGATCGCACTACACAAGTCAGCTTACAATGGATCGACAACCGAAGGCAAAGTAATGAACCTCGCAGAGAAGTACGTACTGTGTCATTGATGCAATGGCGGCGGCCAATCTCCTCGTTTGAAGCGAAGTGGGCATCGCACTACATGCAATCAGCATCTAAAAGCAGAAAATGACATGAATGAACTCGGCAAAGGGAAAGCAGTTGCTATTGATCGCGCGTGCATAATCCACGCGAGATTCATCAGGGAGTGCTTGGACATCGTACACCACTATCTCCGTCGCTACCCAGCCGACTACACGATTGAAATGTTCGATGAGCGTCACGACGTTGGGAGCAAGCTTCATCTTGTTATTACTCTGCCAAGCTGTGCCCAGTAGCTCGGAAGGCCGAATACGGACAAATATCTCCCACTCTGTGACGATGGTGAGTTGCTGATGCAACCTGCGGAATGTACCCAGGAAGGTCAGGCGCTCCGCGATGCTCTGTGGTGCAAATGTGTCAAACAGAAATTCCGAGGTGGTGCTCTCACCAAGCATCTGTGCCAGCTTGGCAGTCCGAACGCTGATGGACCTTGGCCGTACTGCTCGAACACGGGCGGCAGCAGCAGAGAGGCAGAGTAACTTGAGCTCATTCATCTCGGCTCTCTGCAGGAGCGTTGCACATAAGACTACGAAAACTCACGTAAGGGGGCAGTACGTTCACTCGCGATGAAATGACCTCAACCAGGCGCGCGAGGCGGGCCGGTGGCTGTGGATGAATCTTGGCCAGTTGAAGGAATTCTCTCGAGAAAGAAACCAAGCGTTCTGGAGAAGCACGAGGGACAACAGCGCGAAGATGACGAAACATGCGAGTAGTGGAGATATAGGACTCGTATGTGAGTAAAAAGGCCGTCTGATCGACATTCGAGACTGCCTGAGTCAGTATTTGCGTGAGAATGGACCGCGGTGTTCCCTCCAGAGCGGAACCCACATCAATTCCGAAACTTGATCTCTGACGTGAGCGTAAGGAGCCTGCGGAGCACGGCCTCGTTACGTACACTTCGTGCAAGCATTGCGGTGGCAGGCTTAGGGTGCTTTAGCCGCGTCAAAAAAAAACTTTAACCAAATGCGGAAACCTTGTAAGGATCTGACGCCCCATCCGGCTACTGAGGATCGACCCGATGAGTGTCTCAAGGTATCGCCGAGGAGCTGTCGGGAGCGACGGAGACCTTCGTTCATACCTGCGGAGCGCGGCAACCTGCGCCGCATTTGAAAGTTGGCGAAGTGCGGAGGGTGTAACGAAACTCAGTCCCAAAAGGAAGGGTATAACTTTACAGGATGTGACTACACAAGCGCGGGGGCGATCGCCCACTCGGCACACGCCCTTGTTAGGGCTTGAGAGGCGCCTCTTGAGATACGTAAGTAAAGCCCGCGAAGTTGGCCTGCTCGTTGGCAGACAGGTTCGAGGGCACGTATGTCATCTCGACCTTCAGGGAGTGAGCAATTCGTCGATAAACCGAAGATGCATCGAGCTGCGTACCTTCTGGTTCTTAAATTCGTCGCTGACCATGCCAGTGTCCTCCTTGCTCTTTACGGGCGGTACGTAGGGCGCAGGGATATCCTTCTCCAGCATGCGCTGCCAGTCGATTCCCTTCCAGAACGGGTGCGCCTTAATGACCTTACCGTCGCTGCGTGCGTCAGAAATACCGCTTCAAAGACTTGCTCTATCACACTCATCTGGATATGTGCTTTCACAGTGCACGTGGTTCGGGTTCACAGGATAAGATGAGTCGTACGATAAGCGGCGGCTGGGCTCGCGCTCGAGCAGTCCGGCGATGAGCGACCTGCCCTCAGGCGAGATGAAGTCCGGGACGATAAGGGGCGCGGTGAGAATCTTCGTGTACATCTGCTGTACATCGGTGCAGTAGTACGGAGGTAGACCTGCACAATTATGCAGTCAGTGCCTACGCACATGCGATAAAAGACGACATAACATACCAGTCAGCATCTCGAACACGAGCGTGCCGTAGGACCACCAATCGACACCCTTGCCGTAGGTCTGGCCCTGAAGAATCTCGGGCGCCAGGTATTCAGGTGTGCCGCAGAAAGTGGCCGTGCGATCATCCTCAGCCTGCGGCGAAATTATCAACATGTGATGAAGTCGAACAGACCATGAGGCCTTGCTTGGAGATGCCAAAGTCAGTCATGCAGATGTGGCCATCCTCGGTGAGGAGAAGATTCTCTGGCTTCAGGTCGCGATAGATGACGCCGCTATTGTGCAAGTACTCCAGACCGAGCGCGATCTCCGCTGCGTAGAACTTCACACGAGGCTCAGGGAAGCGCTTGTCCTTCTGCAGGTGAGAAAATAGTTCTCCGCCGTTTACGAAGTCCATTACAAAATATCTGTGACGTTACAAAAACCTCAAAAAGAAGATCATACAGCTTATCAGGTGACTGGAACGAGAAGTAGAGATTGACCAAGAATGGGTGCACAAGCTTCTGTAGAATGTCCTTCTCAGTCCTGGTGTGCTCGATCTCGGAACGCTGGAAAAATGTCATTCCGGAATGCTCATGTACGGGCTGCTGAGGCGTACGAGAATAATATTCTTCTTGTTCAACACTTTCATGGCGTAGATCTTTCCGTTGTCCTTCTTGCGCACCATGAACACCTGCCACAACCGTTAACTGAAAAAACGCTGTACGATGAATGTCGGGCACGACATTGCAAAGCAAGTCCAATCGCGAACTAGGACATTGCAAAGCAAGTCTAATCTCGAGCTAGCAACAAGAGAGTTGCTCACAGAACACGAGGCAGAGCGGGGGGCACCTTGCCGAAAGATCCCTTGCCAATCACCCGCAAGAGATCGAAGTCTTCCACGCCAATAGTAGCTGGCGTCTTGGGTTTCGCGGGTTGCACGACTTGACCGGCGCCGTTCATTGTCGGCGAGGCTGGGGTGTACTTGCCTAATTACATCAACAAACGAAATCGAGTGCTTCATTAAATCAACGACTCTAGAAAAACGAAAAAGAAGGGGAAAAAACGAAGGAGCCCCACTGCGTGAGTGGTTGCGAAGAGCACAGCGCGGGAAGCACAACCTTGTGATGCATCAATTCCAACGAAAGAGCCGCACCTTTTTCCTGGACACGATCACGCTCATCGGCCAATGCAGCTACCCACGCATTGCGGTCAGCGTCGCTATTGGCGCATAAGTAGTAGATGCGTTTGGGAGTTTCAATAGAGAAGCAGAAACGCTTCTTCTTGTAGTCGCTTGCCAGCACATTGGTGGCACTCGATAACTCGATGATACCTATTACAGGCAACGGTAAGGAAATTGATGGAGGCCAGAACCCGAAAAGCATCCTCGTACCCAAGTGCCCTGTGGCCTGATTCTTTGAGTAGAACAGAGAACCTGCCTTGATAACAAAGTAGCGCTTCTTCCACGACTTCCAGCTGCCGCCCTCCTTCGTCAGGAAGCCCTGCTTGTCACCCATCGCGGCTCAACGATCGTAGGCTGAGCAGGAACTAAGCGAAGCAAGATCGAGGCATAGGATTATGCGAAACGTTGTGGCAATAACGAGGCAGAGGAGGCCGTACGAGCGGTCTCTGCGTTTTTCCGAGGATGACCTACGAAATTCGTCACTTATCCCAACGGAAAAAATCCGGAATTTTAATGTTCAATAAATACACCGAATTTAATCTTTATTTCGGTGGGCTTTGATTTTCGACGTAAGAGCTGTGTACAAGTTTCATTTTTTAGGCCAAACAGGCAACAAAAAAAAAAAGGTCGTTGGGTTCGTTCCGTTCCAGATATCCTCCGGTGCAGAAACGCGCGACGAGTCGTACGCCCGCCTGGCTGGATTCGGTGGTGTCACCTCCAAGGTGAGTACGTAGGATGCTTGGTGTGGGTAGGATGATTACTCTTCGCGGGAAGCACATGGTGACTACATGAACTTGACTAGCTCCTCCTTGACTGCCAACATGTCTGGTCGCTGCTGGGGGTTAAACGCCGTACACTTAAGGAACAGGTCCTTAAGGTCGTCGTATGTATCGTCAAAGCTGGAAGAGTTAGAAGTTGATGAAGCTGAAAGCGTACTGATCGGGGATAGGAGGCTTCTGGCCCCTCATGATTTGAGTCGCCACGAGGAAAGGCATCTCGTCCTCGAAGGGTAGTTTCAGTGTTAGCAGCTCGTACCTGCCGCAGTGTCAAGAGTGCACAAACGACCGACGGTGCTATGGTACGTACAGCACCATGCCGAAAGAGAACACGTCGGCTTTGAAGGAGTAGCCGCCCGCTTCATTGCTCTTAAGCACCTCGCTGACGCACCGTAAGCAGGGAAACGGAAGAAGGTCGTACGGGGCAATGTAACCGGGAGTACCGAGGATGGTCTTGGCCTGGTTGATGGTGGTGACACGCTTTGCGGTGTCAAAATCGCCGATTGCGAGTGTGCTCACATCCTTGCGCTCGTTCAGCGTCACGAAGATGTTGTCGCTCTGCCGATCGACTTGAGCACAAAGGCACACTAGACGCGTACCTTGAGGTCACGATGGATAACGTTGTTCTGGTGCAAGAACACAAGACCCTTGGCAACGTCCAGAAGCATCACAATGATCTCCTCCCGAGTCCCTAGTAACGATCAGTGGCGATACAGATGGTTGTGCGGGCTCGTGCAGTAGCGGTTGCGTGGGGGATTCGACTCGACCTCCTTCCGCCGGTCCACGATGATTTTCCGCAGAGACGAAGCGTACCTAGTGACAGCGATCAGGAGCTATAGATGTTGCTTTCAACTCAGATCTACAGAGCAAAGATAATGCTTAGTGACGATTTGGAAAGACGATCTCTACACGCTTGGTGCCCATACAAGTGTGCCAACTCATTGAGGAGCTGGTCACTGGCGTGCGTGCTTAAAACAAAGAGCGAAATGATCGAGGGAACTAGAGAAAAGACGAGAGCGCACTTTGTCATAAAGAGGCGCAGCTTATTGTTGCGCTTATCGTGGAAAAGGTAGCGGCAGATGTTATTGTGGAACGGCAGCCTTTCGAGCAACTCGATCTCGCCTTCGAAGTTTGCAGCACCTGTACACAATGCCAGCGGTCAATGACGGTCGTAGCGAATGATACAGCGCTAAAAGTGAGGTTTGGCACGCACTATCGCCGTGCATGCCAGAAAGATCCATCTCCTTCATCGCGCAGTTCCATCCGTCGACGTTACACGAAAACACCGAGGCGGAGCTACCGCCTAGAAGTATGATGAGCAACCAACGACAATGTGCAGGAAGCAAACCTGTCTCTGCGAGCTTCTCCATCACCTGTACGTTCTCACAGCTGATGACCTACAACTGACGTTGGCCTTCGCCGCAAAATGTGCAAATAGGTATAAACAGACAAACTCGCAAGAAACAGTGAGGTTGCGTCAATGCCTAAGATTGTCCCACCTTCTCTTTTCTCTGCCGCACATTCGCCTGTGACGAACCCAACTGTCCAGGGGACGAGAGCTTCGAGGGCGGATTGGCACCGACGTTCTTGCGAAGCAGCGCCACCTCTCTCTCCATCTCCTCGATACGGATGCGGAACATATCACGCTCCGACTTCACCGCCGCTAGCTCCTAGACATATTCGCATTGATAAAAATGCAGTATTAATCGAAAAGCGCACGCAACACGCAATTATTGGGATTGTGGCGCACCTTCGTTAGCGTCTCGATCGCTCGTTTATCTTCCGCAAGGCCGCCGACTCCCAGCTTGCCGCGCATGTCGCTCTTCAACGCATCTGAAACGCTGTTCATTGCTGTGTTATCTAGGGGGTTGTGGAAGAGCAACACTTGCTGAATAGAAGTATTTTGTTGGAGGGCCTTTACGATCGGGAGTGTGCCCTGGTTCGTGATGGAGTTGAACGAGAGATCCACTTTTAGCAATGACTTGTTCTTTGCAAGACTTTCGGCCAGCACCTTGATTTTGGTATCTAAGCGCGCGGTCAATAATTCTGACAACGCGCAAATGGATTGGACGGACCCGGCAGTTTGTTGCTCGCAAGGATGAGTTCCTTCACTATCGTGTTGATTTCAAGCGCTCGGGCAAGAATGACCATTTCAACATCGCCTATCACAGCCATCAACCCAAATAGTTCACCCTGCATCGTCGCAATATGGCCGAAGCAGCGTACCAATTTCCTTGAAGCGCAGATCACATGCGGTTAGCGTTGCGTCGCTCTTGGCGAGCCGCAGCAGGACCTCCTTCAGGTCATCGTCGACATCATCTGGGAGCGCGTTGATGTCGCGCACTAGGTTCTCCATTGCCGCACAGCCGGACGGTGGCTTGGGGGTCGGTTGGGGGTCGGTTGGGGAGCGATTCATTCTACACGTCGCGGCAGACAAGAGAGCCATGAGTTGCGTGTCGAGTGGCACCACTGACCATGAAATCTGAGAGCGGCCCAATGTTGGCCGAGGTGACGCGATCAAGGCGCACTCGCGCCCCATCCTTTTTCTGCAAAGGTAGCGACGATATGGTTGAACAATTGCACGTCAGCTTTAATGGATCAACCTGATGCCTTACCCGAATGCGCCTTGATTACGTGACGTGCGAGCTGCACCCTCTCCACTTTGAGGTCGCAGATATTGCATTTCGTGAATTGCTCTTCGTGGTCGGATGGCCTCTCAGGAACAAGCGGACCGTTTGATGAACGAATTCCCTGCATCAGATTCTGCGCAAAGGCCTTCTCGTTTTGTTGTACACGAGACAGCAACCCATCCAGCCTCTGCAACTCCGCCTGCACCTCCTTGTCAATCGGCTCCAGCTCTGCCGCGCGTCGCAAGTCTTTCCGAGCTTCCTCGTACTTGCCAGTTGAGAGGTAAGCCTTTCCGCGCCGAAAGAGGCACTTACTATTGTTGTTGTCAATTGCCAGGGCTTTGTTGCAGAACGCAATCACCTCCTTCCACTTCGAGCCCTTCGCCTTGCAGGCAGCAATGTTTGCACAGAGTTGTACCATCAGTTCAGTGTGCGCCTTCTCGGTTGCGCCCTCCACGAGCGCAACAGCCTACAACCCATTTCAATGTTCGTCACAAAGCTCGATACCTGAGTGTAAAACACGTGTGCTTTGGGGATGAACCCGTTCTTGAACGCGTCATTCCCGACGGCTTTCTTCTCACCTGCGCACACAAACTTCTCTGCAGCACCTTTGGCGAGCGACAGCTCAATGGAGGATGTCGCTTCAAAGTATACCAGCTGAAGCTCGAAGATCAATGTCGCATTCGGCGGGATGGGTTGGCCTCGGCCTGTAGTCGGTAGGCCGACTGAGCTCCATGATAGTGCTATCAGCTAAGACAACGCGCACCATGAAAGCCGTGGGGATTGCCGCTGGCTCCGAAGCAGTCCTCTGGACGCAGGCGCACGGATGCCACCTCACCTTCCAGCATTGTCTTCAGCAGCGCTTCAAGGCCAACAATGGTTTGCTCTTCGCGGGCATCAGAGCTCCTCTCGGCCGATGCAACGCACCTTGCCCCAAAACGATACTGAAGGGGTCCTCACCAAGGGAACAACTACTGAAAGCCTGTTCGGGGCCTTCATTCACGACATACGCGCCAGTGAAATGCACTGGGAAAGAATGAGACATCGTGACTTCTTTGAAACGTGAAACAAACCCCAAACTCGGTCGCCAGCAGTCGGCCGAGTATTGGAATATCCAGGCCGCTTTACGACTTTGCACTCCATGCAGAAGATGGGGCGACGCACAGCAAACGCGGCAAGGTTGCACACCTTTGACAAGGTGGTCCCGCTTTAAAAGAGAAGATACGGGAGGAGACGCGCGACCCTTCAGAAGCATGAGTGCCCGAGGAGTTGGTAGAGCTCATCCGCCGTTCTAAAATTACCGATCTTGTACATGACGTGCAGCCGATGCAGGCTTCGTTACGAATACCAGATAACCTAGTACCAGCAGCACACGAAAACAACGGGTTTACTGCCATTGATGAGATAATAGTTACTAGCTCAGGGCATGCCAGCGGCAGCGTTAGCCTCCTGAATGGCCTCGTTCAGTGACGCAATCCACTCCTTCTTGCCGGCCGCGCTCTCCCCGTCAAAGAGGCAGTCCTTGTTGACGTAGGTGATCACGTGGAACACAGAGTCCTTCTCACCTTTCCGACTGTCCTCCACCCTAGCGCGTGTAAGCGGAATAGCTCCCTCTGCACGTTTGTCCTATAGAAGATCGTTCAGCAATGAGACGAAAAGTCAACATGAAGCAAGTCGTACCGACTTCTCGTAAAAGTAATAGAAGACCTTACCACGCACGCAGCAGAAGCGCTTGTTCCACTGCTTAATGACGCCGCCCTGTTTCTTGCACCAGCCGACTTTGCGCGCACCCTTCTCGCACTCCGCAGCAGACTAAGTGATATAAGCCACTATCAGCGAATGTAGTTCCCGCACAATCTCTTGCAAGATACCAGCAACTTCATCTTTAACAG
Source organism: Asterella californica (assembly GCA_036924285.1). Lineage (NCBI taxonomy): Eukaryota > Viridiplantae > Streptophyta > Marchantiopsida > Marchantiales > Aytoniaceae > Asterella > Asterella californica. The sequence continues at coordinate 53,405 of JAYKYS010000036.1, read as the reverse complement.
GATGTGGGAGGTTTTGTCCAGATGGTGGAAGCTGGATGCCCTCTTGTTGCGCCGTTGCCTCCATCCACTGATCGATGACTCAGACGAAATCCCAGTAGGAAACTTACCTTCTCGATGTTAAACTCCTTTGTTCCGCCGAGCTCGGGCAGGAGATTTGGCTTCGTGAAGTAAGCGTTCAGTCCATCGTTGGAGGACAACATTGTCACCTTTTGAGATGAGTTCGCACAAAACCACGACCCGCACCTTCGATAGGAGATCGCCAGACAGCCAGGGCTTGACCAACTTCCACAGCAGTCGGTAGAAGAAGGGTGAGTTCACAACGTAAGCCACACCCACGCGACCCGGGAAGTGATTCTGGAAGATCTCTAGAAGGAACTTCATGCCACGATTGTCTGCGTTGGCCTGCACTCGCTCGTAAGTGGATAGCGAAGAAGGTACGTCTGAAAAGTCATCTCAGAGAGTTACCTTCTCAAAGCCGTTTAGATCGTATACGAGAGCCACCTCGTCGCAGCCAGTCTCCTTCTGTGCCTTCTCCACCAGGTACCTGCCACATCACTCGTCAGACAAAGGACACAAGCGATGAAAAAGATTATTGCAAGCGTACACCAAGACAGAAAGGATTTCGATGAAGTCGCAGTTGGGGTCATGGTTGCGTGCGCGAGCAACAATCACTGGCCTGCCGCGCTTGTCCACAGCGCCGGGAAGAAGCAGAGCCTAATAGTGATCTATCAGGCGCTGTTATCTATTCGGAGGTCACTAACCTTGCCCTGCCTGAGCTGCTTTGCTACATGGCCGACGGTGAGCTTCGTCACGCCGAACTGCTCCCGCCAAGACTGTTATCGACGTCAACACAATTCCAACACAGATCTTGCAACACTAGAAATGCGTACGTTATTGTAGTTGAATAGCAGAGCAGCTTGGTTTCCGTCAAAGTTAACCGAGCGTAGGTACCGAATCAGCGCCTTGCGGTCTGCTGACTCGCCGTTGGTCACCTGCTTCTGCATCGTGGCAAGAGCCTTTTCCTGCTCTGCGCTGAGGGACGAGGACATCTCCACGGCCATTGAGATGTGCTTCTTGATGGCATCCAACCACTCAGTGCACTCTGCTGCAGTCTGACACGCATCAGACAAGATCGAGCTATACTTCGCAGATGCACAGATGCAAGTGCGAAACGAAGGGTCCGGCCACGTGACATTAAGAGTCAAGACGCATCAAAGGCACACAATGACAGCTCGACAGCCTCGATGCATCGACGCAGAAATAACGCAGCGGGCGCACACCTCGCCTGAGATACAGTACTCCTTCGCTGGGGTCTGGAGCAGGAGGCAGAACTTTCGCTCCTTTGAGTCCTCTACAGGGAAAATCGTGGCATCCGCCAAAGGAATAATGCCGGGGCCTTCCTTCAACTGGTGCAAGATGGATCGTTAGTCGGCTGATCGCTTGCTTAAAGAGAACGCTGGCGTGTGCGGTTGTGTCGTAGAAAGGATTCAGTGTTGCAACTCAAAGTGCAAAACTAGGCGCTTCCAATGACAAGCCAACTCATGAAATAGTACTTTCAGGGAGAAGGTGCATTCGCGAAGGGGCTGCGTAAGACAGAGGCAAGAGGGACTCAGGAAGGATGATGTCAGTAAGCATCGCACCTCTTTCGAACTAGCGGTGGGCTTCTCGTTCCATAGGTATAACATGTCCTTGCTGAGCATCAGCCACCTCTTGCTCCATGTCTTCTTCGCAGGTTTTACATGAAGTGCGCCCTCCTTATCAGGGCTGGCGTACCGAGCCATCAACTGACCAAGCGTGAGCTGCAAGCGAATGAAAGCAGGTCATTGGTTATCGTGGCAAGAGAGCGAGGTGGAGAAGCGATGAGCAGAAGAGATAATCCAGGGATGTTGAGGACCACACGAGGTGAACAGAAAACGCTGGATGAGGGCAACAGACGCACGTCGACAGAGTCATTGTCTCCCTGCATTGCGCTGCCGCGAACCTCTCTTGATAACGCTCAAAGTCGAAAGTCACAGACCAACATCTTTCGTGTCGTGCAGCTCACTACCGCGCAAGATGCAAGAGGATGTTGTGCAATCGATCACTTGGGTTTTACCTTACGAACAGAAAGATCAAGAAATTTTGATCCAATTGGCTGGGTCGCACTATGCGCCAGCTCACGAGTTAAGGCTTCTTGGTGCCCTTGCCGGCCTTAGCCCCGGGCTTGGCCTTCTCCTTCTTGCCAGGCTTCTCTGGCTTGTCATCGGCCTCGCCGTCGCTCGAGCTGTCGTCTTCAGCGTCGCTCTTCTTCTTGCGGTCTTCGTCGCCGTCCTCGTCCTCGTTGTCATCGTCACCATCGACCTCCTGATTCTTCTCTTCAAGCTCCTCCATGTGCTTTGCCATCTCCTTCTCTTCGCGCTCGGAGATCGCGCGTGCGCCGACACGGACAGTGAGGTCTCCTTTCCGCTTCTGGATCTCCTGCTTGGCGGCCTCGATAGCAGCATTCAGCGTAGCGATGCCCTTGTCCTTATCCAGCGACTGAGTGAACATGACGTAGATCGGGGGAGCGATTAGCTTGATCTTAACCTGTGGGCACACGAGCGTAAGGATTGCTCAGGCACCAGATGACACAGATAATTGATCCGCCAAGTGAAGCATCCAAATATTCTCAACGACTTCAACTGATGCAAGGAGCGGAATTACGAACAGGGACGTCAACACTACCAGCCTTGATACCAGCGTTGAGCGCATCCTTGATGGCATCGATGCCCTCATAGCGGAAGCAAGTGACCTCCACCTCGGCGCTGATCTTCACGGGCTGGGGCGCCATGCGCCTCCGGATGTTCTTAAGAAAAGCTTCGCGAACCTGCGGAGTGAAGTCCGTGCCCTCGAACACAACGTCGGGCTCACTACATTTGTGTCAACTCAATTTCTTTTTTGAAGAAATGCAAGATTGGATAGGCAAAGTACAGTAGGAGAAGGACTTACGTAACAGCGCGTCTGAAGCCATCGTAAGCGTGCCCGTACTTCTTGTAGAGAGGCCAGCCAAACTTTTGATACAGTTGCTGCAAAACAACTAAATTCACAACAAGCAAGCAACGCAATTGAAGGCAGAACATGGGGAGAGCGCAGTCAGGCAACATCAGCCAGGCGCAAGCTGCGAAGAAGTGTACCTCAACAGGGATGTGCTCAGTCTCAGAGACGTGGCGCATGATTGAGTGCACAGCCTTTGACTTGTTGAACTTCTCCTCAAGCTTCGTAACGTCTTCAGGAGACACACGACGCTTGGAGAGATCGATGTAACCTGACAAATTGATGAGATCAAAGCTCGAGTCTTTTCTTCATCTGCCTTTCTAAAAGCGGGGAGAGTATGGCAGCGACGAAATCTTTACGTGACAACGCGTACCCTTCTCCTTGTCAACACGAAGCACCACTACGGCCTCCTGGCGACCGACGCGGATGAGCTTGCTGATCGACCTGATACGCCGACGGCTGAGCTCTGATAGCAGAATCATACCTGGCGCGCTTGAGTAAAAGCTCACATGCACAAAGCAAGAAGACAGTACCCTCAATGTTGTTATACTCGAGCAGCGAGACGTAGGCACCCATCTCGGCGATGCTCTTCACGCGCACCATTACTACCGCGGGGTTCAATCAAGACGCCTACAGGGCATCTGGCGTACCCAAATCATCCACCTCAGGGAACTTATTCTCGTACATCCTGCAATTTAAATCGGAGCGACCACCGGTACTACCAAGTTAAGAAGGTGATGGCAATGGAGAACTACGTACGGTAGATCGTCATCATCACGCTCAGGGGATGCCATGCTACTCGTGGACTGAGAAACAGCTCAGAAACGCGCAGGCTTTAACCAGCAAATAGATGCGGTTCTCCGTCAACTGAGATACGCGCAGAACTTAGCGCTATGCAGGCGCCACAGAAGTGCAGGTATAACCCCGAGACCAAGACCAGGCAGAATTGAGATGTCAATCATAATGAAATGGAGAGAAAGGGAGAGTTAAAGTGATGCTCGCACAGATAACAGGGCGGGAACCACGCACTAGAGCAGACAACACACCGGAATAACCTTGTGAAATCGCTGGCGGCACAAGACATGGTCATTCTACACACTTCCCTGCACCCTGATCGGCTGATCTTGCCTCCTTGCGCGCTTGGTTAGTCACAATGAGAGGGCGTGCGGTAGCTCTCAAGACACCTCGGTCAGTATCTCGGCCTTCTAAGCCACCAGCATCTTCTAAGACTCCACCATCTCTCGAGGCGCATGTGCCTATCATGGCGCCTGAAATTGTCTCGCTCTTTAGGTCCGTGACCCGTCCGAATCCGGTCTATCTCGATTGCACGTTTGGTCTTGGCGGCCACACAAGCGCACTGCTTCAAGGTACACGCGACGAAGAGCCTTACTTATCAGTGACTCTCAGGAATTCCAAGCTGCACAGTCATCGCCTTCGATCAGGACGCAAATGCCACTGCACGTAGCAAGACGCTTAAAAACGAGTTTGGGGAGCGCTTCAGGTTTGTGCGCGGTAACTTTTCGGATATGGGAGCGCTACTTCCTCGCCTAATGTTGGATGGCGTACTGATGGATCTTGGTGTAAGTTCGATGCAACTCAGTACTGCAGAACGAGGCTTCTCAATTCGGAAAGAGTATGAAGGCCCGCTAGATATGCGCATGGATACTACTGGACCGATCACTGCTGCCGACGCAGCAAACTTGCTCACCGAAGATCAGTTAAAGAAGGTCATCAAGTCGCTTGGGGACGAGCCGAGGGCGGCGAGTATTGCGCGATCGATAGTAACTCTACGCAAGGAGGCCCCGCTGGCACGGACCTTTGACCTTATCAATGCAGTCGTGAAAGGCAAGGGCTACTCAGGCAGAGATCGAGAGATTCATCCCGCAACGCAAACGTTTCAAGCGCTGCGCATGTTTGTGAACGACGAGCTGGGCTCGCTTCGACGCGCGCTTGTTACTGCTGAGGAGCAACTGAATCGCGATGGTGTACTGAGCCTCCTCACTTTTCACTCTGGCGAGGCACGTGTATGGAAGGACCTGTTGCGATGCGTGCGCGCGGAGAAACGCTTAGGTGTGCCTCATTTACCTACGATTGGTCACGCGCGACGGTTTAATTTTGATGCGGTTTTGACTTAAAGATCTCCGCAGCATCCTTCGAGCAGTCAGGTGTCGTTATGCCTCCGGGTGACGAGGTGCAACGTAATCCACGAGCCCGGTCCGCTCACCTTCGGCACGCCACTCGATCTTCGGCTCCACCGGTGCTGGCGGCTGCAGACTTTGCGCACTCTGATGAGACGACGGCCTTGTTTACACAGTGGAGGGAGCAGCTCGTGGAAAAGCTCTCTGGGAAATGGAAGCGGTGATGATCTGACTCTTTCATTTCTTTCTGCTACCTTTAGGATACACCCAGGCCTGCTGCCCTCTGACTCCCTTTGCGGTGCCGCTCGCTGATCTGTTCTTGTTATCTCCTCGCAGAGGCTTGGTTTGCGCCGCGCTCGATTGCGGCCTTAACACAGACTTAACTGGCTGGCAAAGGAACTTCCTGATGAGGTTCTTGTACGACCTGCGACCTGCATCTTCCGGCTTCGTTCCGTTCTGCAGCCAGGAGGCGGGCTCCGCAGTGATGTAGCATGTCTCAAAGTGCTTAAACACCTGTCGTTCTTAGTGCCAAGATGGATTCGGGCCAGAAGCCAGAGAATCACATAAATTGCGCAATTCCGCGTTTGGCGGATGGATGTTGCGGAAAATGTTGCGGAAAATTACTCAACGCACCTTGACGAGCAAATCACCTGGTAAGAGAGCGAGGCGAGACCGTCGCCAGGTCGGTTGCTTTCGGTTCTTGACTAGTACGTCAAAGAGGGACGTGCAGTGCGGTTCAGCATAGACTGCAACCAAGGCATTAGCCTGCATTGTAGATCGCAGTCGTACAATCGACGGGAACAGGACCCCTGATCTCGCCATTGAAGACATTAACGCAGTTTACGTGCCCTCCAGGTTGCGCCATGAATATCTCGAAAAGCGCGCGGCCTTGGTTCCCAATCGGATTGGCTCGCTTGAAAAAGATAAAGATCATGATCTAAAGGAGCGAAGGTCGTACGAAGCCCAGTTGTCGGATCGGCGGGCGATCTAGCTTCAGGGCAGCAATGATAGGCGGCACACCCAGGGGACCAATGGCGTTTGTTGAGAGATCTAATAAAGATGATGAGAAAGCAAGAATGAGGCGAAATTTGCACCCAGGCGCTCCAGGGCTTCGAGTTGAGTAAGGTTTGCAGAGACCCACTCACAGCCTGCGTCGTCAAGTAGATTCGCAGTCAAGTCTAAAACGCGCAAAGTCGATGGGAGCGCATTCCAGAGTTCCTGGAGGATTAGGAGCGTAATTTTGCAATCATCGAGCGCCAAGTAAGTCAGGGGAGAGGCAGACAGCTGCGCAATGGAGACAGACAAAGCTGTTCGCGAAGATCGCAAAGATGAAGCGAAGTACTTCAAGTCAACTTGGCAGAGGATCGGATGCGGGGGGAAGACCCCACTAATCGTGGTAATTTCATAGTAATGAAAGTCCGTTACTCGAGGGCGTAATGATAGCAATCGAAGGCGACCCATGTAAGGGATGGCGTTCAAGATTGCTTGCACACAGGTGTGGCCACTGGACATATTGCGGATCTGCCACTGGAACATACGTAACCGGATGACCTGTAAGCAGTGAGCAAAGGCGGTGCCAAAGCGCGGCACCTTTGGCGGCGCTCGCTTGATGATCGAGCAGAACTCTGCTGATTCATCCTCGAAACCCTTGTCACTCGCAATCTGTACCGAAAGTGCAGTGAGGCGATTCTCGGGGGCGGTGATAAGAGCAGCAGCTGCAACAAGCCCCCCCTAAGTACTCGACTAGTTAGAAGTACCACTCTGATCGCTGAAGGACCGACCGTGACAGTTCTGAGATCCAGTGCGGTCAGGTGAATGAACGGTGCGAAAAAGTTGACCTACCCAGAGTGTTCGTCAGCAGTAGAACGTTAAATGGTGGATGCACACGGGTAACGGAATCTGCGAATGAGCGAACTGGATATCGCCAGTGTAAATCAAGTGCTTCCAGTGAGTATGCAGGGCGATAGCGTGGAACGCTTCGATTGATGGTGGTTGAGATGGAACTACTGGTGAAATTGGATGGGCGAGGCAGAGTAAGGGTGGGGAGATCTGTCGGGAAGATAAGCCTAGCGCAATCGAGGAAGATTTTGATTACAGTTAAAGCTTTCATCTTGACTGAACATCAACCGAGAACGAGACAAAGAAAGCCGTACAGAGTAAAAATATTTAAAAATGGCATCGAAGTGCTCATGAGAGAGGCCCAGCACTCGCCTCTGATCTTCAGGGATGGAGGAGTTCATAGCAGATCCAGTCAGGTTTTCTTGCAGCCACCTCCGAGAATTTAAGACACTGCTCGAGGAAATAATAGTACCGAATACGCAAGTCATAAGCTGGCACGAGGTACAGCGCTCTGATTCACCAAATCCGACTCTTCGGCGGTGGGGTGAAGCGACTCAAGCAGAAGTATCTCGACAAACCATTGTGCGCCTAATGGCGCAATACGTTTGCGGTGGTGGCTGTCACCGAGAATTGCTCATCTCGGACCTCTACTTCTGCACCTCCTGCCCGAGGCTCGCCTGTCAGGTTCGTAAAAGGTTTACTCGTTTAACGTAGTTCGCTTGCTTGAAATCGCATTGAGGGAGTGTACGGCCTGGTTCATGCGTTCATTAGGTTTGTTCGTGCATTTCGACTTGTCAAACGTTTCTGTGCAGCACGCTGCAAGATTTTTTTTCGCTTCGGTGCATGCACTACGGTGTTTAATACCGTACGATAGTCCTGCGTGACTGAGGAGATCGATTCTTACTACTGTCCAAACTGCCTCGAGAATCTTGCGAGCGCAGAGGCCTCCTCGCTCCAGAACCGGTGCAAGAAGTGCTTCGGCTGTCCCGTGTGCTTCACTGCTCTCGTGGTCTCCAGCAGTGCTACCGGCGATCTGTTCTTCTTCTCCTGCGGTGCGCCTCTGCGTGCTGTCTGCGTCTTTCTGATGTTGCTTGGTATCTTACGTCCGACTGTGTGGAATTATTATATTCCCTTCTGTTGTTCGACGATTTATGCTTTTTTACGTCTTTTCACTGCCTTAAGACATACAACGCTGACAGAACTTACGTAGGCTATTGTCGCTGGAGCAGTCTTGATATTGGCATGAAGGCAGATCAACTCGTGAAACTCATCGGTATAATTCTATGTTCGCTCGCGTTCTTTTCTGCTTGATCTTTTTTGGCACTTCTGATCCCTGCAGGTGATCAGAACTTGCGGGAGCGGAACAATACCGGACAGCAGGCGATCTCCGTGCTCGTCGATGAGCTGCGGCGGGAAATGAAGACTGCAGAGAAGGAGAAGCGACTAAGAGACAAGTTTCGACTCCGACGCACAGCGATGGGTTTGTCTCGGCTCTTTGCTTGCATTATACTCCTTTGTCACGCGCCATCCTATAATCTGGCGTTGAGAAATTGGCACAGGTGCCGCTCCCGCGGATGGCAAATCCACCAAGGCAACGCTCGCCATTGTCGAGACGGAGCGGCAAGGTAAGGACCAAGTCGTAAGCTTTCAGGGAAAGCGATCTCCTTGTCCAGCACAGGCGCCGCAAGCTCACGCGACTTCACCCGGTGCTGAAGTTGACGGCGACGTACATCTCGTCACAAACTTGAATCAGCGATTTGCGCTCCTGCACTCTCAACCCCGCGCAGTGAAGTAATGTGCACCACTTTTGAACTTCAAGCACTGATCATGTTAGCGCACTGGTGCCACATCGCATTCCTCTTATGACGAGAAGGTTATGTCGCTGCAAAGGGAAAGACAAGGAGGAGAAGCTGTGTGACAAGCTGCTGGTCAAACCGGAGTTCTCGCTCACGAGGGCGGAGTTCAAGCGCCAACTGTCTGCCTTGTGCGTCGTGCAATACTGCGGATCCGTTGAGCTAATCATTTGCATACTAGGCTGTTTCTACCGTCGCTCACTTACCGCCTGACCGGTCCGTTGCATGTTGGCGAGTCTACACGCTTCGTACTTGGTTTGAGCAACCCGCTCAAGGCCGTCGTTCGGCTTACACTCGCAGTACGCTGATGAGCTCTCCACTCCTGTAGGTGTTCTGAACCTTCCTTGCAACTAGGTGAAGCCTGCTGCGGACGCTGTGTGCACAGTTCCCGCCCAGAGGCTCATCGTTGGCTGTATGGATTCAGCCGATCTTGATGATCAGTACGTCCTTCATCTGTGAGCCGCTCTGAAGTGATATTGGTTATGATCGCCTCTCTTCATTGCTGGTGCCATACTTATCGATCGTAGGTACGAGGCTGAGAGGAAGGAGGATAAGCCGGATGTGATTGCCTTGCGGAGACTGAATGTTTTGTGCGTTTACTGCTCTCTAACGCCCTCCAAGGCTGGCCAAGTAAAGGTACGGTAGCAGTGTGACACTTCCCCTCATTTGTGCAGGTCGCGCTAACCGTGAGCGGCATTGCAAAGCCTGCGACTGGAGATATGCCCTTCGCCTTTGATGTCATCCTGCCGCTCGGATCTGCTGTCACGATGCCATGAAAGATAGTTGCTGTATGCTCCAAACCCTAGAATTGCTCTGAACTGAGTCGCGATCTTTCGATCCTGTGATGATGAAATTGTAGCGATCAATTACATGCGAGTCGCGATGGATAGACCCAGTGATATGATACGCATCCGTGACGAGCTTGAAGTGCTATTGCCTCTTGGATCACATTGGGCTATCTCATCGAGCGCGTCGCTCAGTTCGATGGCTGACAGGGCAATAGTGGAGGCGTCTCCAGATCGGGGGGAGAGCGACTCCGGGCCGACTGCATTACCCCGCAGGTGGCCCGATTCAGGGCAACAATCAAAATCGGGGGCGATTCCTAATCGGGGTGTCCACTTTCCAGAAGGAGCACCCATGGAAAATGCGGACTTCGAGCTCAGGAACGTGCCAAACTATCAGGAATCTCACTGATTGTCGTATATCAGACCGAGTGCAGAGCGGCGGAGGTGTTGCATTAGCCGAGATTGACGATAAGGCAGGATTCTAGTCAATGGGAGCGATCGATTCATTAAAATATAAAATACAATGGAGGCCTGGCAACGGCAGGCCGTTCAGGGCTCCACAACCTGCGGACAGCCACAGGTCTGAGAGGACAGGGTTACTGCAGATGCTTCTCGTCGTTAAGAAGTCGCCGGACGTCCATCTGACGCTGCGTAAACTTCTCTTGGCGCTGACGCCTTGCGAAGCGAATTCCGCACCTAAGGCGAGAGGGTCAGCGATGAGATGTCACGTGTTGCCGTACTTGTTGCATAGTGTCCCGGGACCGGCCGGGCCGTGCCTGAGTTCGGGGGTGATGACTACACACTTGCAGCCGTGGCAGTACAGCTGCGGCTGGTGCTTGAAACAGACGATGGGAACAGATTGGCTCGCGAAGTAGCCGTGGGGGGTGTGGCGAGAGTGGGTGGAGGACTGGGAGTTGGAGGTGGGAGGTCTAACCAACAGCATGATGCTCTGCGCGCCGGCCTGCGCCATCGGGATGGACTAGCTCAATTTGGCTTTGAGAACCGGTTCCGGTTTACCAATTAGGGCCAAGCACAAAAGCAATCTTACCAATCCGGAAGTTCACTCTTTGCGGCGCATGAGTTGCACTAGAAGATTCTCTACGAGATGTCAGCCCGGTGTGATCGCGATTCAGATCACCAAACCTTTTTCGAAAGTAAAAATTACAACGAACTCGGTTTGGCGAGAGCCGAAAGTGGCTGACCGGCGTACCTGCGAGCGCGGCGAACCTGTTTGCAGAGTAGGCAATGGGACGGGGGAAGCTTCCATCGGCGGTTTCGCAAAGCAGGACGGTCTAGGCATGATATTAACACAAACGCCGAATGAAGTTTTCTCAAATTCCAAAGCGATGAGCGAACGCGCAGTATATGATAGCGCATAGTCACCGGAGGAGACGAATCGCGACTTGAGAAAAATTTGAATCGACGGCTTGATTTTCAGTACCTCCCAGAGCTTGCTGTAGCTACTGTCGCGTAAGACCCCTGCGCCGCCGAGACGCGCACCCATTGCCGCTCCGATCGGACAACAATAAACGCCTGTTAAGAAAAATTAGCACTGCGATCAACTTGCCTTTTCGCACAATCGGCACCTAGTGCTGCTGTTATCCATTCCTGGATACAGTGAGTCTTTTGAATGGGCTCGCGATTGACGAAGTCATAAATAGATAGATCTAACGGAAAGGTATGGCGATACCAGGGCTCCGCGCAACGAGTCGAATTGCCGCACGCAGTAGACCACTGCATACCTGAGCACGTGTTAGTACGAGCTGGTGCTGAAGAATCGTGCACCAGCACTCAACGACGTCATCTTTGCTCATCAGCCTTTGCTTACCTTCCATTGCGTCCCATACGGCTGTCGTGACTTCTACACTCGTGCAATGCACGCTGGCGGCTTGGATTGCCTCTCGTATCGATGCTCCTTGCAGCAAAGTGCGGAGCAAAGTGGTGTACGCAAGGTTGCACTCTACGCACAGCGGGTGCCCGTGTGTGAGCAGGCAGTCTATCTCAGCCGCTGTGGTGTCATTCAGAAATGCCAGCGGGGCCGCGCGACGAAGTGCCTACATATGTGTTACCTTGAAGCCATGTGATGAAACAAACCCCACTCGTGCGTATCCATGTATCTGGTTTCCCCTTGGACCAAAATACGAGCCTCCGCTCGAACTCTTCATCAGTGCTGACTACGGAGACAAGCAGTAATGAGAAAGCCGCGAAAAACTTTGATATATATGAACCGACAACTCCTAACTTGGCTTCTCAGTTTTGTTAAATATAGAAAGGTATGCATATAGATGTAATATTCATAATATAAAAGCTCGAGTCCGCAGAACTTGGCAGAAATGCGAGCACTCGCAAATCAAGATCGAAGCGTACGACCAGAGAAGAGCTGCTTGTGGTGCAGATCAATCCATGCCGGATCTGAGTCCGCCCATTGCACGTACTGCGTTATCGCCTCCAGCCTACTGTAGCCGTGTGCGGCAATGATTGCACAGATGAGAGCAATCGACATTTCGCTCTCCTTGATCTGGCCCTCTGCCCCAACATATTCGCCCTAGCCATGTTAGGCAAACTCTTTGCGATATAACGTGACTTGAATGGAATGCTGCACCTTCGATGGAGTTTCGAGCGCGTCCGCGAGCAGCAAGCCGCATAGAACACCACGTATCGAGTCGCGCGTCAAGCACTGCTGGACTGGCAGAGCGACCAACGGCCCAGCAACAACGCCCATCAAGGCTAATGGAGCATGTGCGCGCCTCTTCTGTTGAGAAGGACCTATTGTAGGACTAACCTCTGAGTCTGCACACCGCTTCGGAATCTCCATCGGCCGCTGCTTCCGTCAAGAAAGAAACAGATGATCTTTTACAGCTGTACTGAAATTCCGGCGCTTGACAAAACGATGGGATTTGTTCACGCAGCCGCTATCGGCAATTGTTGTTGGAAGAACCACAAAAAAAAGTTGCGTCGTCCGGGAATCGAACCCGGTTCGCTTGCAATTTGCAGGATGCGTTGCGTTTGGCAAGCAAGCATCATACCACTAGACCAACGACGCCGTGAAGTGAAAATTATGTTTCGCTGTGACGTTGATAACGCTAACCACAAACTTTTTGTACCAAGGAATCCGCAGTTCAAGACCACGATCGCGGGGACTAAACAATTGAGAAATTGGAAGCCTGGAGTTTAAATTTAAACACTACTCAACGATCAAATCGCGCATAGAAGTTAAGGGGCCTCATCCTTGAAGCCAAGCGCGTTGCGACAGAAGGCGACCTGAGCCGCGGTGGCTGAGAAGTCCTCAGAGGGAGGGGGCGCCACCTTATCGATCACCTACATCTTGTCACAGGCGTGGTGTACAACCACTACTCTCGCAAGCTCGTACCCCGTGCCAAGAGGCCATGACATTCTTGATGTCGCGCAGCGCAGCACCCGCGGTCTACAGAGTTTTAAATTCCACGCGACCAAGCGACCAAAACTTCGTACTTTCTGTAGAGCAACGAGCTTCTCGTCGGTGGGGTAGATGACAGGTGCGGGAGTGATGTCAACAATTAGGGTTGGACGGAGCCGCTCGATCTCGGGCTTGATCGCTCGGATATGCTGCGCAATTGGAACCGCCTGTTGAAATTATTAGACAATTCGAAGGTTGTTCAAACAATCTTCCGTCGAAGTGACGAGAAAACACGAGGAGATGAAGGTTGAACTGAAATCAGTGTCGTACCTCTTGCAAGGAGGGAGCAAGCATGAGATTGCGGCGCAACTCGTCCAGCTTCAGCACCATCTCGCCTACATCTGAACTAGGCAATGAATGCAACACTTCACAGCAATAACCGACAGGAAAAACCAATGAGCGGAGTTGAAAAATTATATCCAAACAGCTGGAAACCAATGAGAACACAACCAATAATTGATTGCGCACGGTTCTTAGCAAGCGCAGGCGTATAGACTAATGGCTTTTTGACCTTCACCGCGTCTGGCTTCGGCATCAATTCGCGCTTGCTCTCTTCCACTGTGTGAAACAAACATCCATTAGTCTCAGTCTCTCGGACAGTATTCTGCGTTGGAAAAGTAGAAAAATCTATCGCGTGAGACAAAAAGCATGAAGAGGAGACGCAAGTTTCAGAGCAGCTAGGAGGACACATACGCTGCAGCTGAAGCTTGATGTAACTGATGAGGGCGGCATCGCCGTTCGCCATCTCCTTCTTCAACTCCGCGTTCTTGATCGGGTTACCCGAGAGATCGAGTTTGCCCAGACCGCACTTGCCCAAACTAGGGAAACAGAGGTGAGATTGAGTTATCGGAAGCTGGATTATCCAAGAAGAAATGAGGCAGTAAATTACAGTGCCTAGCAGGGAGAGTATTTCAACTGAGCACGAAACGACATTCAATTGGTGCACACAAGAGGGGGACTTCTTCGATGTTGTTGTTGGCTAGATTGAGAACCGACAGGCGGGTCATCGAGCCGATCGGGGGAAGGTCCTACGCCAGAAAAAAAATCAATCCTAGGATTCACTATCAAGCAATAGAGGCCAAAAGAGAAAAGAAACGAGGTGTACCGCAGGACTCCACACTTTCGGAAACAAAAAATAGAAAAACAAAGTACTTTGAGCTCATTTCCGATGAGGTTGAGGTCGAGCAGGCGAGTAAGCTGCGTGATCTGCGGTGGAAGCACAGAGATGCCGCAGCGGCTGAGATCCAAAACCTCAAGTGACGTCACGGCACATAAACTCTTAGGTACAGTCTTAAGGGTCAGGTTGCCGCCGAGATAGAGCTCCTCAAGCTTCTGGAAGCGGTCCATGACTTCGGGCAGCGAGCCGAGCTTGTTCTTGCTGCAGAGGCACATATTCAATGACAATGCAGGACAAACTTGACAGCTCGGCTCCAAGTGAAATGGCATACCGAAGGTCCAGCTTCTGGAGCACCGACATCTTTGTCAGTTCGCTGGGAATGCCCCACAGCATGTTGGCCGAGGCGTTGAGTGACGTCATATTGACGCAAGTATCGATCAAATGCGGCTCGATGGCAGTGAGCATGTTGCCGCTCATGTCGAGCTCCTCGATGTGCGTCATACTGTAGACGACGCGTGAGTTGACTGGAAACACTTGGAAAAAATGGAGATGTGCTCTTACCGTCCTACGTCGGGCACCTTGGTGAGCTTATTATTTGCAACGATGATTACGTGGACTGACGTAAGCTCCTGCACTTGCTTAGTGGGAAACTCGCGCAAGTCGCAAGAGGAGAGGTCGAGCTCAGAAGCATTCGTAGCCTTGGCCTACAAAATGGATGAGGTGAGGACAAGGTCAGTCGAAACGCAAACGAAGTGGGTACTATAGTAAGCTCTGTGCGCTGCGAAGATGTAAAAAGAGGCATAAATTGCGCTGCTACAAAGTGACACTTCTTCGAAGCGTGAGAACTTCGCAGGATAAAGAAAGGTAGCAAGGGAAGCAAGTATGTGGAGTGACATATAGAACCGCAGCTAAGGACCATAACTCACCTTGGCGATCTGTGCACTCGGATCCTTCTTCTCGAGCAACGACTTGGATTTAGCCTCCAACTGCTGCTCCTCGTTCATCACCGACTTCGCTGCTGCAGCGGGCTTCAGTCCGATCTCGGGTTTTTTGTCGCCAAATAAGTGCATGAGCGTCAAACCTACCAAAGAGCAGTAAGAATTATTCAATAGGAATTGAAATCCAGTGCCAGCTACGCACTGAGTTCCTTCATCTTGATGTCGCGCGTCTGCGGTGTCTCAGCGACAAGATAGAGGATTTTCTTGTCCGTCCTGACGAGGAACGCCTTGCTGATATCATCCTTCTTGGGTGCCTGCGTGGAGGGCATTACCTGTGTCTCCTTCGCCACCTCGAAGCGACCTTTCTCGGGGCCGCCCTTGCCGTCATAATAGACAAGGCATCGATCTTGCGTGGGTGCTTATTAGCAACGTGCGGCACGTAATCGAACCACGACTAATGGTGCTCCACTAGAGAAGAGGTACGAACGAACGAACGAACGCAAATCAAATGAAGTAATGATGGATGACGATCAACAAAAAAGGATGCAGGACGGTTCTATCAACATAAAACAACTCGCTGCAACTCGCTGTCGGGCAGTGTCGATCGACTCGACACACGGCGCTCATGTGACGCCACGCGCAGGATACGGACATCACAAGCAAGCGAGGAGTGCGCCAGAGGAGAGTTTGGCGGATCTCAAGTTGATCAAGTGTACGTACACTTCACGTTGAAGACGAACCAGCGCTTGCTCCAAGTAGGCGGAAGCGATCCTTGCTTCTGCATGTAGCACGGCTGGAAGAAGCCCTTGAAAGAGCCTCCTTCTATCTCATCCTCATCGTCCGAAGTGTGGCGAGGTCCTTCGTCGTCCGACATGCCTTGAGAAGCACACGCAGTTTTCAGGCAGGTTTTTTCATATTTTCCTCGTCATTTCAGGAGGTGTCCGGTGCTTCAGCATAAAGCGTCACGAATAGCCGCAGTAACGGGCTGAAGGGCTCAAAGTTGCTTACAGCATTTAGTTCATTAAATTATTACAAGGTTCTAGTGCTTATAGCGCCTACCGAGAAGAAGGTCAGAAGCGAGTTAAGGCTGCAAGGAAAAGAAGGCGACGCACTTGTACTTGTAATGACCGTGCATGTGCGGAGGGTACATCGCAGGAGCTCCATACATGACGGGGGCGGCGGGATACATCATGGGAGACATCATGGGAGCGGCGGGATAAACAACCGGCGCCACGGGGTAAGCGGGTGCCATCATCGGCATGCCATATCCGTGCTTGTATGCCTTCTTGTAGCTCTTATAACCACCGTGGCCGTACGCTACGCCAGGAGGATACACGTAGCCCGCGGGATACGCGTAGCCGGGAGGAGGGTAGGCCATTGCGACAGTGGGCGGTTACGTGTGCTTCCTTTGCCCCGATCGGTGCAGAAAGCGACGTCATCGGTCGTGGAGCCATGCGCAAGTCGCGCGGAATGTCGCGTACCCAAGCAAAGAGTGCGAAAAGTGTCCGCAGTAATTCGGTACGAGAGGATCTTAATTGCGACAGCACTACGCACAAGACCTTTACATCCAAAAAAAAAAAAAAAAAATGTTTATACACTGGTGACAGCTCTCCCTTGATGGTTTGTGCTCACACGAGCATACCGAGGACGAGTTCCGCCCCGAGCGCGTTTCGTCAGCGATTTCCGACGAATGTGGTCAGAAGCCGTGGCCGTGGTGGTGTCCGTAGCCGTGACCGTAGCCGCCATGGTACATGGGGGGAGGAGGAGCGTAGACGACAGGAGCCGGAGGATACATCATGGGTGGGGGAGCGCCGTAGACCATGGGAGGGACGACGTAGCCGGGAGGGTGGTGGTGGTGGCCGTAGGGGCCGCCGACGACATAGCCAGGGGGGTAGTAGGACATGCTGCGCTTGGGTGGTGACGAAGCAACTACTTTTTTTTTTTTTTTTTTTTTTTTTTTTTTTTTGAAAGGGAACCAAAAGACCTGAAGTGCGGCACAAGACAGGGAAGAGCGGCTCATTGTGAGTGACATTTGTGAATAAAGGAGCTGCAAGTGCAGTCTGTTTACCCGATCTCGAGCCTCCGGCTACTTATCGCATTTCACCCCGGCAGCAAAAAAGCATGAAAGCATCATTTATCGAATCGAAATCCATCGCAATGAACAGCGCAGCCTGTCTGCCTGGTTTTTTCCGGCAAGCATTCTACGCAAAAATGCAGGTTGTGCTTTCACTGTTTATGCGACTAGCGGTCGACGCCGCGAGCATAATCAAGACAAACTACCCCCACCAAGTGTGCGTCTTTCTGCTTAGTTAGCCTCGTCACTTTCGCATCGGTCTGCTGCTCGTTCTGCTTGCTGCACGCGTACCACTTCTGCGCATCAACTGTGAATCCACACTGGTATCTCGCTCGCGTAGTTGCCTTCCACCGATTCTCGTCTAGATCAACATCCTCAGTCACCGGCGTGTCTTCGGTGGCCGCTTTATTATTTTCGTGACCTTCTCCTCGCTCACCTGTGTTAACGCATTGCTCAGTCGCACGCGTCTCCACTCGCGAGCTCAAGCATGCATTACGCCCCAGCGCAGCCGCCGAACCCGTACCGCGACGCCTCGCTGGGCCAGTTCCACGTGCTATCTGACCCTCTCATCTTTGGCATCCTCGACAAGCTCGACGTCGTTAGCCTTGCTCGCATCGCTCCTCGCATCTCGAAGTGGTTCTACCTGTTCTCCCGCAGCGACGACCTGTGGAAGCCGCTTTGTATCTTGAAGTTTCTTGGAAACTTTGCGTTTCTCGGAACCTATCGCGAGACGTACGCCGGTAAGCAGATTCCCATGCCCAAGCTCGAGTTCACCGGTGCGCTTTCGGGTTGCATGCGACCTCACAACGGAGTTCTTTCATTTTCTTTTTCGTTTCGTGTGGTATTTATTTGCCAGCGTGTGATCCAAGTTTGCCATGCACTCATCTTATTTTCAGGCTTCTCCTCAGATTATCTGAACTATCGCTACTATCTCTCGTCGTTCCCCGTGAAGGACTTTGTCGCCGATAGTGGCCACGTGGAGCGCAAGTCCGCAAAGGATCTTACTTACGAGCAGTTCCAGGAAGAGTACGAGTTATAACTCTAAGCCCTTTTTTTGTTTTTGTGCTGCCTCCCTCATGGCTTATAGTTCGGATAAATGTCGTTGTCTTGCATGTTGTTCTGATGTTATTAGTTTTATTGAACTCCCTTGCAGATATGATGGGCCGAGCAAGATTGTTATTTTGACGGACGTTGTGACGCAGTGGCCTGCCTCTAAGGACTGGAGCCTCGAGAAGCTCTCCGCTCGCTTCCCTGACGTAGAATTTAAGATCGCTCAAAAGATCAAGCGCGTGTTCTTTAATGAGTAACTGTGTGATTAATTTCGGCAACTAGGAAACGCTTCCGCGTGACGATGTCAAAGTATAAGCAATACTGCATACACCAACACGTAAGTCTTGCATCGCTCTGCGTTGAGATTCACTTTTTTATATCACTTTCGTATTTGTGCATCTCAAGCCATTGCGTTGCTTTAAGTCTGAATACTGATTTCACTGATTAGGAGGATGAACCGCTATATGTCTTCGACGAAACGTTCGGTGAGAAGGCACCCGATCTCGTTAAGGACTACTCTGTCCCCAAGTCCGGCTCTTGAATTTACTATTGGAAGCCCTAACTTCTCCTTAAGTTTCTTCGCCGACGATTGGCTGTCACTGCTGGGCGACAAGAGGCCCGACTTTAGGTGGGTCGTCATCGGTCCTGAGCGCTCTGGCTCCCCCTGGCACGTAGATCCCACTGGTATGAGATCGATTGGGCTAGCGAAGCTCATCTTGCCCGAGGTACCTCTGCTTGGAACGGGGTGATTAGTGGTCGCAAGCGCTGGGCATTTTACCCACCCGGTCACACACCCCCAGGCGTCTACGAAGACCACAAGGGTATTGCAATTTCACATTTACATTTCAACAGTCCTCGCTTGATTTGCGCTTGCTCAGTTTATTCTGCGTTTGCGGACGAGCGGGAATTACTGTTCTATATCGCACTCCCCTTTTGCCTCTCGCGTGGTTCTATTGCTCGAGTCTGCTCATGCTTTAAGTTCATAAATTTGCAAGTGATGGACGCACTCATTCATTGCGCAGGCCGCTTCAAGTCTCCCTACCCGCTGGAGTGGTTCCTCTACACGCTCCCTTATCTGCCTGTAGACCAGCGACCCATCGAGGTAGTGCAGGGTCCTGGTGAGCTCATCTTCGTACCTCACGGCTGGTGGCACTGTGTACTCAATCTTGATGGTACAATGCTTCACTTTCGAGTGAAGTGACTGCTGTGTTTGCAGAGGCCGTTGCGGTGACCCAGAACTTTATCAATCGCCACAACCTGCTCGATTGCTGCGAGGAACTCGTACTTGTTAACCTTTCTTTGCCCTTTCTCGAGTTTCAATTATTGTCACGTACACGCGTAATTGGGAACTCAGCCGTGATGCCTAGACGGACGATGGTCGGTTCTCCGAGTATGAAGACTTGCTCAAGAAGCTCGAGGAGAAGTATTCGGATATGAAGACATACATCTCCGACATCAAGACTAAAGTCGGCGATCGAGTCGCAGAGCGTGCCACGCGCGCTAAGTTCCCCTTCATCGATGCTGTCAAGGCTGTCATCGAGAAGCACAATCTTGCGCAGGTACTACCGCTGACTGTTCGTAGACGCAAGATCCTTTGCCAGTAGTAGTGCTTTATCGTAGTTGGCAGTCTATCTCTCCCTGACAAATAGTTCACCCTCACTTATTTGATCTATTCAAGGAGAACAACGAAGCGGGCCTTCCAGCATCGATCACACCGGCCACAGACAGCACCAATCTCGTGTACTTCCACGGCGAGCTCGTGATTAAGTTCTACACCAGAAAGGGTATCAAAGAGTCGAGCTTCCAGAAGGAGACCGACATTTACGCCGCCTTGCTCACGGGGTACTGAATCGACAGACTCCGTCCTTGTGAGAGTTACTTTATATTTGCTGTTTCGTCACCATAAAAATGTCTCATTTCATTCCTTCTGTTCGTTTAGTAATCAGGAGTCTCACGTTACCGTTCGCCGCAGCACCTCTACTCCCAATTCGTTTCCACAAGTAAAGGCCAGTGGGGTGTATCTCGACAAGGACGGCAAGGAGTGGCCCTATTTGATCACCAACCTTGTCGATGGTGAGCCTGTTGGTGCTGTGTTTATGGAGCTCTCTCCTGAAAACAAACTTGAGGTACCATCTTATTGTACACTTTAGTGCCTCGTTTGGATTGCGCCTACAAACACACAAGTTTGGTGGCAAAAGCGCTCGACG
This sequence comes from Asterella californica, assembly GCA_036924285.1. Classification (NCBI taxonomy): domain Eukaryota; kingdom Viridiplantae; phylum Streptophyta; class Marchantiopsida; order Marchantiales; family Aytoniaceae; genus Asterella; species Asterella californica. The sequence continues at coordinate 32,956 of JAYKYS010000036.1, read as the reverse complement.
GTCGATTGAGTCAATCTAACAAACCATTTTCTAGGTGGCTGACTTTGTGGCTCGTGCACTGAAGGAGGTGCACGCGCTGCCCCTGACGCTGGTACCTCACATGCCCAACGGGTGGCCTGCCTTCATCGACTACCTCGTCTCGCAGCGCGAAGAGGCACAGATACGCCACGAGCACTGGCAGACGCTACCTGGGTGCGAAACTCAAACACACGTTTCTTAATTTCTCCGTGCTTGTTCCGAAGTCTTTCAGACTTCTTGTAGTCGATCTCAAAATACTCAAAGTAACTTCCCAAATCTATTCGATAGACGTTTTGCCTTTTCGAATTTGTATAATTAACTTTTTGTAGGTCTCTCCTACGTCAGCTGCAGACATACTTGCCCAGCGTAGCGGAGATCCGCACCTCGCTTGTTAACATATCGAAGCCGCCGGTACTGGTGCACTCGGATCTCAATGATGAGAATCTGCTCGGTGAGTGGGAGGATGACTCGGACAACGACGAGGCTGATGAGGTTCTTATCTTACTTCTATTCTCTTTTCTTCTTCGCTCTTCTTGATTTCGCCCTTAATCCATGAGTCTAACCACAGCGATATGGCACTCATCCAAGCACATGCCAGCCGTTTAGATTTTAATGGACACTTTTGCAGGAGGAGCCGAAGCCTCACAAGGATCTTAAGCCCGCCGCTGCTCCTACTCCGTGCGTATTGCACATTTGTTGGAGATCTGTTTGCGATTAGATCGTGTATAGTTATGAGTGACGTCTGGTAGGAAGGGTAAGGCACAGACAAACGGGCACGTGAACGGAAAAAAGGCATCGCAGTCTCAGGAAGAGGAGAGTGAAGTACGTCAGCTATTGTTGTATCTCTTGAGTTCTTGTTATTTTGTCTGGGGAAGCATTTCGAACAGGAGTTCCGAAATCCAGCCTCAGAAGCTCTTCCTCCGTTTCCTTTTATGGGCGCACATTCACTAATTGTCTAGGAGGAGGCGCATTGGCTGCCACTCAGCATCATCGACTTTGGAGACGCCAAGTGCGGCGATCCGCTGTGGGACCTGGTGCCGCTGCACTTCTCATGCTTCAGGGCCGACAAGAAAGTCCTGAAGCGATTCCTACATACGTACGTCCTTTCATTCAACCATTCATCCACTCGGTCATGATTTGATGCTTGTTTCCGCAGGTACGGAATCGATGCGCGCTCCCCTACCTGGCCCAAGTTCATGATGACGTATGAACTGATTAATCTGCTCTCGGCTCATTTCTGTCATTCAGGTATGTGCTGTTGCACGACTGCGACGCGATGAGCAGCCTGTACGAGTGGCGGCCAGATTTGCGCACCGTAAAGACCTTCGAAGAGCTTGCCACTGCCGTGTGGGATATCAAGACCGCTTGATCGCAAATTAAATTTTAATTTTTGCGTCAGGCAATGCTTTCCAGAGCTTACGTGACTTGCGAACATCGCATCTCTGAAACCCTCCTGACGAGGTTTTGAATGCTCCTGAAAGGGGAAGAGCGCGGTGAATTGTTGGAGCAATGCCAAGTCTTTTTGAAGTCTCCGATTCTCGCTGAGCAACTCACCGTAATTTTTTAATCGCCTCTCGCAAATGTTTTACTACATTGATTACATAATTAGTTACCTAACCAGCTGCTCCAGGGAAGCTGCCGGGCCCCTCATTGCGGCAGGAAAGCACAATTGCAGCAACTCGAACAACGCCACGCGACTAGACTGAACGTTGAGGCTCGGTTGCATTACCAGATCGACGCTCAGTAGCTGATATTCCTCCGCTTGCTCCTCTGAGGCAGACGCCAGTGCTTCCGTCACCTAGATAGCAGAATGAGCGCGCTCAGAGATCACAATTATCATCAACAGAAAGCGAGACTACAGGAGAAGAGAAGTTCATAACTAAGCACGCACAGCGCCTTGAAGATACTGCAACGCCTCCGCGTATCCACCAGCGAAGATGATTTCACGGAGCCTAAGTGGGAAAGTCAGAAGAGGTTCGAAGCTCTGAAAAGTACGTTACCTCTGAGCGCGAACTGCAAAAATTGCTCTCCCTAGTACATCTGCTGTACTTGGCCTACGCAATATTGGCAAATTAAAGAGCTACTTCTCTCATACTCGGCATTATGACGTACCGCTTCACGTGCAAGACCCAGAAGTCGCTGAGGCGCGTAGTGGCGAGCGGCTCAATAGGACCGGGATTTCCACCAAAAAGATAGTGCACTAATAGACATATCTTGAGGATACGCCGAAAGAAGCTTCTTACATACGTTTCGTGACGGGATGATAGAGCAGCTGATTTGCAAAGCGAGGTAGGGGCTCAATATGTTGCCTCGCGAGCCAATAGTCCCTGCCTATGTTCTCGTTCGTGTAGAGCAGACGCCATCTCCTCAGTGCGAACGAAAAGCTGTATAACTTACTTACAGCTTAAGATGCGAAACGAATATGGGAGGAAATAGATGCAGTGCAGCCAACAACAAATGAACAACAGTTCCGTACAGCCAGAAGGCGTTATACACAACGTCCTGACCAGAGACGCGGTCCCTCGTGAGGCCGCTCAGCACACACAGCTCCTGCGTGTCCTCGTCCCAAGTGGCCCGTTGAGTAAAGCCTGGCTCGGGACCGTTGTGTCTAACTCATCAATTCAATACAAATATAACTACTTGGCTCAAGGGAAGCAATTCAAAGCTCCGGTGATCTTAACCACAATGAAAAAAAATAATTCTACGCACCTGCTGGCATCCTTCATGATCTGTTCAATCTCTCCCGTTGCACACTTGTAGACGTACAGATCCGACATATAGGTCGAATGTCGCTGCCCGGCAAAGATCACCAGCGAGTTCATGCGATGCGAGTAGATCATCGAGTGTCCCATACGGCTAGGCAAGCCAGGTTTTCCACCGAAGAGATCTGACAGGGCAAAGAGCAATCAGTAGTGGACGGTGAGGCAAAGGCTGGCAATTTTTCGAAAAAGAGAATGCATTACCTTTGTCACTTAGAAGACGTCGCCAGACTCCGGTAGTGATGTTATATGAGTAGAGACCCGAGTACGGATCAATCGCTGGCAAGTCCTGCGTCGCAACACTCCTGACACTTTAATTCATGAAACAGATTACCAGATGTACCTGCCGCCGAATACGTAGATTAACTGCTGATGCGAATCCAAGCACATCTGGTGGTCATATACTGCCGTTGGACCCCCCGACGTCTTAAGCACGTAAATGAATATGTCAGCAAATATCATACTTGTGTGTCCGGCGACAATAGTGTCCAAGTATTGCTAGCGACGTCGTACATCCAGAAGTCACACTGCGCGTCTGGTGCGGTACTCTCTGCGCTTACGTATCGTCTGGTAATAGAGTTATACTCCATAAACTTTAACTGAAAATGCAGAATCGTACCCAAGAGTGTACAGGCGTCCAAGAGTGACGTCGTAACAGACCTTGTGGCAGGAGCGCGCAGAGGGACCACCTTCGTCACTACACAGCGGCTGCAGGCATGACCACCGAGCTGTCACCAAACTAAACCCGTTAACACAGTAGAAACAAATTCGCGCGAGATATAAAAACGTACTCGTATTTCCATAGATCGCCAAGATCCTTCGAACCTGTCCACCCGCCAAAGAGCAGAATGAATTCTCGCTTGTGATCTAGTACCTATCGCAATTGCATCAAGGTTGCTCACAACACAAGCTCACGAACCATCTGGTGACCACCTCTAGCGGCAGGCCACTCACCGGGTGGCGGCGAAGAGGAGAGTGAGGGGATCGAGTCCATGTCACTCAGCGAGGTTGACGATGAGGCTGCAGCACAATGTCAAGAATGTCGCAGCTTTAAGCTATTACACTTCGCGAGGTTGGCAACACCGCAGCAAAGTCGGCAAACAAGAGCAAGTGCAAGACACTGATCGCAGAGATCGAACCTGTTATCGGCAGCTGGTTCCTGAAGGCAGCGAGTGAGTTGAGAGTAAGTGGTGAGAGTGGAGCCATAACCGAGTCTGTTGCTAGATGGGGCAAAGTGGCTGCTGCCGCCGGAAGCTGGAAATGACGCTAAGTAGCTCCTTGTCTCAAACTCGCGAAAACGAGTGAGTGTCGCACAAGGAGGGCTAAGAGCAGAAGAAAAATAAAGGTCGTTCGGCAAATCAAGAAACATGAATCTCGCTCAGTAATGGAGCACAACACGTACCATAAACGGAAGTGGTAAGGGCACGTTAGCAGGGAGAGGCACAGGCGGCAACGGAGGCGAGTCTAGTGGGGGGCTCTCTATCCGACGCCACGAGACCTTACAGGGTGCGTTGGCGGTGGCGTGTTCCGCGAAAAGACCAGCTTTCTCTGCATCATACAGGAGCGCTTCGCAATGCAAGACATCGCCTAATTGACGTCAATATTGTCACTAACAATTGGCAGATAATTCGTTTTGTAAAATGCTAACGCACCCTTGTCGACAATGGCTGCGCGAATTGCGGCAACCTCGTTGTGCTCTAAACTAATGCCTGACTCCTTTTGCAAAGCATCGAAGGCGGAAGAAAGTCCCTAAGCAACTCGTCACAAAAATCTCATGGTCGAGGACAGGCAACGGGTACTTTCGATCGGAGAAACTTGAGTGCAAGCCTCAGACACTCCTGTTCCTTCACTCGACCGAGCTCCGCGGTGGCCCTATTCACGGGCTCATTCGCAGTTACGCCAAAGAGACCGATGTGCCAGATGGTGAAATTCTCGCGCTGCCGCCAAGTGCTGCATGGACGTTTGAGTCAGATCTGAAAAGAGCATGGAGATGTGCCTTAGCGGAATGACTTTTAGATAAAGACAGGGAACTTCGAGGGTCCTCCCGCAAACAATAGCCGCCGTTTGAATGATCTCCGCATCTGCGTCATTCCGAAGAGTAGCACTACAGACGCTCAGAACACAAAGAAGTTAGGAGATGATAAAGACGATCTTGGCCGATACACAGGCCGAAGCTCCCATCGCAGTAGTGTACAATGAGCTATGAGATTCGAATCCGAGAACGCACCTAATCAACTCAATTGCGGGCTCGGGTTCCATACCTCCGAGTACCTTGATCTCTCTCAAGTTGCCTTGGTGAGGTTTATGATACTTGCCAAACCGAATCGAGGTTACGAGCGCTACGCTCGAGAGCTTCAGTAGCAGAAACTGCGGCCCCGACGTGGTTGCCGATACCCATCTTGAGGGCATTGCAGGCGTGTCCGTCATCACGTGCAATGGGTGATGTGAGGCAGAGAATGAGGACCACCCTTCGACTGTGTACTCGAGCCGCTGCTCTCGCTCAGGCTCCATCTTTGAGTTTGTTACGAAGTTCACTCTTACCTGACTCGGCTGCGCCTCTTGAGGAGCCTCGTGATCCAGCGAGTCCTTCCTCTCCATATTCCTGTTTTAATCATTTACACCGGGCGCGCTTTGCGCGTTACTCATCGATGACACCCTGCGCGTGCATTGTCGTGGTGTTGCTCCTGTGCTCGATCCATCATGCACGTGCCGGTCCCGTATGGCTCGCTCTCTCGGTCAATCAAAATTTGACGTACGGTCTGCCTATCTTCGATCGGCGTTTGCCTTTTTTCCACGATCTTGCGGGAGAAGCTCAACCATGGGTAGAATTCCAAGGATGCAGATTGCTTCCGCAATTTCCGGCGTGTTCTCCTTCTTCGCTGGCGGCTGGTGCGCTCTTTATGTCTTCCACGTATCGACATCGTTTCAGCGCTTGTTAAAGTGCCACCCAATGCGAAGCTGTATCTCATATTTGTTTCTAGGAACGGATTTGATACTGCGTGCTCGAATGCGGTGGACGTATGGGACCCCATCACTAAGATGATGTCAGCGACATCGATCCCGTCTTGGCAGGTAACGCAGATCAACGTCGTTGGAGGCGGCACGAAGCTTTATATGGCTGGTGCGAATATTGCTTAGACTCACGAGGTGATAGTGTGCCTTGTCCGGTTTGAATGTCGATCCTGTATTGGAGCATTTTTAATAGTTCTCCAGGAGGCAAGGCGTGTAACTTGAATAACCCACCGCCGCTTGCAACAGTGAAGATCTTCGACACTGGTATAGACTCAATGGCTTATTTCGTTCAGTGCGCTTTTTGTCAAATCGTTTATTCCGCAGACTCTGGTGCCGTATCCGAGACAGCGATGTCAACTGCTCGAACGGCACCCGCCTCGGTCGCGCTCAATGACCTCATCGTGTTTGCTGGTGCGTCTCCTCGCTCAATCTGCTCAATTGCGCTATCAATTGTTATTATATTGTGGATCTGCTCGTCGTGCAAGCGATAGTCTGCATCGCATTCATTTCATTTACTCGCGATAAGGTGGTTCCATCGCTGGAAAGAGCAAGTTAACAGTGGACATTTACAATACTACATCGGGAAGCTGGCAGGCCTTGGGATCGCTTCCCATCGCCGTTGACACTGCCTCTGCCTGGGTGTACCAGAACGGTAACTGTCAATTATAATTATTGCGTATTACAATTTAATCTCCTGCCTCACTTCTCGGAACTAACACCTTTGGGGACAGAGATGTGGGTTCTGGGTGGTTACCACGACGGAGTACAGAAGCCCTGGATACAGACACTATCATATCCCTCCTTAACTTGGTCCGTTCGCTGTTTGTTAAGGAGATCGTTCGCTCATCGAGTCTAATTAGGACGAACCAAACATTCGTATTGCCCAACGGAGGCGGAGTTTACTTACCCTTTGCGCTCGTGAGGGACCTAATAGTGGTCCATTACGGCTTGGACCTCCGGTCGGGTTTGCTGGCGCTGACGTCGTTCGCTTGGGTCTACAATCGGACGAGCAGTGTATGTTATATTGTGATTTAGAGGTCTTGCTATCTCAGCACTAACAATGAGGCATAGGTATGGACCAATTATACACTCCCAATTCCTCGAATTGGCGCAGATGTGGTCGTAAATGGCAACAGAGCATTTTTCATTGGGTTCGCGATCGGCGATCGACAAATGCTTACCAATCTTTGCAGTTACACAACTGGAGCAGAGATTAACACCACTACTGCTGATCTGTTGGATATCTTCGACACTGATACACTCACCTGGACAACGATGTCAATACCAACACAAGTATGTGCCGATTTTGCATTTATTTTGCCGTCTTTCGTAGCCACGTTATTTACTTTCACGTGCTAGAGGCAGGCGTGTGTGGTGCCGATCAATGACACTGCCATCATCATGGGCGGTTTCGATGCGCAAGGCAATCCCAGACGCGTACGTCACCCTTGCCACAATATCAATATCCAATTCTCTTATTGCTCATTTCTACACGCGAGATGAGTATCTGAGACTTTGATAAACTTGCTTTGCCTACAGTCTTAACTCACAGTGTCCAGGATGGTTATGAGCTCAATCTCTTGACCCTGACATACACCCCACTGGCGGGCAATCTCTCTGACGCTCGCTCGCCTTACTGCACCGCAGTAAACGGCAAGGCGGTGTTTGCTGGTTCGTTTTCAAAAAAATGCGCATTGTGACGTCATTTTCGTAGCTGGAGAGGCCAAGTCAGGTGTTTCGAATGTGGTACGTCGCTGGAGCTTCTATGTTGTGCTTTTAATGAGGAAATATACTTATTGACGATATTAGGTTGAACTGTACGTCTCGAATTCGCAGACCTGGCACACCTTCTTCCTCGCTGAGCGACGCGCCGCACTTGCTGTCACTGCCCTCAATCACAAGGTACATCAGGGGACTCAATTTCCCACGGATTAATGCTATTTTTGCCTTTTCTTTGCTTTGTAGTAGTATGAATCACCTGCATCACCACATGGACCTACATCCCACCTGGTTTATTATTCACTCAGAATTCGGCAGATCTTTTTCGGTGGTGGTTACTATTCGTCCGGAGGAAGCAACTACGGATCTCAGACAGTGGATATCTTTGATATGGATAAGAACTTGTGGAGTGCCAATGCGTCGCTTAGTATACCGCGCGCCGACTTGGCCGCGGGGGCCGTAGGTGACCTCGTCATGTTTGGTGGTATTTATATAGTTTTCAATTTCCTTCCGCTTTCACTTACGCGTTGCTAGGCGGCTGGTATGGCAGTGGTGGACCCTTCCCTTCCGCGCAGCTTGACATCTACAACGTACGCAAATCTTCTCGTTATTATTTTGGGCAAATTTATTAACGTACCGCTTGCAGGTCACCTCGGGTGAGTGGGCCTATTCTACACTCCCTGTAGCGAGGGCGAGATTGTCGGGAGTGTCGCTACCAAATCACATCCTATTTGCAGGCGGAGATCTCGGAAACGCGTGCTCTCCTCGAGGTATCTCCTTCTACTCATTTTCATGTTACTGACCTTCTTCCGCTCAGTCGACATCTATCATGTGTTGAACAACAGTTGGACTACCGCGAATCTGTCTGTCGCAAGGCATGGCATGTTTGCTACCACAGTTGGTGGTACGCATTCCACTCGAAATCCGTGTTTGGTAACAATCTTTTTTTACAGACCGATACGCTGTGTTTGCTGGTGGTTTGACGCAGACAGTTTGGGGGTACGTCCCTTGTCTTCACCAACCTTTTCCCTTCGTTTAGGCTTAGATAGGTTCCTATGTTCATCATGCAAGCTTTTATCTGAAATGCCGCGCAGGTCTTTAATAGTTTCTATCAATTTGACGGTGAGCGGAGCAGTAGACATCTGGGACAGCTACACCAATACCTGGTTGGTCCCTAGTGTACCACTGGCTCCGGCACGGTACCAGGGCGCTGCTGCCGCATACGGCAATGACTCTGTCATCTTTGCTGGTGCGCATATTCCTTTACTCGGTGCTCAATCTGAATGTCTGAATTAGGTGGCCAGTTAGGCAGTGCGGACGTCGTGGTTAACACTGTGAATTTGTACAATATCACTACAGGCAATTGGCGCCTCCTACCAAACCTCTTGCAAGCGAGATCAGCTCTCACTGCCACGCAAGTGAGCGATACAGGAGTGCTAGTTGTTGGTGGCTATGCTGGGAAGAAGATCGACAGCGCTGAATACTATGTACGTAACTCGATAGGCTTTTCGCTTATAATTTTCTTTGGATTCAGGTATCAGCAACGGGGGACAGTATTGGAGTGTTGCCCAGTGGGGGCTGTCCCGCTGGGGCGTTTGGCGACGACTGCAGCTGCACGATTGAGCAGTCTGCTCAGGTAGGTATCCTCTGCCTCTATGGCGTGTGGTACGGTCATCATTCAAGCTATCTGTTTGCCTTTGTGATTGCAATGTGATCGCATTTGCAGGTATTTGAATAGCAAGTTGCTGGACTTTGAGCAACCCATCAACGTGGGTGACGCTACCGTGGTTATTCAGGGCATTACTAACATCACTGGTCTTATCCTCGACTCTACTACCATAACTAGTACGCTCGCTTGTCGCACTCCTTGTAGAATACATATACGAGATTAGCAGCTATTTGCAGCGTACAGATCATTGATGAGCTGAAAGTACCCTATTGACTTAGCCTTAGGTAACGCGAGTTTCATAAACGTCACGGACTGCGTGACTGTTTCTGGCAACTTAACACTCCTTTTACCGACCGCCCCCGACTCTGGCGCAGTGCTTAACATCCTCAACTCAGCTTGCCTTGCTGGCGAGGTACGACGTCATTATTGAAATACTGAGCTCTGCAGTTCACGCAAGTGAATGTGTCAGTTACAGGACTGGCAAGCTGTATCAAGGTGACTGGGACTACTGTACACTCTTCTAATGGAGTCTCGGTCCTGTTCTCACAGGTAAGACAGATGACCCTTGAAGGTTTCCCAATGCTTACTGCTGAAATAGGTGAACACATGCGGCAGTGGGGGCGGCTCCTCAGGAGCTGGCACTCCATCATCGTCCGACTCCTCGCCTAGCAAGAAGGCCCTCATTTGGGGTGTGGTTGGGGGTATGGTCGGGCTAGCTGTTCTCGTCTTTGTTGTATTATTGGTGCTCCGGGTCACGAAGAAGGGACCCGAGTGCCTGTGGCGTGCGAGAGATGACGAATATGTCATCAATCATAAGGACATGCATCTGAATTAAAGTAGCAGCAAGCAGTAAAATACAAGATCCTGCGTCACATACCACTCGAAATTCTAATTTGAGCAAAATGTACCAGCGTTTATGCCTTGCTAGAAACCTCGACCGCCCAGGATTGAATAAAACCGGTAGAATGATCAAGTCCGTCGTCAGCCTTACCCTCCGCTCGTTTGGGACTTGGCAATCGCACATAATGCAGGTTAGTGGCTTTGGATCTCGGCAACACTGCGAACTGTCTGTGTCGGTGAGTACATTGAATTGGTTGTACCGGATGTTGTTTTCGATTAATACTGTATTAACAGAAGTCATCGACAATTTGACCCAAGGAAAAGCTTAGAATAATGCAAGGTAAGCTGGTAGGAGGAGCTGCGACTCCGCCACCAGGGTTGGACAAGAAACTGACCCGTAATTAGTCCTTTCAGTTGCTCAGCGGCCTCATGGCGATGCAGGGAGAGGAGGATGGTGTCGAGATGCAGACGTACGATCCCTAGCTACTATGACGCACATTTAGTTGACGTTTTGTATCCCGAACTTCGTCTTCTTGCTTCTTCGTGCACGTTACTCTGACTTCCTGTAACGCATTGTGTAGGCGCGATGCTGACTCATCGCTGATCCCCTTGGAGACCGGTTCGCGGCGCATATCCGAGACCCCTTGGCATGTAGGATATCTGTGGCGTTGATTTTAAGAATTCACCTATGTCTGTCTCTCCAGCTCTATGCGTTCATGGGAAGCACGGCCTTCCTCGCGGTGCTATGCTGCACTCTCATCTTCCTAATGGTCGTTCGTCCTCCGCACGAGTACATTTATGTCACTGCCCCTCCGGAATCCACGCAACCGCCTACGATATTCTCTACACCTGCTACATCGTCGGCCCTTGAAACAACTTCTACAGAATCTACATCGGACAATACAGCTAGCTTAGTCGCCTCAGCGGTTTCTCTCGCGAGTTTAACTGCCACTTCATCAGTTGCTGCAACTACTATCATCACTAGTGCTACTGTTGACACCGGGAGCTCCGTTTCATCGGTAATGGCGAGCGCGAGATCGACTGCTTCTGCGTCAGTCTCTGCTTCAACAACGATGACTACGTCGGTGACCGCAACAACTGGCATACGACCGACGACATTACCGCCTTCCCCTCCCTCCTCTACAAGACCTCCTGTGAGATGTCCGAGTATGTATTTCGCTTTCCATTTCTTGCTTGCCTCTTGTTCTCCGCACTACCTTTTGCCTTGTGTCTTTGCTTGCGTCCTTCAACCGATTGCAGTTGCTTAATGTTGCCTGGAATCAAATGCGCTGTTAGACTTCTGAGTAGACGTCCGCTAGGTGTGAATTATACAGCGGCATTCCTGTGGGAGCAGCAATTGTACAGCCTGATTAATATTCTGTCCTTACTCTGGGTTTTAGCCTCGGCATTCCGCAGCCCTCAAAGTGCAAGGCGGCGCTTAAGGAGTACACATCGCGCCCGCACATTGCGGGTACTCTCGGTGACTGGGAAAACGTATGTTGCTGAACTTTTACCACTTTCGCTTTAAGGTTGTCCGAGGTCATGACGATCTTTCAGGTACAGTACACTAAGCTACAGTTCGAGTCCTTCGGCCTGCAGACTGAGATCGTTCGCTATGACGTATTTTTGACGTACCCTCTGTCAGCGTCGCTGACGCTCACTGCGCCCACTACGTAATCACGTCTTCGCCATTATTTCAACGATTGACTCTTCCAGGTATTCTTGCAATCTGACGGAGCCCGCAATTGCGTCGGACCCTGCCAGCAGTGACCCGCGCATGCCTCGCGTAGCTTTTCACGGTACCATGATCATGGGACGTAATTTTGCATGACTTGAGTGCTTTTAGGCCATTCAGGTGTTGGTACTGTAAGCGGACAGCTTGTGTACGTCAACTATGGCCTTGAGGAGGACTGGGACCAGCTTGCTGCTATGAACATTAGTGTCAAGGGTTTGTTTCGTTTGTGCCGTAATTTCTGACCACGTGGTAAATAGGTGCAGTAGTGATTGTGAGGTACGGTCAAAGCTTCAGGGGCATCAAGGCAATGATGGCTGAGGAACGGTACGTTGTTGAGTTTGCTTTCGACGCTACTGATTTGAGTATTTTTTTTTTGTCTGTGTCGTAATGTCTTTGCAGAGGTGCGACAGGAGTGATCATTTACTCCGACCCGGTTGACGACGGTAATCTACGTGGCCCTACTTACCCCGACGTAATTTTCCCTCCAAAAAACCTCTAACGCGCTCAAGGGACCGTACCGTCCGCCTGCGGCAGTGCAACGAGGATCTGTGCAGTTCCTGTCCACGTACTCTGGTACCTATCTTCTTGCTGTCCGTGTGAATTATTTCCTCTTTGGTCTCCATTTGTCAATCATTTTAGGTGACCCCTCGACCCCCGGGAGGGCTAGTGTGCCAGGCCTCGCGGCCGCGGATCGCCTGCCTCCCAGCAAGTGCAATATTCCTGGAATTCCCACGCAACCTCTTTCCTACGGGGAGGCGCAAGTCCTACTAAAGGTACCGTTTATGCACATTATTCTCTTGTTACGGACCAAACAGAGGTAATTAAATCTCTGTTAGGCGATTGGAGGAGCGGCAGTGCCCAGAAGCTGGCAGGGCGGACTAGGTTTCACATACCATGTCGGCCCCGGTCCTGCTACGGTCACACTGACGTAAGATTTGTCACCCTGAAATTACATTGAACTTCTCTCACGTATTGCAGGGTGAATCAAAACTACACGATCACGCCGATCTGGAACGTCATTGCGACGATTCCAGGAAAAGTAGTGGAGCAGGTTGTGATGGGCAACCATAGGGACGCGTGGAATTTTGGAGGTGTTGATCCTGGTTCCGGATCTTCCGTACTCATAGAGCTCGCTCGCGCGTACGGTATGTACACCTACAACTCTGCTTGGTCAATTCTTGTGAGTGCTTTTCTTTCTCTGCTGTTCCTGACATAGTCATTAGGTACGATGTACAAGGAGGGATGGCGGCCAGAGCGTACCATCAAGCTCGCTTCCTGGGATGCTGAGGAGTACGGCCTCATCGGATCGACCGAGTACGTGGAGCAGTTCGGCGACGCGCTCGAGGCCAACACCGTCGCTTACATCAATGTACACTGCTCTCGTATTTGTAGCTGTCATTCTATTAATTAGTTCCTGCTCATTTCTTCTTGCCGAGTATTGAGCTGTGCGTTAGGTTGATGAGGGAGCGTTTGGAAAGAACTTTGGTGCTAGTGCCTCTCCTGCGATCGCTGATCTTCTCCGCGGCGTCCTCGATGAGGTCCGCGACCCTGATGTACGTTATTTTTATCACGAATCATTGCCAATATGTACGTTAGACTGGGTCAACCCTGACAGAGGTGACTCTCGCACGTCAAAACGCTGCGCGGCGCGCTGGAGGACTGCCTGTGCTCACTGAGGTAGAGATAGGCGATCTCGGATCTGGATCTGACTTCACGCCGTTCTTCCAGGTACATCGACTTCGCAGAGAAGCAAAATTTATGTATTTATTTTTTAAGCATCTCGGCATAGCCTCGAGCGACATGAGCTTCAGTGGTCCGTACGGAGTATACCACTCTGTTTATGGTACCCTTTTTTCGAGGAATTCGAACATTTTAATTACGATTATTTCAGACAGCTATGAGTGGATGTCCAACTATGGAGATCCCTCTTTCGAGGTCCGTGCAGTGGATGTCTTGTGAAGTGGCTTACGTTACATTACAGTATGCTGCAGCTATTACGAAGGTTTGGGGATTGCTCGGAATGCGTCTCGCGGAGTCAACAATACTTCGTATGTTTCCAGGGATTGCTTGAGGTTAGCCGCTTACTTTCTAAGCGTTCAACTACACGGACTACACGGAGAGACTGCAGGCAGAGTATGATATTGTCAGTGCCTTGGCTTCGACGTCACAGGTTGACTTCACCGGGCTCCAACTTGCGATTGATCAGTTTGGGCAAGCAGCGGACTCGCTAGGCGAGGAGGTAGCACGATGGGAGGATGGGGAGGGGGCAGAGTACACGCTGGATGAACTGAACACCCGTCTCTACAAAGGTATCAACCACGGTTGTTTTCCAATGGATCGCACTTTCTGGTTAATATTTGCTTGTTGACCCTCATGCTTGGTATCATTTGAGTTTGCGGTCAGGCCTTAAGTTTGAATTCAGGGGAGCGTCAGTTTCTGCTCGCGAACGGGCTTGAAGGTCGTCCATTCTACAAACACGCCATCTTTGCGCCAGGTCTCTATAAAGGCTATGCGGCTGCCGTCTTCCCTGACTTGCGTGCGCCTCTGCTCAGGATGAATTGTCTGTTGTTGTGATTCTTTCTTTCGTTTGACATTTCGGAGTTGTAATATTTACGTAGGCGAGCGTCTGGATGCAGAGGACTGGCCCGGAGCGCAGGAGCAAGTGGCGGTGCTAGCTGGCGTCCTGCAGACAGCCGCCTCGTACCTCGCTCCAGCAAGAAACTAAAGTTATTTGAAATCGTTGATTGCAATCTTCAGAACCCCAGCAGACCGACATGCGTCTGCTCTGGGCGGGGCTGCTCGTGGCCCTGTGCTTCCTCTGCGCCGAGGCAGTATTTCCAGATGGGCAGTACTGCATGAACCGCATGCTAGGTATTTCTCCTCGCTTACTTTTTTTCATCTGGGTGAGAGTGTTTTCCTCCTTGGGTGAAGGGAATTAGCTAAAAGAGCGATCTTAATGCGCCTCTTGGAGACGCTACCCCAGATCTGAGTTAATTGATATCTCCCGTGCCTTTTTTCCGAGCATCTAACATGGTGGAAGGATTTGACTGCTTCGGTCGGCCCAATTCTCACTTGAAGGGATAGTACGTGCTCTATATAAATGTGAGAGCCCTTTCTGATAGAGATAGCTACTTCTTTAACTCTCAGTACACTTACGCGCCAATGCTGGCCTTCAATTCGGGCAGCATCGAAACTACGTACGTCAGTGCTCATCATTCTTATGTAATCTGAATGGTAGGTGCCAGGACGAGGCCAAGGCGGCCACCGATGGGCTGATGTCGACCGTATCCAGCATTAGTACGTTCTTCGAGGAGATCTTGTGGATTTTCTGACATTAATAGGCAATCAACTCCATTATTACATGCTGCCTTACAGGTTTGAGCGATTTTTAATCTACTGGCAGGCAGGAGACACCGCCGTTCCTTTTACTCTCACGTACAGTTCTGTTAATCTTCCTACCTTACGTGATCCTTAGGTTGAAGTTCGCGGGAAACACCACATTCACTTCCACAATCACAATTGCTCAGCCGACGAATGTGTTCGTTATCATCCCTTGTCGGATGTTTTCTGAGTGGAAATTAGTTATACTATTATAGCGAGCAATGTGGTGGCTGATGAGGTTCTCGTAACCAAAACTGGAACGATTCGCATTGCCGAATTTCAGGGATTTGAAGCTCCATCCTCCCTGGAAGGTACACGTGAAATATGAACTTCGGCCTGATCGATCTATCTTTGATGCAGAGATGTGCCCTACGTCGACACGCCCGGTTGATGCCAGGGGTCCACTTATAGAGACCGTCATCCTCCGAGACAGCATCCCGTTCTATCAGTTTGCGAATTACCGCTGGGACCAACTGACACATATTTACTACTCCGGTTTGACACCACTTGCTAATGGAGGTTCGCAGCATTGCAACAGTATTTTTTTTCAAAATGTCTTAATACTCGCGCAGGATTATCTACCCTTAGCGCCTGTGAGCTGTCCTACCTGAAGTCACTTATCTGCTGGGCCCATGCATTCGGTGTCAAAGTCGCTATAAGCATCGTCGTACGTACCATGACTCTCCTAGGAGAAGTAATGTCATCAGGGTCTCACTTCCGATTTCCTTCTGTCGATTTCAACTCCTGCGAATCGTGTAACATTTCTCAACGCGCTGTCCTCGTTCCTGGTCACGGCAGGCGTGACCGTCGATGGCATTGATGTGGACTGGCAGTGGGCGTCATTGGACTTCACGGTATGTCTAAGCGTCATCATGTTTCACAATTGCGCGTGTTTGGCACTCTCGAACAATATGGATGACAAGCAATTTAGGTAAGTGCAAATGACCAAACATTACGAGGCTCGACATTTGCAGCGCTGCTTTTTGACCTATACACGCAATTTGAGGGCTCTTACGTAATTACAGCTAGTGCGATCCATCGTGAACTCGAAAAGTATGGTTCTAGAATAACTGAGGTACTTCGCAGCACTGCCGACTGAAAAGGTGAATTACCAAACTGCAATGGGGGCATCTATCCCGTCGTCAGTGTTTCAGAATGCCGACTGGTTCCACATCACAGGTACTTGTCATGTCATTCGCATAATAAGGTATTAACTAGCTGGCTTTGCTGACGCAGCTTGGGACTACACGCTTGCTCCTTCTGGTTCTGGCACTATCAATCCACCACCCAACGGCAATGGCGAATTTACCGTGCAGGTGAAATGCTTAAAGAAAGTCTACGAGTTAACATGACGTAGAGCGGAAATGACGGGCCAGCACCGCCGACCGACGTCTACAATACGATGCAATACTGGACTGGCCGTGGTTTGCCTCAGAGCAGAGCCACAATGGGCATCCCTGCGTTCGTTTCTAACTACTCATTTCCATTCAATCTGATCTTGTGGATGAAGTTTTGGCGCGAGTTGGAGCATCTATACGAACGGAAGGCAGTCGTACTACTCAATCATGAACCGCTACCAAGGTTTCCCTCAATCGTACGACTGGTTTATTGTTTCAGTCACAATCTGCAATTCATTTCCCATAGAGCGAACGCTGTCGGATATATCCAATACGGGGGTGCAGATCAGGTATATGCGAAGACACTGTGGGCGGTGCGAGCGTATATGTCCAATTTAGTTTCTGACTTTGTGAAGTTGGTGGCGCAGAAGTATGCTGGAGTATATCTGCTCGACATGATGGGTGACTTCCAGCGCGGTCAACAGTACGTATCCAGACTTTTTGTCGTCTATATAGTACTTTTCATTATCGGTCTCATGAAATTCCGGACTGAAGTGAATAATTTTTCAGATTTGAAGCCGCACTTGGTGATCGAAGGACGCGCGGTCGGATGTCCCTGCTCGATGAGATCATACGTGCTGTTCCGGCGTGTGGAGCAAACTGGACCATCCGCTTCGATCGCGCTGCCAGTGCCTGGTCGCCTGCTGCAATTACGATCGGGCAAAACGACCGGTACGTCCTCTGGCACTCTCAACTTTCTTCTTTATGTGCCATTCTTATATGGTTATTATGCGTAGTAACTCATGCAAATATAGTGTGAATTGGAATTGGCAAGATTATTCTGCAACTGTGCCTCACAACGTCATCCAAACTGCGTCTGCTTCGTCTCCGCCGTTATTGCAGGGCGGATTTTACAGTGGGCCTCCGCTTATTGGTAACGATGGGAATTCCGCCGGAACGTACACATTTGAGGCCGCAGGAAGATTTGTTAAGATCTTCAACGTTCCTGGTACAACTATCGCTTCCTCCACAGGAGGTACTTTCAAGCCGAGCTTTAAATGCGAAATGCTCCGTATATTCGCGTTTCGCATTTTGTGTGTCGCTTTTCAAACTCGAGTGAAATTGATTCTCAGTAGCAAGTAGTGTGCTGTAGGACATATTGTTCAGGCGCAACTGGTTCTTGTGCAGTTCAACAGTTTATTTATTGAGTTCCGGCCTGGCTGCTGCTGCTACTGCTGCGCCGCTCTACTCGTCGTTGCTATCGGAGTCCGTCAAGTCGGGCGACGGAACGAAGGGCTCGTGCTCTTCTTCGATCTCCGCCAGAGCACGGCGATGAAGCTCGGCGTACATGCGCATGGCGTCGCGCGTGGCTTTGACGAGGTCCTGACTGGCCTTGAGGAGCGACTTGCCGACGGTCTCGCCACGAGCCTCCTTGGCCCTCTTGCGCTCGGCCTTCTCCTTCTGAGCACGCTGCTCCATCTGCTCTGCGATCAACGGCTCAACGGCGCCTTCAGTATCGCGAAGGAGTTGGTGGTCGTTATAGGCTCGGACAGCAGTGCGAATCTCCTCGACCTGCGCCGGCGTCAATCTGCGGGAGGTACGTGTAAATGTCATCAACATCATCATCATCTTCTGTACCCAAGTGCGCGAGCATGATCGTCACTGTTGATGGGCGAAGTGACGCCTGTGCGGAGGAAGGCCCAAGAATTGCGGATCTTGTCTGCACTGATGACGTCAAGAAGCATGTGGCGACGGTGAAGCGTCTGAAGTGCCACGGTCGGAGTCATGTACTGAGGCGGGCCCATGACCTTGATGAGGTGGAGATACTCATCAGCAGTCCAGTTGCGGTTGGGCTTGCGGCCACGCTTGGGCTTGGCAGCAGCTGCTGGAGCAGGAGGAGGGGGCAGAGCTGCTGCAGGTGTAGGTGCTGCAGCGACCTTCTTGCTGTCGGACACCTTACGCTTCGGTGCCTTGCTGCGAAGCTCATCAGACTTCTTGGCTGAGTCCTCCTGCTGGGCCTTGTTCTTGTGCTTCTTGTGCTTGTCAGACTTACCATGGTCACCCTGGCGCTGGAGCCGTAAGGCCTTGCAGCTAGGCTCGCCGCAGTGCCAAATGTCACCACAGCCACAGCCAAACTTGCTGACGGGCTTGATGACGGGCTTGATGTCGGGGTTCATGTTGAGCACACGCTTGGACTTGGTGGACTTGGTGTTGGGCATCACGTCATCATCGGAGGAGAGGACGATCACGGTTGGTGCTGGCCTGTGTTGCGCCACATTGGCAGCAGCAGGAGTCACAGGAGTGAAGGTGCCGTTCTCATTCTTGATCTTCGTAACGGCACTAAAGTTATGAGGGGTCGCCGAGGGTGTCGATGCGATGCGAGGGGTAGGCGTCGAAGCGGTTGTGATGGCAACTTGAAGGCGTCGAGCTAGCTTCTCATCGTGCTTCTCAGCCTCCTTGCGTTGGGCTGCTGCTGCCTCATCAGCTGCGGCAAGGGCGCGAGCGAGTTCCTCATCGCCGTCGAACTGACCAACACAGTCAATGTGCTCGCTGGGGACGATATGGATCTCATCGTCACTGTCACGGAGGAGTCGCCTGCGGACACGGGTACGGGGTTGGAGCTGGTCTTGCTCGCTGGGAGGTGCAGTGGGCACAGTGGGGTGGGAGTTGCTGTCATTGTTCCTGAGTGGTTGTGTGAGAAAACACCAATGAAGATTGACATGAGGGGAAAAAAGCATGTGACCACAGGATCATGTGAGAGCACGCACATTATGGTTGTCGCTTGTAACGTGGCCTTCGGCTGCAAGGTGAGAGAGAGCAGAAGCTCGAAAAATATATAAAGGGTAGCTGATTCTACACAGGCTCCCGATGCGGACTACAAAACCTCTAAACGGAGTGCACACGTTATGATGTGCATACTGCTCAACAACGATCGTAACATCTCGCTGCATTGTTGCATAAGTGGGTGACATTCCGAACTAGCTTCGAACTTCCAAAGGCCCAACTTCCGGATTGAGGGATCACCAGAGCATGCTCGTACCTCAGGCAGTTACCTTACGAGGAGATAATGCAGCCCGGCTTCCATTTTCGGAACTTTCTACACATTTTTAAGATTTGCCGTGCTCCATTACTGCCGCTTCTGCCCTGCACTTAAGACCACTGGCCCTGTCACGTAGCATGCTGCGATCTCTATCGAATAAAACTATGAAATAATGTAGTGTGGAATGCAGAAAAAAGCAGTGCAATGTGATCAGCGTTATTCCGGTGCAAAACAAGCATAAGCATCGCCTCTATCGGTGTGATTAGTGAGCCAGTAGTATCCCTTGCCAAGATCAGCAAGTTATATCTCCGGCGGGTCCGGCGGAAGATCCACGAATGGCAATGCTGATATTCGAATCGCTTTCTCTCATTATCCTCTTGACTCTATTGCTACAACCAGCATGGCGAAACATCTCGGGACTTGCTTGAAGCTGCTCCAACAACTTCTATGGGTCATTCTGGCGATCGGCCGTGCCCACACAGCGATCACCATTTGTGATGTGTATCGTCGCACAGAACCGCGGGAGTTTGCTCGCGCCTTCCTAGGAGTACGCCAAGATAACCGCAAGATCCATCGCGACCGTCGTCTCCTTCCTCGAAACCGGCGTCCGCACGTCATGAGGCACATGATGAACATCCACGACTCGATAGGACTCGATGGCGACCAATTCAATAGCCTCGTACGTCGCACTGCAGATCGCATCATGATGCCCAGGCGTCGGGATGGCCAGCAAGGCCATCGTCCCACTCGCACAAATCTTTGCATCGAAGATCGACTCTTCCTTGTTCTCTGCTTCCTCCGGAGTAACGCCTTCTATCACGACCTCGAGAGAGAGTGGCAGGTCTCGCCGTCGTTCGTCAGCAGAGAGGTGAGGCACATCTTGCCGATCATCACTGCTGCACTCGGTGATCAAATCGCGTGGCCGGCGACTCCACCCACTGGCGACCATGCCTTACTTGGCGCCAACGGAATGATCGACTGCACAGCGCACTGGCGAGAGGAAGTGCGTCACGACAGCTCGTACTTTCGTACAGACATCGGCATGCCCAGCATTGGCGCTCAGGTGATCACATCGCTCAACTGCGAGTTCTGGGACGTGATCTTCTTCCGCGGGCACAACAACGACCAGGGCATATACCGAGCGAGTGACATGGATAACACTCTCCTCCAACGCGGCCTGAATCTCCTCTCGGACCTTGGCTACGTTGGTCAACGCCTCATCCGCCCTGATGCGGCGATCGGCTTAGATGCTGGCTTCGAGAGTCGTCACCGAGCAGTGCGTGCTGCGATCGAGCGCCTCTTTTGGTTCGTTCAGTCATGGAGCGTTGCAGGCCACATTGCACGCCTTCCTGTTGAGCTTCATGTCGCTGCACTCCAGGCGATCTATCGCCTAGCTGCATGGCTGATGAAGAAGTCGCCACTGCAGGCACCACCGAGAGGTGAAGTGTACCTCTTGTGAGACGAACTGTTCCCAGCCCAAAAATTAAATAAAATCGTTCCAATTAATTTATTCACCAAAAAATGGAAAATAATTTCGCACGAGTTTGCAATGCACTGCGCAGAAATGTCCAAACTCATGGAAATGCGCTTTTTATTCTAAGTATGAAAGTAGCTCCAGTTGTGGTGCTAATTTTTGGGTAGGGGAGTATTATTATATGGATCAACAGACAGGAATGCGCGGTTCCATCATGGTGACCGCCGCAAATCTAACCTGCACGCTTCCGCAGGTGCAAACTCTTCCGCCTGCTCCTGCCTCAGGTACGTCTCTGCAGTGGCGTTATATTTCCCTTTTCGAAGTTAAGGTCATTCTAGGGGCATCTACCCTGGCGAGCAGCACTGCAGCAACCGCTACCACTGCTGCCACCGGAGCGACTACCGCTGCTGTCATAACTTCGGTTCGTAGCTGACTTTCTGACGATGCTTCCGGTCCCTTGAAATAATGTAATCAGACAAATGCCGCAAGCACAACAGTAGCGGCGGCCGCAGCGGCGGCGGCTCTGGCGACTACTGCAGCGATCACGACGCAAGCAGCAAGCACTTCAACTGTCGGTGCAACAAGCATCGCGTGCGTAATCGCCTTTTATTGATTACCAAAAAATTTCTTTTGCTTAATCGACATGAGAGACGAACTGACATGATGTCAGATCTGCACAAGTAGCAAGCACTAATGCAGTAACGGTTACCGCTGTTGTCTCACTCGCTGCTACCACTAGTGAGGTGTCTACTTTGGCAGCCGCAACATCGAGTACAGCCTCCACGAATGCCCTTGTTACTACTGCCGCTGCAACCACTTCATATGCTGCCTCAACGCTTGCAGGCACTTATATTATGATATTTTGTTTTCCAATGCTTGGCTTTAGCGTCTTTCTCGACCAACTCCATTAGTACGCAAGAACAGTCTACTATGCTTGCTTCAAGTACTAACGCTGCGGCCACGACTAATGCTGCTGCTTCCACTGGCTCCGTCAGCAACACTGTTGCAATCAGGTGCATTACATTTCTTTTTGATCATGTCACTTTTTGATCGATCACAGCTTGGGTGGAACTACGGCGGCTGTCTCTACGACTAACGTAGCGCTGATCTCATCGACTACCTTCACGACCGCTGCTGTGACCGCGACAGCAGCAGCCGTGACTTCGTCGAATGTCGCAAGCACTACGGCTCTTTCTACACAGGCCGCCTCGTTAATCGCTGCTACAAATACGGCCTCAGCCTCGGAAGCTGCTACTATGACTGCCTTCTCCGCGACAACTTCGACAGCATCTGCGTCCATAAACGGTGCTTCAACGAGTGTGGTGGCAACAGCGACGGCTGCCGCTGCTGTGACTTCAAATTCTGCTTCCACCGCCGCGTCTGCGAACACAATTGCAGCTGCTCTGATGACCTCTACAGATGTTGCAGCAGCTTCTTCGCTTGCTGTATCATCTGCGGCTACTGTTGTTGCTCGCACCACTGCTGCTGTTAGTACTTCTGTATTCGCGAGTGCCGTAGCGGTCGATGCCACTTCAGCGCTTGCAACAACATCGGCTGCCGTGACTAGTACCGCTGCGAGCAGCGCAGTGTCTGCGACCACTGCTTCAGCTGTCGAAGGTGCGCTAACGAGCAAAGCTACAAACTTTATCTTTTCCAGTTGCATCGTTGGCGAGTGTTACAGGCACATCCTCCACTTCAACGCTCGCAGACACTACATCGAACGCCGCTGTGGCGTCCTTCGTCGCGACATCCGTCACTACATCAGCCGCAATAAGTTTGTCTGCGTCAGTCTCGGCTTCGGAGGCCAGTAGTTCAACAGTCACTTCCGGCACGTTAGTCACTAGCTCCACAAGCTCGGCAACATTATTCGCAACAGTTTCAGCGACTAGTTCCACGTCTGCAACTGCAACTCTTGCCATTTCCAGCACGACTAGCACTGGTACGGCTGTTATCAGGAACATATCAATAACTGACACTTCACCCAGATTCGATTTGGTTTGTGATTGCAGAGACGGAGGGCTGTATAGATTCTGCCGTGCTCTTCAACCTAGTCTCTAGTGACCTCTCAATAGCGCTTAGCACCCTTCAGTTAGACCAGTACGCCAGCAAGTATGGTACTCAAGTTAATTTTCGGAGGTACCCTGGGTGCAGAAAGCGAGGAGAAGAGATACTCGTGATGCATGTATTAGGGGATGCAGATGGAAGTGAAGGTGACGTAATGTCGAATGATGCTCCTATTAACTTGTTGGCGTCAGCGCATAGAATTGCTGCGTATCTCAACGCGAACAAGATCTCTGGCATTTTGCGTGCATCCGCGTCACCAAGTATGTAGCTTTTATTTAGTATGATGTGCAATCCTGAGATTGTCTCGTAGCACTTCCAACGAGCGCAAGTAAGCGGAGTGCCTTGACGCTGCCTTGGTGGGCATATGCTGTCATTGGTGGCATAGTTATTCTTATTATCTTAGCAATTATTGTTATGATTGCTGTCTGCCGCGTTCGTGGACGTAAGCTTGGTGATTCGCTCTATCAGCCTCTCAACAGTGGTGCGTACACTGCACATTTGTAGCTGAGCCACCGCAGATAACGAACGTATCTCGGAGGCACTGTATTCGAACGATTTGCCCGCAGGCAATCCTGCATTTCATTTATGATTTTCCAAAATATATAATACTGTCATGAAGATTAAGCGCACCGGGCCAGGGTCCATAGCGGAGGGATAATGACTTCACGATAAGCCGCGGTGAAGCTGCAACATCTTTTTTTCTACTTTCTGTGCGCTCCGCGTGCAGCGTAACGATTGTATCAGTCCGACTCATTTCCCTATCATACCCAAAGTCAGGTACTCTGAATCCATTTCACATACAATAACTCAACCCCTGCTACAATATGATAACCAGTGCTACAATAATGTTCTTATCAAGGGCACCCGATACAAGCTCTATTGTAAGGGATCATCAACTCGGTACGACACGTGCGTCACGTTACTGCCAACGCTGGCGCGCCTTTTGTAATCAACATGGAGACTCCGTAATTTCAGCGCTTCCGGGCTGTTTGCTTTGGGTGCTTGGCAGCGATCGTCTGTCCTGCTGTTTCAGCGTTTCGCTTGATCGATGACGCAAGGGCAGTAACTGCTGCAGGAGGTGGCGACTCGGGCAGCAATCGGAGCCGTTGAAGCGTGCGAAGATCCTCTCTGCGCTGGGCCGTCGCAGCGGTCAGTGACCGGCGATTCTTGGTGCACTTGAGCGTATGTGGGTTCCCACGCCTGATGGTGCTACAGTCGACGTCAAGTTTGTGGTAAGCAACAAGATGCTCAATGTGGTATCGAAGATTGCTTGCAGCACAAAGCATCCACTCGATCTGTGTAGGGTGGCCAAGAAAGGCCTTAAAGCTGGCGCAATTGTTACACGAACAACTTGCAGCTGCCGCAGGCACAGTGGTGACCCAGTTAGCAGGTTTGGGGATAACTGCCTTAGTCTTTTCTTGCATAGACTCGACCGCAGTCTTGTGAAGGACACGAAATGCTGGACTGACGTACGTGCGCCTCTCAAGCATGAAGAGCAGAGGAACTAACACATGATCCGGTGGAAAGCGCTTCCCTGATTAAGGAGTTGATGTGTACCGAGGTCAAACAGTGCCTCAAATAAGTGCTGCCATTCCGCACGCTTGGTCATCGGCACGTGAACTGGTTCCTGCGCCTTTTCAACACAACACCAGCAACGCAGTCGCGCCAAAACGGGAGCCGTTGATGAGCCTCGCGCAGTATGGGGTGTGTTGTCATGAAGCAGAGCAATAGCGTCAGCAGCGCATAGCACACTGAAAAGCTGACACAAGGTCGCCTCCAGAGGCTGGCTCCACTCAAGTCGGGACACCGCCTCCGTAAGCACACCTCGCATTGCCGCTGAGCCACATAACCGTGGCACGGATTCGCGAATGAAGCGAAGCAACAGGTCGTGCCGATTGGTGGGAAGGAGAACGCGAATAAACGATGCTGCATCGTTGTCAGATAGTGACATTGGCTCTGCTGCTGCTTGGGTCACAATGGCCTCTGCGAGCGCAGCAGCTTCTTCGTCACCCTTGCCCTTGTACTTTGAAGACAACAAATACTCCTGACTCCGCCTTGGCAGATCAGTCGAAGGTAATGGCTGCGAGGCCAGAAAACCAACACCGCAAGGTGATACCAGCGCTCCATAGTGGCGCCTTCATTGCCGGTTGCCTCCTCCACTGACTCATCGTCAGGTTCCTTGTCCTGAAACGGCAGACTCGGAATCATCTCCTTTTTTTCATCCACTGTGACATTGCTCGGAATATCCACGGCAGACATATTGTCGGTCGCCCACACCCTGTTTGAAATGGTCGTGTCTGTGTGATTCACCTCCAGGCCAGCACGTATGCTAACTTGACGGGCCCGTCCAGATCCGCATCCCAGGCGCGAATTACTTCGGCTAAACGTGCAACCAGGGCAGCGTTGTCTGAATTGTGTGCTGGAGCAAGCCCACGCCCATGAAAGACGAGATTTTACCGGAAAAAAAGCGGAGTGGTGTTCTGCAGCGAAAACTGAGTACGGGGAGCGAGTTCGTGGTCCTGGGGCAAGTCGGAGCTCATGCGTTGCGTTGCCGTCGCGTAAAATGACAAAAAGTGTCCGCTTTCCGGTAAAAAAATGATCCCATAATCTCACTCCAATATGCGGATATTTTCCGAAACACCATGCCGCTTCTCTTCCTTGCGCTCCCCACAGATCTCATTCGTCTCATTCTATCTTACTTTACTCGCTTTCCATTATCTCACAGCACCTCTCGATTCGTTTGTCGCCGCTTTTGTGATCTTCTTCCTCCTCCTTCTAAACAAACTCGAAAACAAGCGCGTTACTTTTGTAAATTTGCAGCCAAGGATGGTTACTTGAACTTGATCAAGTGGGCGCGCTCCAATGGCTGTCCTTGGGATGAGTGGACCTGTGCCAACGCTGCTGAAGGTGGTCATCTCAAGGTATTGCAGTGGGCGCGCTCCAATGGCTGCCCCTGGGATGCGATCACCTGTGCCTGGGCTGCCCGAGGTGGTCATCTTGAAGTGCTGCAGTGGGCACGCGCCAATGGCTGTCCATGGGATGAGTACGTCTGTTGCGATGCTGCATATCGTGGTCACTTCGAGGTGTTGAAATGGGCACGTGCTAATGGCTGTCCTTGGGACGAGCGAATCTGTGTTGGCGCTGCACATGGTGGTCATCTCGGGGTGTTGCAATGGGCATGCTCCAATGGCTGTCCCTGGAATGAGAGCACATGCAATGTAGCTGCTAAAGGTGGTCATCTTGAGCTGTTGCAATGGGCACGTGCCAACGGCTGTCCATGGAGTGAGGATACCTGTTGTAGTGCTGCTGGAGGTGGTCATCTTGATGTGTTGAAGTGGTTACGTGCTAATGGATGTCCATGGGATGCGCGAGCATGCTTTAGCGCTGCTGAGGATGGTCATCCCGAGCTGTTGCAGTGGGCAATCTCAAACGGTTGCCCATACAATAGAGATCCGCTGTGCAGGTTTTCAAACGTGGAAAAATGGCTTGCAGCTGGTCTGTTGAAACTGTAGTTCCGGAACCCAGACACCCCTCCGTGCACTTGTTTGAGCACGATCTCTGCCCTCTCCCGCTGAGCTTGGGTTCACGGTGGCACTTAGTGTTAATCAGCGAGGCAACCTTCATGGAGGAGTTTCCTCCAAACAAAGAACCTGCTGGACCCCAGAGAAGACGATCCGTACGCTGGACGCCAGGTGGCATCAATACCTCGACTATTACATCATCCCTGCCTGTGCTGGGAGGACCTGCACCTCGACCCATGCTCGTGGAGCTGAACCAATTGAACTCTTAGCTCAGCGATGGCTCATGAATTGAGTCGTACACTTCTGAAAGCCCAGGGTAAGTGTACCTACTGCTTTGGCGAAGCTGGCTCAGAAAACCCATGTTGCGTGCCAACAAGTACAGGCACTTATCGAACGTGACCTATGTTTCTATTTCCGCGCATCTTGGAATCTTGGGAGAAATGATTTTCGTCTCGGCCTGGACTCGACTGGTCGGCCGGCCCAGGTCTATGAACCCTGCCACAAACTTGCAAACCAGACTAGGTGTGTATGCGTTGGCCCGTGGACGCGGGCCGAGGTCCCTGCGACGAACGGCTGCTGTGTGTGGCAGCCATGCGTCGATATAGGGTCGCTACGATTCGATGCTAAAGTTTGCGAGCGCTGCGAGCGCCTCCTCCCAGGAGGCGGTCGACCACGACCAGCAGCGCGTTGCCATTCATATCTTTGTACCAGTGAAGTTTCGCATTCTGTGTTCGTCACTCGAGGAATGCTGTGGCAACGACCTGTTTTCAGGAAGACAGCGCAACCGGGGACTTCGCAAGGTGACGCCTTCGTCGAAGTTACCGACGCGAATGAACTTCGTCCAAAGGAGATTTGGCACGTGCACGAAGTCGCGGGTGTCCAACTCGGGCGCATTTACGTTTGCTATATAGCTGAGTCGCAGGGAAGGCGAATACAAATTCGTGCCAAATTTTTTTTTTGCGATGACCACATCACCCGACGGTCCCGAGATTCAGTGTCAGAACATTAAGCTGGTCAAAGAGTACATGACAATAGCCTACACGCCTGGCGAGGCGAGTGCTAAGGCCGTCTCCCACCTTTGTGCTCCAGGCAATCGCTTCGTAGCCCCGAGCACTTTTCCGAACATCAAAACTTTGGAGCAGTACGCCGAGGAGCATGGCGAGCTGATGCAGGCGGTCAATGATTTGCGCATAGTCAGTTTCGACATTCTCTTCGCAACTAGAGACCGCGTATGCGCTAGGTACACCGCCGAAGGTCACCATAAAGGCGGCCCACATGGGAGAATACTTCCCACCGGGAAAAAATCTCGCTGGACCGCTGCTGCCCTTTTCCACATCGAAAACGGGAAACTCACAGAGTTTGTTAAAGAGTGGAACAAACTCGAGATGTGGGAACAATTCGGCTGGCCCTTAGAAGAATGCCTCACTCACAATAAAGCTCTGTAACGTTAATATGTGATTATATTTTCACAACGAGCAAAAGCAACTTGCGCTTCATTTACCCTTCTCTTCCTTCGCATGTTGGGTACAAGGATGCCCTCTTGCTGTGGGTAAGTCGCATGTCGGCTCCTTTGAGGGAGAGCCGGGGATGGCGCACAGCGAATCACAAGAGTTCCTTGCTCGCACTGCAGTGGCATACTCTACGAGCTGCTTTGGTGCTGCCTGGTTGAAACTGATAGCCCGGTCCGCAAGAATGTCCTTTGCCACCCGTCGTGGTATTCACGCATAAGCCGTCGCAACAGTCTCCAGATCATCAACTGCTTCGAAAACGTAGGAGCGAGGCTCTGGTTCCTTCATCGCTCGCAGATAGGCGGAAGACTGGTAGGCAGCAACAACGACAACGTTGTGCAACACCTCACCAGACTTGCCTGCGAGCCCCCAATCCACTATGAAAAATTCCTTGCCGTCAGTCGTAATGTTCTCGGGCCGAAGATCGCGATGAACAATGCCAAGTGCATGAACCTTCTCCATAACTCTAACGAGGTTCACACCAATTTGAAGCTGGGCGAGCGAGCAAGGATTTGGGCGGAATCTCTTCAATTCACCCGCGTAGAAATCGTTCCGAATGAAACTTTGAACATTTTGAACCGAACGTTCAGGAACAAAACTCTTTATTTCGCCCAAGGTGAATTATTTCAGGTTTTTAGAGCCTCCCGAGGCGAATCTCTAGCGTAATGAGCGCACTTAATGGCGCATAAGTTGTTGCTTGGCCAAGCTCTTTTCGAAGTGCGCTAAAGGAGTCAGCTAAGTGGCGTCGCGACATAGAATACGAGGTTGGTCGTTATTCGCCTGCTGAGTCCCATAATAAAGACGCCATCCAACCTGCGCAACAAGCAAAGTTTTCCTCGGGTTGTACCGCGTCTTTGTAGCATTGCCCAAAGCGGAGCTTGCGATCAGTTTCTACCTCTCGCCCATGATGGGCGGACTCGTCCTCTCCCGCTCGCCCGCTCGCCCACTGTCCGGGCGGAACCAGGGCGAGCGGGCGGGCGCGAGAGAAATCCGGCAAGTCGATTAAATCGCCAGAAGTTTGATAGAGGCGACTTCACGACTTCAATTCTGCAAATGGATCATTACCAGACATGTTGGCGCGATCAGCCATGGTCAACACGCCAATGGTGTATGGCTCCTTTCGGCCGAGCTGTGAAAGTGTTTCGAGGAGGGCGCGTTCCTCCGTTTATTTTCCGCGCCCTCAACGGATGAAACGGCAAGTGTCTGCAGCACCGCGCACTAAGGTCTGCAAGTCGCACACGCAGGAGTTCTCCGAGAATAGTGCCTTCAATCGGCTTCCGAGTGACCTCCTGCGTGCCATTCTCCACCTCATCCCTCGCCATCCACGCCTTTTGGTATGCACGCTGGTGTGCAAATGTTGGCATGCTGCTGCCTTGCAAAGCATCACTTCCCTTGTCCTGAAGCGCTCAGTCCTCCCATTATTCCCACTCAGCAGACTCTCTTGCCTCACCGAGCTTAGCATCGTAGGGAACTTCTCGGCTAGAGCCCTCGTTCTGCCCACTTCCCTGCGAGCACTACGTGTGCGCGACGTCTCCAAGTGCATCTGCGCGCTATTCAATCGCCTACAGCAGCTTTCTTTCCTCTCACTCGAATTGAGCTTGGCCTGCAAGTGCTGGAACCGCGTCGTTACTCGCAATGCCAGCTCGATTCACTCACTGTCACTCTCTGCTGACGGTCTTGAGACAGCTGCACTGGGCAAAGTGATGTCGTCTTTCGTGCTTCCGAACCTTCGCTCGCTTTCTTTGCTCGTTCACGCAGACGAGCACACAACGTACGGACCAACGTTCCCGGGACCGCTCGTATTCCAGGCTCTGCTCAGTAATCACCTCTCGCAACTCACTTCGTTAATGATTGCAAACTCGAATCGCTACTGGCCATGGTCTGACGATGATGATTCCAAGGACCCACGAGCAGGCCGCTTACGCTTGCGTCTCGAGGGGCCCATGCCGTGCCTGGAAGACGTGCGGCTGTGGAACGTATCAGAGGACTACTACATCGACTGCTTGCTCGCGCACGCACCCAAACTTAAGGCGCTCCGCATCAGCACCACGGCGCCTGGACTCCCGCTATACCCGCTTCGCGTTGCCCACGTGCTGGTCGAATTCCGTCTCGATGAGGAGGTCTTTGATGTCGACACACTACGTTTTGACGGCTACACTCGCCTTTACTCGCTGTTCATGAATCTAGGCAACGCTGCTCTAACTGAATATAGAGCGCTGTCTACGCAACTGCAGTACTGGATGGTGTGGACTTCTGCAGAAGGCGACTCTTCTGTGCTGCACCACTTTACGCTGCTGCACTCGCTCACCCTGCGAGTGCTGGGTGACGTGACACAGTTTGACTTGTCTGTGCTGCCTGCCTCGCTGACATCGCTCACGATCTACACCGACCGGCGCGATCTTGCTGCTGCACAGACCGTGTACAAAGCATTCGATGCGTGCCCCCACCTGCAACACCTGAGTCTCTCCTGGCCCGCAGCACCGGCGAGAGCGCTTCTCTGCAAGGCAGCACTAGACGCCGGTCTCACGCATCTTTCTTTCGTGCACACTGATGACGATGAAGTGCGCCAACTTAGAAAACAGCATGCATGGCTCGACATACGAGCAAGGGACACGTCGCGACCTTACCACTTGGAGTTCCTCCTTGAGTGAGATGCGTTATAATTAACCCTAAAACCCCTTAATAAACAACATCAGAACCAAAGTAAAATCAATTCCATTATCGAATCAAAACCAGAGCCACATGCCACATTTGTCAGCGGAAAATAACAAGGTGGCCGAAACTAAACGATGAGACCAACAATAAGCATAACAGAGACCTCCGCGTACTGCTCTACACAAAGAACTCGTCGTCTGCAGAAAAGATGGACGCTGGTCCGCGGCAACGAGTTATGAGGTGACTATGACGTTGTCATCGCCACTCCAATTATTGGTCCTGTGGTCTCTTGTTCGATAGACCACTTTGACGCACGATTCGACTACACGTGCAGCTCCTCCAACACCGCCACCGAGTTTTCACAGCGAGTTGCTTTACTTTCCGCGGTCCAAGGACCCCGCACCCTGGTTGTTGAGTGTTTATCTCAAAGGCGAAGCCGGCTTAAACGTGGCTGAAACGGCGACCACAACACGCTCTTAAAAGACGCAATCGTGAGTCAATCAAACATTGCTTTTAATTTTACAAAATTATTCTACGGAAAACACTGCTTGGTACTCGGCGTTGTTGGGCTGCAAGAGCACTAGCTTGGACATGGTCAAGACACGGAGCGAACGCTCCTTGCAGCTGCGGGGATGGCCACTGAGAATGGTGAGTGCATGGAGCTTCGAGATGAACTTGCATCCTCCACCAGAGACTGAGAGCGTGAATTGGTGCGGTTTGGCACGCCCTGGCATGTTACCAGTGATTGCTGACGAGGTGCAAAGTAGGGCCGAGGAGGGAGAAGTGCAGGAGCCAATTCCTATATTTTGAGCTTCGTCCGCAATGGAAATTAATACGCACCACATCAACGGTCGGAACAGGTGACGACGCATTATTGTCCACAACGCCCTGCACAAGCACGCGTAAGAAAGAGTAGAACAGCATTACTAAAGAAGAAGAAAAAAAAGAGAACACACCTCTGCAAGGATCTCCAGCTCCTCCTGAATCTCTGCATCACTATTCGTCACTGGCACCGGAGGTACGGCCTGTTGCGACACCGACTCATTGGAGGAGTGGTCCTCGTCAAGCTCATCGAGGTAGCTGCCTGAGTCGAGGTGCAGCACAGCCGAGAACTTGCTCACATCGATGCCCAGCTCGAGCAGTTCCTTGGCAATGAGCTCCTGCGCCAACTTGACCACAGCAAGTAAGTCCTCGAGCTTGAGGCCAGCAGGTAGAAAGGAAACGACACGGTCCGATTGCAACTTCTCGTCCCACCTCCACGCCTTGTCCGCCTGCGGATACACAATGTCGACACCCGAGTGCTGCGCCTTCTTAATGGCATGCGCGGTGAAGTGATTGCAGCGCCGGAGGAAGTCAGTGAGTGTGAAGTTTTTGCCACCAAGCACTGCGCAGACGGAGCGAAAGATCTTCTCTGCCTCCTGCTCGCCAAGTTGGCGCAGTGCGAGCGGAACATTGCAGCGCAGCTCGTCATTGTTGATGAGTGTGTAAATGAAGCCAAAGAGGAACCAGGGTTAGGGTTAAAACTTTAGGCATCAATAAAAGCGCTCCTGTAGTTTTATGATCATATGTGAATCGATGGAAACTAGGTTTTCGATGGTAGCGCATGTTTTGAGCATAATGCCGTCATAGGGTTAGGGTTAAAACTTTAGGCATCAATAAAAGCGCTCCTGTAGTTTTGTGATCATATGTGAATCGATGGAAACTAGGTTTTCGATGGTAGCGCATGTTTTGAGCATAATGCCGTCATTGAAATATCAAACCATAGTGAACAAATAAAGCCAAACTGGTCAAAACAAGGATTGACTGATGACGTCATCGTCTAGAGTTCATTCGATTCAGCTGACGAGGGAAATCTAATGGTGCTATAGGCATGATAATCACGGGTTATTGGTAGGGTGAAGGGTTTGGGTGCGAATACGACGGGGAAGTCGAAGATGGGTTATTGTTAGGGTGAAGGGTTAGGGTTAGGGTTAGGGTTAGGGTTAGGGTTAGGGTTAGGGTTAGGGTTAGGGTTAGGGTTAGGGTTAGGGTTAGGGTTAGGGTTAGGGTTAGGGTTAGGGTTAGGGTTAGGGTTAGGGTTAGGGTTAGGGTTAGGGTTAGGGTTAGGGTTAGGGTTAGGGTTAGGGTTAGGGTTAGGGTTAGGGTTAGGGTTAGGGTTAGGGTTAGGGTTAGGGTTAGGGTTAGGGTTAGGGGTTTAGGGTTAGGGTTAGGGTTAGGGGTTAAG